>VDFB02105785.1:389175900-389775900 GCA_007258455.2 Sequoia sempervirens | reverse complement strand
AAAACTTGTTTACAAAACTGTTTTTATGGTGCCTAGTTTTAAAATAAGTTCTTTGAGCTTTCTTTGATTGTTTTACTATAAATTTTCTTGTATTAGGTTATGGCTGAAAATTCATAGCTAACAGATTAGAGGAAATATGTTTTATCCTTAGCTTCAGTAAAGTTATATTGAAATGAGAGGAAAAAACGAGATTGCTCTTGAATCAAAATTCGGTTATTCACATTACACTGCAAACTATTACATAGTATTGCCTTTAAAAGGCTATTATCCTGTATAAAACTAATTACGGGAATATAACTACCACAACCAAATATATTTTTTAAATTAACGATAGCATGTTAATTTAATTATTAAACTATTTTATGTCATGCACTAAATTCTAACACCCCCCTTAGTGCTGACATAGAAGAAAACTACAAATTAGTACAAATATAAAGGGGTCCTCATCATTCTCATTCCAAGGAAGAAGTTTGAGATGTTTAACGCCCTTGTCCTCCACACCTTTCATAAGTATCGCAGGTTTTCCCTTGGGATTTCAAAGATCTTCGAGAGACCGGCAACCTCCTCGACAATCCATTGATACGGATTGCCTGCATCATGTTGGCAGGAACTGTAAACGCATACTTTTGAACAACACCTAACTGACCAACACTTGAAGAAATGAATGGCTTCAGTTCGTTGAGCGAAGCTTCAAGAGCCGAACAATATCCATCTGTGTCAGCATCTGATAAGCTGGTGATGTCTCATTCAATTCCAAAATAGAACCTCGATCTATGCAACTCTCCAATGGAACTAATGCCCGATGAATACCCTTGCCATATCTTCAAAACAAATTGCCAGACTTCTCAAAACGTGACAGTATTCACTCTCACAGATCGTTGGCAGGTGGGGGTCTGCAAGAAAGTACAGCCGCTGGGAGAGACATTTATTGGAATACAAAATGCTTGTGAACTTTAGCGCTTCAATAATGTATGAGCAACATAGAATACAGAATGCCCATGAATTTCAATGCTTCAAAACAAAATGCAGAATACAGAATCAATTAAACATTCAACATCTCACCACCTGTGCCATGTATAATACGTTCCAATCTAGGACAAATAAACATTGCAACTGATAAATTAAACACATTCTTAGGTTTTCGTCCACACACTTCTGCAGTAGATTGGGGGATATATAAATTTTAAATTTTAAATTTTTGGGATGATAACAATGAACATAATGGAGTGTCAAACAATGGCAAGAATGAACATAGTAGAGAGAAAGAGAAGAAATGCAGATGAATGATGGAGTCAAAAGGGTTTTGCACATGGTCTACATTGCTCACCTGTTGATGAATGCAAGAATGGTAGAAAACAATAGTAGTTGCACGTGGTCTTCACTGTAGTACCATTGTAAACATCGCTATGAAAAAAAAAAACAAATGAATGGAGAGATCAGAGAGAGGTCCAGGAAGAAACCTGTTCTAATACCATATTGAAATGAGAGAGGAAAAAACGAGATTGCTCTCGAATCAAAATTCGGTTATTCACGTTACACTGCAAACTATTACATAGTATTGCCTTTAAAAGGCCATTATCCTGTATAAAACTAATTACGGGAATATAACTACCACAACCAAATTTATTTTAAAAATTAACGATAGCATGTTAATTTAATTATTTAACTATTTTATGTCATGTACTAAATTCTAACAAGTTACATGTCGTATGGTTTCTTTTTTTTAAGGCATTGTTGGGTGGGTCCATCTACCAATTTCACTGTATAGTTTGTATGAGTTGGTACTAGGTTTTGTTATTATGATTTGCACTTGATAGTGGGTACATTGTAATCCTGTTAGTTTCAGCCTATGAAAGTTAAGGACTGTTTTAAGTTGTGACTAAAAATGGTACAGATTTGTCTAAATTCCTAAAAGTTAAATCTAGACTGAAATCCCTTGTTTATGTATTTTTAAACCAAAGTTGGATGTGGAGTGACCAAGGGTGTCTCTCAAGGCTCTTATTCATTTTTAGAAGAGTTATGTAGAAGCTTCAAGTTAATGGTTACATGGTATGATAGACCAGTTAATAATCGTTTTGAAAGGGCCAGTGCTTCTGCCATGTTGGTGGTGTATACCAATCCCTCACACTCTAGGTAAAATCCATATTAAATTAAGGTCTCTAATAAGCTCCTCTTCTAGGAGATATGTTTACCTAAATTACCTCTTGCCATCTTATTTCTCATCCTTACTTTATTAAGGCTGTTCCTGTGATCTTGAAAATTGGCTACATTACATGGGTATTTAGGTAATGGTCCTGTCCAGAGGGCTATAGTAATTTTCTGAGCAGTTGGTGCTAAGAAAACAATTGAGTGCTTTGTGGCTGAATGTGAAACACTGTCATGAAACATGAAATTCTGGCTCTCTGCTGCATTTTAAATTTTGTCATGACTCTTAATTCAAACCATGAAAGAAAATTTATCAAAATAAAATCATTACACTTGTGCTTCCATTTGGAAAAAAAATATCCCTAAATATTTGAGTAGGAGCTGCAAAGTTCCAGCACCCTCCTTTGAGAGGTGCTCAATGTAAGTAGTATATCTTTACTTTGTTGTAGTCGGCCGTAGTCGGCCTTGGTCGTAGTCGGCCATTTCCTAATAAAACAATAGTTAGTGAGAATAATACATGTCATGTACTTTCGGGTAATCAAGTCCCGATTAATGTTAATGTTGTTATGAAACGTCGTATCGGTTGGTTATCTAACTACCGCCGAACGTTATATGTAGTCAATTGCTGTAGTCGGGAAATAGTCATGTGCCGATGGTTATACTGATAAGCAATGTTGATACTCTGTGATTGTACATGGTAATATTCCTGATGATGAATAAAGTTTCTATTCTATTATTCTGTTTTATGTTCTGCATGTGACTTAGTTTGCCAGTAGTACGTAGTACTTGAATTACATTCCGTAGGCCTAAATTCAAGATTTTTTGGTTTTCCTGTTCCAGGGGTTTTAAGGGCCACCTGGGAAAGAAAAACACTAGTAGTAGTGCTTCCCATGGGATCAAATCTTAACCAAGGGTTCCTATGAGTGATTATTGAGGCTGCAATGAAATAATGATTAATAAAGAAATAATAAATTTTATGACTGTAATTTTTTTTTGTCATTACTGAACAAGATAAAATAAAAACTAAAAAGGAATATATCTTTTAGTTTGTTTTAAAATGTGTGGTGTTCTAAACTTAAAGGTTCCAAAATTTTAAAGCGTAGACGAAATTGATAGGAGCCTCTAAACTCTTTCTTTTGTTATAATCTGTGGTTGTCAGTTTTATATATATTGTGCAATCCTGTTTTGTTTTAGAAAGTGGCTGGAAAATGATGGGGAAAGGGTTCATTACATTAACTGCACATTTCTGAGGCTTTATGCCAATGAAGCTAATATGGGCCAATTTTGTGATGGTCAAAGTCAAAAGAATTATATTTTTCTCTGTTTTATGTTTGTTTCTATATGTACACATACACACATTTTGACATATATTCCATTAACATATAATTTAACTGGTAGATTTTGATTTTTTAAACATCTGCACCATTATATCTGATTGCTAGTTCAAATAATGCGCTGGGTACTTGGAAAGATTGGATACATCATAGATGCATTGAAGTAGAGACATTGTGGCCAAGAAAAGTAAAACTTTGAATGTGAAAAAGATATAGTTATTGCATGTGGTGGTCTTCCTTATGTATTGCACAGGGAACGTTATTGGTACCAATTTAATGATGGAAAAATGGATAGATTCCCAATTTAGTATGCTGCCTCTTCAAAAATCAACTTTTTTTGGATGTTTGGATGTGACCGGCATTATTAAAGTATTTGGAGAATATCCTTAGATATCTGAATGATATTAGTTTAAACTTTATACAATTCTTTAGTCTGGCTTTCATTTTATATTCTGCTTAGAGCTTTTAAGTATGGAGGATGTTGACAAGAAAAATGACACTTATAATGTAAAAAAGCTATACTTGTTTGCATGTGTTGGTATTCCTTAAGTACTATGTAGTGAATATTATTGGCACTAATGATGGAAAAATGGATAGATTCCCAATCTAATATGCTGCCTTTGCAAAATCAACTATTTTTATGTTTGGACATGAACAACAGTATTATAATCATTTGGAGAATTTCCTTAGATATCTGAGTATACTTCAAAATAGTGAGTTTAATCCTAGATGCAGTTTTGTTGCAGATTCTCACTCTTTTGATGTTTTATATTCTTCATTATTATTTAAGAGTACAGTTTTGTATCATGTTACTTTTTGACCAAGCAAAGCTTGGTAAAGGTAAAACTTTGTAAAGTAGGGCACTATACTTTTTTGCATTCAGGGCTACAGTTTTGATGTCCACAACAGAAGATTTTTGGAACTGAAGTTTTGATAGGAAGATTGTTCAGTACCCTTTTAATCTCATTTTTGTCTTTCTCTGCAAGCTGAAGTGTTTGAATATCTGTAGTGTACACTTGATTGCAGATTCTTGTGGAAACGGGTGTAATTGGAAGACAAGCTAGTGGGTCTGTTAAAGTGACAGATGGAGAGACTGTAAGTGAAATTTGCCTTTTCCACTGTTTCATATAACAAATAAATGACACTGAGCACTCTGTGCAGCTAACATTCCATTCAAGAAGATGATTTTACATCTCAAATGTTTCTTTCAACTTTGGTAGGCATGCTGTATTATTTTAATCTTATTAATATCAGATACAAAATCATGCCAAGATGCAGCTTCGGAAATAATTGACAAAGAAATATGCACGCATTGTATGTAACTATTGTTCTTAAACCAATTTGAAGAATATCATAAGTACATAATTGAAGTTTTTTATGCCCTACAGGAAAACAAAAAGATCTTTGAGAACTGTTGTACAGCACTGAGATTTAGAGCTTTCTCATTTTTTTTCCTTTTGAATTTTTTTAACCTCTTAATTAAAATCAAATTGTTTGATAAGAACTGAAGAAAGTAAATGTAGTCAAGTGCTGTAAATATACAACATGTACAATAAGCAGAATTCCAAGCAACGTGCAAATGATGAAAGAAAATTTATATGAACTGAAATTTTAAATTGTTCAATCAAATGAAATTTGTCCTGGAGATGACAGGTATTGGAGTTGATAAGAATATAACACAGAAGATTTGAAAGGATTTCAGATTAAACTCAGGGCAAAGCAAATTATAAAATCTGAAACTAAAGAACATAGATAACACAGTAAGAAATTGTAAAAGACATATCCATTTGCAGCATTGATATTCTCCTTGAAACTCTATAAACGTATGTGATGAGCCCTGCTGGCTCTCAGCTCAAAACCCTCTTTTCTTAAGTCTTTAAATGTGTTTTTAGAGTTTTTTAGAGAAATCTTAATAGACAGAAGAGAAGGGGCGCAGCATATTTTTGCTCATAAAAGATGAATTTAATCTTATTTCTTCAGAATGAAAGTACAGAAAGTATTATTCAACTCCAACAAAGAGATTTAGAAAGATAAACATACCAAGAAGGCTCTAGATTATTTTAAATAAAGAACTGGCCAGATCTACAGCTGGAAATGGTAAAAACAGGCATAAACGTACGCCAAGACTCCAGACAAGGCTTCTCCAGCTCAGAAATTGGTCACAACCCTCTGAAATCACTAGCCGCCAATGATAGATGCCAAAGCCCTCTCAAAAGGAAGGCGTTTTTTTATTAATTACTTCACACGCCTTTCTCAAGGCACAAAAACCAAGGCAGGCCGTACGGCCATGAAAGAAAGAAAGAGAATCTCTGAAGGGACGTCTCTGTAGCTGTGGAAAAGGCGCCACCAGTATGAAACCCTCAAGTTATTGCAAAAGAACAAACCACTGCAAGATGAAACCTCTGTCTGCAACTGTAGAACTTCTGTGTGAAGCCCTCAACTGTACTGATTCAGCTGATCTTTCACAGCCTCAAGAGTACTCAACACTGAAGAGTTTTCCGTTCTCCAATGGACAAAAATGATCAAACCCTGGTCACAGGGGATTGCTCAGAAGGGAAAATGCACAAGGCAAATCGAAATAATCAAGATGTGAGTTTCTATTGCCAGGAAATGCCTTTATACCAAATGGCACGCATTTCAAGAAAAGCACGGCCTTTCTCATCATTAAAATATTTTAATATTTTAATATAATCCCTTTTCAATAGTTTGAGCGCACTTTTCAATATTTTAAGTTATTAAAATATTAAAGTCTCCTTTTTGACATTTAAGTGATATAAAATATAATTAAAGTCAATGTGACTTTAATTAAAAAGGCGTTTAAGTTAATAAATTAACTTAATCACTTAAAATCCCGTAATATGCTCAAAACTCAGGATAATCTCGTGCCGTCAGAAGCCGTGAACTCCTGGAATGCAAACGCTCGCTGTGATCCAAGCACTGTCCACTGAAAACACGAACAATCAAACTCTCCAAAAAGCAACACTGACCCTCTATCCAAACTGGCTAGCCCACAAGGGTCCAATAAAGGGCTAACACACTGTTCCCGAGAACTGTCTAGCGAGGGGACATCACAACGTAAACCACTTACAAAGAGTAAATACTTCAACAAAAATACGTTATATGCATCAATCTCCAGGAAATAATGCTTGAACATCTTCTCAAAATAAAAAGTTTTATATGTCTAAAACTGTATCACTTCCTATAAGTCTTTCAACATATTTAGAACTTCTGGACAGTTTGGCTCCCTGTAATTAAATTGTTGCTAACTGCTGCCCCAACTGGCTTGTTACATATGAATTTAGGAAATTAAAAGTGGAACCAATTTTTCTGAATTCAAAAAGGTATACATTTTTGAATTTTGTCTTTAACTATAACCTGCATTAACTTCATTTTTTTTTCTTTTCTTTTCCACCTTACAAAAACTCACTCCAACCCTTGTGTGTCTTTGATGGGGCCCACTATGTTGTTGGAATTATGAATTTCTGAACTGCTACATAGAGTGGCTTTCTTCTTCAGTGCATTCACTTCAATAGTTAATGTCTGAAAAAATGCCTTTTCTAGAACCAGGTTTTCCCTTTGTAACCTGAAATCTGGAATTAGCATTTTTACTTGCAAATCCATAACTTCTGAAATGTTGTAAGATCCTTTGTTAGAACTCTATTTAATTCACTTCAATTCTGCTGAATGTCTGTGCAAAATTTCAAGAAGCCTTTGAAATCGTTTGGCTCATCATCATCATCAAAATGTTCACTTGGGCACATGTCAGTTGAAATTAATTTAGGAATTAATTTAGGAAATTAAAAGTGGAACCAATTTTTCTGAATTCAAAAAGGTTTACATTTTTGAATTTTGTCTTTAACTGTAACCTAAATTCACTTACATATGAATTTAGGAAATTAAAAGTGGAACCAATTTTTCTGAATTCAAAAAGGTTTACATTTTTGAATTTTGTCTTTAACTATAACCTGCATTAACTTCATTTTTCTTTCTTTCTTTTCCACCTTACAAAAACTCACTCCAACCCTTATGTGTCTTTGATGGGGCCCACTATGTTGTTGGAATTATGAATTTCTGAACTGCTACATAGAGTGGCTTTCTTCTTCAGTGCATTCACTTCAATAGTTAATGTCTGAAAAATTCCTTTTCTAGAACCAGGTTTTCCCTTTGCAACCTGAAATCTGGAATTAGCATTTTTACTTGCAAATCCATAACTTTTGAAATGTTGTAAGATCCTTTGTTAGAACTCTATTTAATTCACTTCAATTCTGCTGAATGTCTGTGCAAAATTTCAAGAAGCCTTTGAAATCGTTTGGCTCATCATCATCATCAAAATGTTCACTTGGGCACATGTCAGTTGAAATCGAGCATTCCATTTAACAATGTTTTCCAATGACAAGTAGGAGGTTTTTTTTGCAGTGTATCAAATTATATTGTTTTATTAGGATTTAACTACATAGTTTTCAAGTCAAACTCATTGACTCATATTTCATAAGTAGTGGTTCACACAAACTCATTTCTAACAAGCATGAATGGTCTAGTTAGCACTTATTGCATCTAGGTGATGCTTAGAGGGATGAAAGATCACGACTTCTAGGAAGGTCACCCATCCCAATAGAACTCCGACTCAATTGCACTTAACCATGGAGTTTCCCCCAAGATCAAGCCCACTTAGCTTGCTACCCCATTTGCTTGTATTGATCTAACTGATTCATCCTTTGAATTACTTGATTTAAGATATTTGAGATTATAGCATGTAAGCCCTAGAATGTAGTTACTGCGTAAAACCTCTGTATTATTATGAACTTCATCAATGAATTTGTGAGCATTGTCTGTGAATACATGGCTATTCACCAACAATGAATTATAGTAGGTCAGTCATTGTTTCAAATTGACAATTTTCTTTTTTTGTTTTGCATTTCTCATAGTAATTCCAAAGCTTAACCCATGGACATGTGGGCGAGAGTCACCTGAGTTGATGCTAGTGTGTCTAGAGGGGTACGATTAGCATTAGCAATAACTTCCTAAGTAGTATCTACAATAAACTCTAGTGTTTCAATTTTTTTTCTTTATATGTTTTCTCTGCTTTAAAGCGTCCTTTTCTTAGAATACTTAAAATGTTGAATATAAACTATTCTACACTTGCTGTTGTCTCTGGTTTGTCTTTGATAGTATAATGCAAACCAAGAGGTTCCAACTTGTTGGTTGAAAATTATGTAATCCCTTTTAACAGATTACAAAACTTGCTTTTAGCCACAGTTGTGTGAGATACAATCTCTCCTCTCAGAAAGGGGAGGTGCCCTTCTTATTGCTTATTGAAACTAAGTAAAACTAATTAAGTATTCACAATGATGTACACTACGATTAAGAGATGGGGGTGTGTCACATTCATAATTCTCTTTTTTTTCAGAGAATATGTTTTTACAATGCTTCACGGTTTTGAGTTCCTGATTCGATACAACTTCAAACTAAAAACAAAGCAATAATTCCGATATTCTTATCTTGTCAAAGCAAAGACCAAGAATACTAGCATAATAACGATAAATGATAAAATAAGAAAACTCACGAAGGCACAAAGTCGTTTCGTAGCTTTCACCAATGAATCCTTTGAGATATGTAACCAGCGTTGTATTAGAAGCACAAAGTCTTCTAGATACTCCATGATAGATCCACGAACAACATGAATATATACAAGGACAAAGTCTTGTAGAGAATTCACCAACATCATTCAATCAATATCATAAATTCGAATAAAAGAGTGTAACACAAAGCTTACATGGGTTTACTCAAAGCCCTTTAGATCTCAATCACTAATCACTGCCAATCTCAATCAAATCCAAAAGATAATTGATTCCAACACAAAGTCTGGTATGCAACTCTCTCCTTTATTGATCAAAATAGATTCACAAAGATGATCACAAAGTTTGATGTATTTGCTTCTCAAAATGGGCAACACTTCATTGCAAAAGATAAAAGATAAAGATTACAAAAGAATCCCCTCATTTATAAAAGAGAGGGAAGAGAAAATCTAGGAAAAGTAGATGAGCGAATTTAGGAAAGTTAGGTGAGTAAATTTAGGAAAATCTCATCTAACTAGTCGACTTATTAAAAAATGTTGTCCATCTTTTTAGGAAAACATCTCTGTTTTTACATGTAATTACATCTTGGAAAAAGACATGTAAGATGTCGAGAACTATTTACAAAAAGCGTAAATGAAAGCATAAAATGTAATGCCCCCATTTTGCGAGCATCAGAGTTTGGTGGATTTAGCCTATTCCTGACTCTTGTAGGCTAATATGTCTGGTTAGAGGGTCCTTTGTGGCAATTACTCGGTGATTAGAGACATTACTCTTCAGCTGGATTTGGGTTTTGGCCTTTGCACAAGTTATTTGATTCAGATTGGCACACTTACTATTTATAGTAAGTTACTATTTTGGGAGAGTCAGGGTTCCTATTAATAGAAAGACACTTGAGCAGAGCATATTGGCAGTGTCGACCTTGATTGGGCCTTTGCAGTTGTTTCTAGACTCAGTTTCACATACTTACTATTTATAGTAAGTCATTGTTTAGGGTTTCTATTTTTAGACGGGCATCTGATCACATGGAGAACAGGGAGAGTCGACTCCTGGCTCAGATGGCTTAGCAATCAGACAAGTACATCAAGAGATATTAAAATTTAAGTGACTTAAGTGATTTATTTAATATTTTAATATTATTATAAAGTTATAAAGTAACTTTATAATAATAAAGTCACTTTAATATAATAAAGTGCGTTAAGTGAATAATTTAATGTGGGAATAAATCTTTTATCCCACATTGGCCAGCAAGGTGTTTGAGCTCTCCTAAGGAAAGAATAAAAAGAGAGGTAAGAGCTCATTCTCAGCATCCAATTGATGAATATTATTTTGATTGATTTTTATTGTGGAGCCTAGGGCTTTCGCAGTTTTCTTTTTTGATCATAGGAAACGAAAACTTCCTATTGATAGCATAACTGAGGGAGTGAAAGATCTGTTGAAGGGTTGCATTTGAGGAGAGGATAATTCCGTCCTTTCATTTGTGCAAACTGGTGAAGTTTTTCACAAGGGTTTGAATAAAATTGCTACAGTAGACGTGAATAGTAAATTGCTACAGTACCTCGGGAACAGTACCCGCGCTACAGTGCCGCTACAGTATAATTCTGATTTGCAAGGGTTTAAAGAATATCAAATATCTATGGGGAAGCTGTTAGTTATGAAACCAAGACATTATATCTATTGTTGTTGAAGTCTGATCAGTTATGGGCATCAAATCAGGTCTAGACGTGTTTGCTAGTAAGGCTGAAAGTCTCATTCTAGCCACTATTCTCCATTCTGGGCGCTTTCACCAGGTCTGATTGTAGTATACATATAAACATGCATGAACATTAGCTGTTTCTTGTAAAATCTGCTAAGAAGTTTGAAGATATCATCTTGCTGATTATTTATTCTGAGAAATCTGTACATGCAAATCAGTCAATATATTACTTAGAAAATGTTTGTTTAAAGACTGTAATACCATATTTGCTTTGGCTACGATTTGGAACCCTTGATAGCGTTGACTCTGGACCGAGTAGAAGAATGTAATGAATGTATTGCTGTTCAGTCAGTTGCCATAGGTTGCAAACCTTATACTTACTGTTGTTCATCACTGAGTCATTAGCTGAGTTGGTACATGTCTAATAAGTGTTTCTGGGCAGTTCTAATTGCATAATCAGTCATTATTCATTCTCATAAATTTGTAGGTGCACTGCTGTTCAAGTATCAAGGGCATGTCATAGTGTTGTTAGTAGTTACATGTTGAAGTTGAAATGGTGTCAATATGTCTATCACTCAGAAATCTCTATATTGCATGCTTTTTATCACCTCTTAATTGACACACGAATTATGTAAATTTAGTGCTTTGGGAAAATTATTGTTCCATCAAGGGTGGGACATCACATAAAACTAACACTGGAGATGAAAATAAGTCTTCATGGTTCCTTCCATTGGGCGCGAAAGTCTTCATATCTCTTCTTTGTCTCCAATACGAGTGCCTCATCTGGACCAACAGTGTAATCCACTATGGTGTGAAATTTTGTGATTAATCTTCTGGCAGATGAGTGAATCTTCTTGCATCTATCAAGATGCGTCTTGAGATTATCAAGAGAAAGCCGTATATCACAAATGGCATGCATGTAGGTCTTTGAAAAGTTGGCATCTTCCACTTGCTTCATGATGGCTTCCTTGTAGATCTGAGAAAGTTCACTGACCGGGAGGAAAGTATGATTTTCATCAAGGAGCTTACCTGGTAACTCCTTAATTCCATTCTCTAGGATAACACGATGTTCTTCGACATCTTGTACTTGGTGGATATCTTCAATAAGAGATTTGATCACTTGAATGCGATGCTTGAGAGATTCTCTTACCTCCACATATTTCTCTTGGTCGACAATTACCCCAACTTCCACCAACTTACTCAGCTTTGCCTCTTTCGTTCGTGACTAAAATGAGAGACATCTTTACATTTCTTTTTGCTCTTGAGAAAGTATGCTTTCTTCTTTATCAAGCTCTAATTTTAGCTTGGCTATCTGAGTGATTTCTCATCTACAGCAGCTATGACCTATGAGCCATGTTCTATCATTTCATCAATGAAATCATACAACACCTTACCCTTGGAGGCAAATTTCTCTGCCTTTTGTACTGCTGGTTCCTCAAGGCGTACCATAGCCAAAGGTTGTACATTACTTGAAGAGCTAACAAGTTTCCTCAATATAGTTACATAACGCTCAACCTTCTCCTTGTACATATTTTTGGCCTTTTCCATCTTGTCAAGCCTTCTTGTTAATGCATCCAGGACCACTTGTGCATCTGCCTTCTTTGTTGATGTCCCCTTCTAGCTAGATACTTTAGTCTAGCTGTGGTTTAGCCTATTATTGGACCCTTGTAGGCTATTACAGATGGATAGGGGGTCAGATTGGACACAGGAGGTTTGGGTTGTTCAGTGTTTCTGGCTTTCTCAGAGTTCAGTGGTTGGTTTGAGCTTAGAGAGTTTGATTTAGGCTTCATTTGAGTGATTCTTGCTACTTTTAGGATGTCTTTTCAGGCACTTGGGAAATAACTTCTTGGACTCCAGTTTCAGACGATTTGGCCAGATTCTCAATATTGAGAGAGTTATGATTATTTTAGTGAATTCTAGCATGTTTAATGATTAATGATTAAATATAAAGTTAAATTGACTTTATATTTAAATCACTTAAGTGATGGGTTTGTAACACATCGAATGGGGCCAATTGAGTATTTTATTTTGGAGGAGAATTATTAAAAGCTTTCCCTAAGTTTAATTCAATTAAATGTTAATGATTTTATTTAATGTTATTTCATTAAAAAAATCGCAGCCTTGAAGAGGAATTTCGATTAGGGTTTTGGAGGCATATATTTGCTTGAGAAATGAAGAATGAGGTATCCATTGTTATTGCTATCATTTTGAAAACAGGTTTTTGTGCTCTGAGAAGGGTTTCAGCCATTGCCATTGAAGAACGTAGTTTCTTCTGTGAGTCTCCATTTGAACTGGTGAAATATCCATCGAATTTGGTATCTAGAGAGTTTCATACAGAGACTCTGATTTGTGCTTCAGCAGTTGTGAGGAAGATTCATAAATTTATAGGGGTTTCATTGCAGATCAGAATATTTAAAGATTAATCATTTGCTTATTAAAGTTTGTACCTGCTGCTACAGTACGACCGTGAACAGTAACGCGTGAACAGTAACCTGTGAACAGTACCATCGTGAATAGTACCATCGTGAACAGTAAAATGCTATAGTGCTGTCGTGAATAGTGAAATGCTTCAGTTCCGGTTTAAGGCAAGGCAAAAATCAAATAAAAATCAGGTTCCATGTTGTCGCCATTGTTTTTATTATGAAAATAACATAATTTCCCATCCTCTTGAGAAATAAAGATTCATTGCAGCAGTAGTTTAGTTGTTTCAGAATTTTCAGATCATTGTAATTAGTTTCAGTTTTATGTTATTTGCTTTTTATGTCAATAAACCCTCAAAACACAAAAAAAACAATATATCTATTCAAAACACCAAAACAAATTCAGACAGTGCATTCAGTCGCAGAATAGTATAGAAGCAGAGAACTAGTTGGGTTCTTACATTGGTATCAGAGCTAAATCCTGCCATCCTGAGGATTTAGCAATCACATGCAACCACCTGAGGCTGGCTCTCATAGATATTACACTTGTAGGCGAGCATTATTTGACAAGGAACTGGTTGTAGACAGGCAGCCGAACATCATGGGTGACAGGCAAGAAGGTAGCCCACCCAGAGGCAATAGGAATGAGGATCATGAAACAAGTGAATTTTTCAGAGGAATGGTTACAGGACAGCAGCAGATGGCTCAGGCCTTGCAGGTACTCACCAGCATGGTTGAGCGCATGAACCCACAGGACAGACAAAATCAGGAGCAAGGGGATAACTGGAGTGCAGTGGGATCACCTAGAGCTCATAGAACTCATTCCAGGACAGCAGACAGGCCTACTCGTCCTACCTTCATTAGAGATGAGCTTGAGGTAGCACCTACAGAAGAAGCAGGAGAGGAGATTTTCGCAGATATTCTCATGGCTGCGAATGACGAATGGGAATTATTAGCTCCACAAGTGCGTGAGAGGATGACTTTTGAGAGGTTTGTTAATCAGAGGAGAGAGCATTACAAGGCAGTGAGACAGGATAGGAGACCTTGTGGTCAGAATAATGAATTAAAGCGTGCTACAGGCAAGCTTTCCCTGACTACATTTGATGGTAGTAGCAGAATGACAACGCAAGCTTGGATTCACAAGCTTGATACCTTCTTAGCACTGAGACCTATGACAGAAGTGGAGGCAATAAAATATGCCACGCTACATTTAGAGGGAGCTGCACATGATTGGTGGTACCATGGGATGGTTACCCTTCAGCATAACCAGGTGACTTCATATCAGGACTTCGTGGACAGGTTGGTAGAGAGGTTTGATAAGAAGGATCCAGAAGTCTACTTCAGGGAGTTGGCACAGTTGAGACAGTCAGGCGGATTGGAGTATTTCATTAGTGACTTTCAGAGGCTATCCGTTATGGTGCCAGATATCTCAGATAGGAGATTGGTTGTTTTGTTCACTGAGGGATTATCCGAACCACTAAAGGGTTGGGTAAAAGCCTTTGATCCATTCAATTTGCAAGAAGCAATTAAGAAGGCTAGAAGTATGGAACAAGCAGCCCCAATAAATAAATTTCAGTCAAAGGGTGCATCATCTAGCAAAGATAACAAACCATTCTTCAAGAAACCTGAGAGGAATGAAACAAAGGCTGAAAATAAAGATAAATCATTCGCTCCCTTGGATAGAGAGACATTGAATGATTTAAGGAAGAAAAAAAATTGTTTTTATTGCAAAGGACCCTATGACATGAACCATGATTGTCCTTTGAGACCAAAGGGGAAAGCAAACAGGGTTATGTGGGCTTACTATGAGGATTCCGATTCTGAAAATTCGGACCAGCAAACTGAAAATGAGGAATCCAGTGAACAAAAGGAAAGTTTAGATGATGAAAAGCTCAAGCAAATGTCTACCGATGAAGAGAAGGTTGAAGGTAGGCTTAAGGAGGCCCGTCTCACTAGTGTGCAGCAGGAGGGATCATTTAGAATGAGAGGAGTGTTGGCTGGACAGCGAGTTATTACATTGCTAGATACAGGGGCCACGCATAATTTCATTGATTCCAGGTTGGTTGAGAGACGTGGGATCCAGACTGAGCAGTTTGAGGGCTTGAGAGTGAGGGTAGCTGATGGCTACGTCCTCAAATGTGATAGAAAGATCACAGGTTTACCATTGAAAATAAATAACTTTGAATTCAAGGCTGAATTTTATGTGGTTAACATGGGTGACACAGATTTAGTACTAGGCATGACTTGGTTGCATGATATTGGAGAGTTCACTCTCAATTTGAGAGAAATGGTGATGAAATTTCAGATTGATGGTAAAACTCACATACTTAAGGCCATTCGAGACAGTGAGTTCAGGATGATGTCTTGTAGGCGCATGGAGAGTTTTTGTGTCATGACCAGGTTGAGTGGGCAGCCGTTGCACGTTGATGCCATCACAGGGGCAGCAAGAATCAAAATACCATCCAGACATACAGGAGCTGAGAATTAAGCATTACAAGGTTTTCAGTGATATTCCACCAGGTAGACCTCCAGATAGAGGTATTGAGCACATCATTGAGTTAGAGGAGGGTGCTAAACCCATCATGATTACACCCTACAGGCATCCGAAGAGATTGAAGGATGAGATTGAGAAAACCATCAAGGAGCTACTTGCTATGGGGCATATTAGACCGAGTAAATCTCCTTTTGCTTCTTCTATGGTTTTAGTGAAGAAGAAGGATGGTACTCTTAGGATGTGCATTGACTACAGGGTCCTGAACAGAAAGACAATTAAAAACAAGTACCCCATCCCACGGATTGATGAGTTGTTAGATGAACTACATGGAGCATGTTTCTTTTCCAAAATTGATTTGAGATCAGGCTATCATCAGATCAGAGTTAGAGAGTAGGATATAGAGAAGACAGCATTCAGGTGTCATTGTGGCCATTTTGAGTTTGTAGTTATGCCATTTGGGCTAACTAATGCTCCAGCTACCTTTCAATCCATGATGAACAGGGTCTTTCAGCCTCAGTTGAGGAAATTTGTATTGGTCTTCTTTGATGACATTCTTGTGTATAGTAGAACATGGGATGAACACTTGCGACACTTGGATACAGTGTTGAGCATTCTGAGCAGGGAGTCCTTGTATGCAAAGGAGTCCAAATGTGATTTGGGATTATCTGAATTATTATATCTGGGTCACATTATCAGTGCACAGGGGGTATGCATGGATCCTGAAAAGATTCGTGCTATTGTTGAGTGGCCTACTCCAGTGAACCTTACATAGTTGAGGGGATTTTTGGGCTTGTGTGGGTTCTACAGGAGGTCTGTTAGTGGTTATTCCAGGCATGCAGCACCCTTGACGGATTTGATGAGGAAAGGGGCTTTCTTATGGACTCCTGAGGCACAGGAGTGTTTTGACAAATTCAAGGAGTTGATGACTTCTTGTCCAGTGCTAGCATTACCAGATTTTAGCAAACCATTTGAGCTACATTGTGATGCGTCTGGTGAGGGCGTTGGAGCGGAGCTTATGCAGGACAAGCACCCAATTGTATATGAGAGTAGGAAGCTCAAGGGACTTGAGAGGAGCTTCAGCATTTACGATAAGGAAATGTTGGCCATAATGCATGCTTTGGCCAAATTCAGGCAGTACTTAGTGGGCAGCAAATTTAGCATAAAAACAGACCACAACAGCCTGAAGCATTTCCTGGGGCAGCGAGATCTTAATGACAGGCAGCAGAAATGGGTAAGTAAATTACAGGCATATGATTTTGATATTACCTATTTCAAAGGGACATTGAATGTTGTAGCAGACGCGTTGTCAGGGAGACCTCATATGATCTTGATGACAGACATATTAGAGGACTGGAGGCATTTGATCCTTGCAGAGTATGCAAAGGATACATGGGCATCAGGATTCATAGATGGATCGGTCCAGGATAGTGATTTCACCCTTGTGAATGAGCTCATCATTTACAAAGGGCGCATTTATTTGGTGCCAGGGTTAGAGGTGAGGAGGATGGTGTTGAGAGTTTATCATGACTCACTTATGGCAGGACATCCAGGTTTTTATAAAACCCACCAGTAGATTCGTGAGCATTTTTCTTGGAAAGGGCTCAAAGCTGAGGTGTTACAGTATGTTAGAGAGTGTCCTACTTGCCAATAGAATAAACATGAGCACTCTTATCCAGCTGGTTTACTTCAGCCACTTCCGATTCCTGACAAGAAGTGGGAGTGTTTGTCCATGGACTTCATCACAGGACTGCCGAGAGCCCAAGGCAGAGACTGTATATATGTTGTTGTTGATCGGCTTACAAAGTTTGCCCATTTCTTCCCGACCACTGCTACATACACTGCTATGCAGGTGGTAGATTTATTCTTTAGAGAGGTATTCAGGTTGCATGGCTTACCTCGGAGCACTGTCAACGACAGGGACAACAGGTTTATGAGTCACTTCTGGCAGGAGTTGTTCAGATTGTGCGGGACAGAGCTCACTCCGGGTACTAGCTACCACCCCCAGACAGATGGTTAGACAGAGATAGTGAACAAATGGGTGGAGGGATACCTTAGGAATTACATAGCAGGGCAGCAGAAGGCTTGGGTTAAGTGGATATATCTATGTGAGTATTGTTATAATTCCACTTATCACATGTCTATCCAGATGTCACCATTCATGGCATTATATGGATATGAGGCACCCAGTTTCATGGATTTGTTGCTATCAGATAGTAGAGTGCCTAGTGCTGGAGACTTATTACAGGAGAGCCAGGACATTGTAAAGGCTCTTAAGGAGAATATCACTAAGGCACAAAATCAGCAGAAACAATATGCTGATCAGAAGAGGACTGAGCGGACCTTTGAGGTAGGTGATATGGTATATTTGATGCTGCAGCCATACCACCAGTCCACTCTCAAAAAGAGTGGTGCCGAGAAACTTAAGCCACGTTATTATGGGCCTTTCAGGGTGATCAAGAGAGTTGGAGAGGTGGCTTATGAGTTAGATTTACCGATAGATAGCAGAGTGCATAATGTTTTTCATGTATCACGTCTTAAGAAGGCGTTAGGACATCAGATTGTTCCTTCCACCGTGCTTCCTCCCTTGGATGATGAGGGAAAGTTGGTGTTAGTACTTGAGGCTATCATTGAGTTCAGGGAAAGGAATTTGAGGAGGCGCACTATCAGAGAGTATTTGGTCAAATGGAGGGACATGTCGGTTGAGGATGCTACTTGGGAGAGTGAGGAGATTTTACAGCATCCAGAGTTGAGATTGCTTGAGGACAAGCAATTTCAGGAGGGGCGGACTGTGATGTCCCCTTCTAGCTAGATACTTTACTCTAGCTGTGGTTTAGCCTATTATTGGACCCTCGTAGGCTATTACAGATGGATAGGGGGGTCAGTTTGGACACAGGAGGTTTGGGTTGTTCAGTGTTTTTGGCTTTCTCAGAGTTTAGTGGTTGGTTTGAGCTTAGAGAGTTTGATTTAGGCTTCATTTGAGTGATTCTTGCTATTTTAGCATGTCTTTTCAAGCACTTGGGAAATAATTTCTTGGACTCCAGTTTCAGACAGTTTGGCCAGATTCTCAATATTGAGAGAGTTATGATTATTTCAGTGAATTCCAGCATGTTTAATGATTAATGATTAAATATAAAGTTAAATTGACTTTATATTTAAATCACTTAAGTGATGGGTTTATAACACATCGAATGGGGCCAATTGAGTATTTTATTTTGGAGGAGAATTATTAAAAGCTTTCCCTAAGTTTAATTCAATTAAATGTTAATGATTTTATTTAATGTTATTTCATTAAAAAAATCGCAGCCTTGAAGAGGAATTTTGATTAGGGTTTTGGAGGCATATATTTGCTTGAGAAATGAAGAATGAGGTATCCATTGTTATTGCTATCATTTTGAAAACAGGTTTTTGTGCTCTGAGAAGGGTTTCAGCCATTGCCATTGAAGAACGTAGTTTCTTCTGTGAGTCTCCATTTGAACTGGTGAAATATCCATCAAATTTGGTATCCAGAGAGTTTCATACAGAGACTCTGATTTGTGCTTCAGCAGTTGTGAGGAAGATTCAAAAATTTATAGGGGTTTCATTGCAGATCAGAATATTTAAAGATTAATCATTTGCTTATTAAAGTTTGTACCTGCTGCTACAGTACGACCGTGAACAGTAACGCATGAATAGTGACGCGTGAACAGTAACGCGTGAATAGTGACGCGTGAACAGTAACACATGAATAGCGATGCGCGAATAGTGACGCGTGAACAGTAACCCGTGAACAGTACCATCGTGAACAGTAAAATGCTATAGTGTTGTCGTGAATAGTGAAATGCTTCAGTTCCGGTTTAAGGCAAGGCAAAAATCAAATAAAAATCAGGTTCCATGTTGTTGTTGCCATTGTTTTTATTATGAAAATAACGTAATTTCCCATCCTCTTGAGAAATAAAGATTCATTGCAACAGTAGTTCAGTTGTTTCAGAATTTTCAAATTATTGTAATTAGTTTCAGTTTTATGTTATTTGCTTTTTATGTCAATAAACCCTCAAAACACAAAAAAAACAATATATCTATTCAAAACACCAAAACAAATTCAGACAGTGCATTCAGTAGCAGAATAGTATAGAAGCAGAGAACTAGTTGGGTTCTTTAAGATCTTTCAGAGCTAAATCCTGCCATCCTGCGGAATTAGCAATCACATGCAACCACCTGAGGCTGGCTCTCATAGATATTACACTTGCAGGCGAGCATTATTTGACAGGGAACTGGTTGTAGACAGGCAGCCGGACAGCATGGGTGACAGGCAAGAAGGTAGCCCACCCAGAGGCAACAGGAATGAGGATCAGGAAACAAGTGAATTTTTCAGAGCAATGGTTACAGGACAGCAGCAGATGGCTTAGGCCTTGCAGGCACTCACCAGCATCGTTGAGCGCATGAACCCATAGGACAGACAAAATCAGGAGCAAGGGGATAACAGGAGTGTAGTGGGATCACCTAGAGCTCATAGAACTCATTCCAGGATAGCAGACAAGCCTACTCGTCCTACCTTCATTAGAGATGAGCCTGAGGTAGCACCTACAGAAGAAGCAGGAGAGGAGATGTTCGGAGATATTCTCATGGCTGTGAATGATGAATGGGAATTATTAGCTCCACAAGTGTGTGAGAGGATGACTTTTGAGAGGTTTGTTAATCAGAGGAGAGAGCATTACAGGGCAGTGAGACAGGATAGGAGACCTTGTGGCCAGAATAATGAATTAAAGCGTGCTACAGGCAAGCTTTCCTTGACTACATTTGATGGTAGTAGCAGAATGACAGCGCAGGCTTGGATTCACAAGCTTGATACCTTCTTAGCACTGAGACCTATGACAAAAGTGGAGGCAATAAAATATGCCACGCTACATTTAGAGGGAGCTGCACATGATTGGTGGTACCCTGGGATGGTTACCCTTCAGCATAACCAGGTGACTTCATATCAGGACTTCGTGGACAGGTTGGTAGAGAGGTTTGACAAGAAGGATCCAGAAGTCTACTTCAGGGAGTTGGCACAGTTGAGACAGTCAGGCGGATTGGAGTATTTCATTAGTGACTTTCAGAGGCTATCCGTTATGGTGCCAGATATCTCAGATAGGAGATTGGTTGTTTTGTTCACTGAGGGATTATCCGAACCACTGAAGGGTTGGGTAAAAGCCTTTGATCCATTCAATTTGCAAGAAGCAATTAAGAAGGCTAGAAGTATGGAACAAGTAGCCCCAATAAATAGATTCCAGTCAAAGGGTGCATTATCTAGCAAAGATAACAAACCATTCTTCAAGAAACCTGAGAGGAATGAAACAAAGGCTGAAAATAAAGATAAATCATTCGCTCTCTTGGATAGAGAGACATTGAATGATTTAAGGAAGAAAAAACTTTGTTTTTATTGCAAAGGACCCTATGACATGAACCATGACTGCCCTTTGAGACCAAAGGGGAAAGCAAACAGGGTTATGTGGGCTTACTATGAGGATTCCGATTCTGAAAATTCGGACCAGCAAACTGAAAATGAAAAATCCAGTGAACAAAAGGGAAGTTTAGATGATGAAAAGCTCAAGCAAATGTCTATCGATGAAGAGAAGGTTGAAGGTAGGCTTAAGGAGGCCCGTCTCACTAGTGTGCAGCAGGAGGGATCATTTAGAATGAGAGGAGTGTTGGCTGGACAGCGAGTTATTACATTGCTAGATACAGGGGCCACGCATAATTTCATTGATTCCAGGTTGGTTGAGAGACGTGGGATCCAGACTGAGCAGTTTGAGGGCTTGAGAGTGAGGGTAGCTGATGGCTACGTCCTCAAATGTGATAGAAAGATCGCAGGTTTACCATTGAAAATAAATAACTTTGAATTCAAGGCTGAATTTTATGTGGTTAACATGGGTGACACAGATTTAGTACTGGGCATGACTTGGTTGCCTGATATTGCAGAGTTCACTCTCAATTTGAGAGAAATGGTGATGAAATTTCAGATTGATGGTAAAACTCACATACTTAAGGCCATTCGAGACAGTGAGTTCAGGATGATGTCTTCCAGGCGCATGGAGAGTTTGTTGCGTCATGACCAGGTTGAGTGGGCAGCCCGTTGCACGTTGATGCCATCACAGGGGCAGCAAGAATCAAAATACCATCCAAACATACAGGAGCTGAGAATTAAGCATTACAAGGTTTTCAGTGATATTTCACTAGGTAGACCTCCAAATAGAGGTATTGAGCACATCATTGAGTTGGAGGAGGGTGCTAAACCCATCATGATTACACCCTACAGGCATCCGAAGAGATTGAAGGATGAGATTGAGAAAACCATCAAGGAACTACTTGCTATGGGGCATATTAGACTGAGTAAATCTCCTTTTGCTTCTTCTATGGTTTTAGTGAAGGATGGTACTCTTAGGATGTGCATTGACTACAGGATCCTGAACAGAAAGACAATTAAAAACAGGTACCCCATCCCACGGATTGATGAGTTGTTAGATGAACTACATGGAGCATGTTTCTTCTCCAAAATTGATTTGAGATCAGGCTATCATCAGATTAGAGTTAGAGAGCAGGATATAGAGAAGATAGCATTCAGGCGTCATTGTGGCCATTTCGAGTTTGTAGTTATGCTATTTGGGCTAACTAATGGTCCAGCTACCTTTCAGTCCACGATGAATAGGGTCTTTCAGCCTCAGTTGAGGAAATTTGTATTGGTCTTCTTTGATGACATTCTTGTGTATAGTAGAACATGGGATGAGCACTTGCAACACTTGGATACAGTGTTGAGCATTCTGAGCAGGGAGTCCTTGTATGCAAAGGAGTCCAAATGTGATTTGGGATTATTTGAATTATTATATCTGGGTCACATTATCAGTGCACAGGGGGTACGCATGGATTCTGAAAAGATTCGTGCTATTGTTGAGTGGCCTACTCCAGCGAACCTTACACAGTTGAGGGGATTTTTGGGCTTGTGTGGGTTCTACAGGGGGTTTGTTAGTGGTTATTCTAGGCATGCAACACCCTTGACGGATTTGATGAGGAAAGGGGCTTTCTTATGGACTCCTGAGGCACAAGAGTGTTTTGAAAAATTCAAGGAGTTGATGACTTCTTGTCCAGTGCTAGCGTTACCGGATTTTAGCAAACCATTTGAGCTACATTGTGATGCGTCTGGTGAAGGCGTTGGAGCGGTGCTTATGCAGGACAAGCACCCAATTGTATATGAGAGTAGGAAGCTTAAGGGACCTGAGAGGAGCTTCAGCATTTACGATAAGGAAATGTTGGCCATAATGCATGCTTTGGCCAACTTCAGGCAATACTTAGTGGGCAGCAAATTTAGCATAAAAACAGACCACAACAGCTTGAAACATTTCCTGGGGCAGCAAGATCTTAATGTCAGGCAGCAAAAATGGGTAAGTAAATTACAGGCATATGATTTTGATATTACCTATTTCAAAGGGACATAGAATGTTGTAGCAGACGCCTTGTCACAGAGACCTCATTTGAGTTTGATGACAGACATATCAGAGGACTGGAGGCATTTGATCCTTGCAGAGTATGCAAAGGATACATGGGCAATAGGATTCATAGATGGATTGGTCCAGGATAGTGATTTCACCCTTGTGAATGAGCTCATCATTTACAAAGGGCGCATTTATTTGGTGCCAGGGTCAGAGGTGAGGAGGATGGTGTTGAGAGTTTATCATGACTCACCTATGGCAGGACATCCAGGTTTTTATAAAACCTACCGGCAGATTCGTGAGCGTTTTCCTTAGAAAGGGCTCAAAGCTGAGGTGTTACAGTATGTTAGAGAGTGTTCTACGTGCCAGCAGAATAAACAGGAGCACTCTTATCTAGCCGGTTTACTTCAGCCACTTCCGATTCCTGACAAGAAGTGGGAGTGTTTGTCCATGGACTTCATCACAGGACTGCCGAGAGCCCAGGGTAGAGACTATATATATGTTGTTGTTGATCGGCTTACGAAGTTTGCCCACTTCTTCCTGATCATTGCTATATACACTGCTACGCAGGTGGCAGATTTATTCTTCAGAGAGGTATTCAGGTTGCATGGCTTACCTCGGAGCATTGTCAGCGATAGGGACATCAGGTTTATGAGTCACTTCTGGCAGGAGTTGGTCAGATTGTGCGGGACAGAGCTCACTTCGAGTACTAGCTACCATCCCCAGACAGATGGTCGGACAGAGATAGTGAACAAATGGGCGGGGGGATACCTCAGGAATTACATAGCAGGGCAGCAGAAGGCTTGGGTTAAGTGGATATATCTATGTGAGTATTGTTATAATTCCACTTATCACATGTCTATCCAGATGTCACCATTCATGGCATTATATGGATATGAGGCACCCAATTTCATGGATTTGTTGCTATCAGATAGTAGAGTGCCTAGTGCTGGAGACTCATTATAGGAGAGCCAGGACATTGTAAAGGCTCTTAAGGAGAATATCACTAAGGCACAGAATCATCAGAAGCAATATGTTGATCAGAAGAGGACTGAGCGGACTTTTGAGGTAGGTGATATGGTATATTTGATGCTGCAGCCTTATCGCCAGTCCACTCTCAAAAAGAGTGGTGCCGAGAAACTTAAGTCACGTTATTATGGGCCTTTCAGGGTGATCAAGAGAGTTGGAGAGGTAGCTTATGAGTTAGATTTGCCGGCAGATAGCAAAGTGTCTAATGTTTTTCATGTATCACGTCTCAAGAAGGCGTTAAGACATCATATTGTTCCTTCCACCGTGCTTCCTCTGCTTCCTCCCTTGGATGATGAGGGAAAGTTGGTGTTAGTACCTGAGGCTATCATTGAGTTCAGGGAAAGGAATTTGAGGAGGCGCACTATCAGAGAGTATTTGGTCAAATGGAGGGATATGCCGGTTGAGGATGCTACTTGGGAGAGTGAGGAGATTTTATAGCATCCAGAGTTGAGATTGCTTGAGGACAAGCAATTTTAGGAGGGGAGGACTGTGATGTCCCCTTCTAGCTAGATACTTTAGTCTAGCTGTGGTTTAGCCTATTATTGGACCCTCGTAGGCTATTACAGATGGATAGGGGGTCAGATTGGACACAGGAGGTTTGGGTTGTTCAGTGTTTTTAGTTTTCTCAGAGTTCAGTGGTTGGTTTGAGCTTAGAGAGTTTGATTTAATCTTCATTTGAGTGATTCTTGCTATTTTTAGCATGTCTTTTCAGACACTTGGGAAATAATTTCTTGGACTCCAGTTTCAGACGATTTGGCCAGATTCTCAATATTGAGAGAGTTATGATTATTTCAGTGAATTCCAGCATGTTTAATGATTAATGATTAAATATAAAATTAAATTGACTTTATATTTAAATCACTTAAGTGATGGGTTTATAACACATCGAATGGGGCCAATTGAGTATTTTATTTTGGAGGAGAATTATTAGCGGCTTTCCCTAAGTTTAATTCAATTAAATGTTAATGATTTTATTTAATGTTATTTCATTAAAAAAATCGCAGCCTTGAAGAGGAATTTCAATTAGGGTTTTAGAGGCATATATTTGCTTGAGAAATGAAGAATGAGGTATCCATTGCATAGCAGCATAAATCGTTTGGGGAATAAATCGGCAAACCAAAAGTTCAAGATTTTTTGAAAAAAAACGGGAAAAAATGGGGAAAAAATCGGATTTACAAAAAAACATAAAAAATTCAAAAAAAATAGTCAGAAACTACTTTAAAAAAAATTTAATGGCATTTCCATAGCATACAGACATTGAGAGCAAATAAAATACAGAGTTCAATCCATGAATTAGAGAAAATAGATTTTTGTTGGTTATATTCATATCGCTGATTACATTGCACAAGACATACTACAACTGCATAAATATCAGATGGTGACAGTTGTTGATGCTACCACATTTTTCATACATGTCTACCAAAGCATTTTATCAAACAGTCCATTGCCTTGCTGCTATGGCTAAAACCCTAAAACAAGTGCTTTTGGAACAAGTTATGGATGCTTGGAAAAGATCTATCAAAGCATAATAGTAAGCAATAGATAGCAAGGTAGTGAACTATTTCAAAAAATGCCTCAAAGAAATGTGGTCTCATGGTGATGGAATGCCATGACAATCCATAGCAATTTGCTTGTCATGGCATTCGCTATGGCATTCCATCACCATGAGACCACATTTTTTTGAAGCATTTTTTCAAATAGTTCACTACCTTTTCTATGCTACCACATTTTTCATACATGTCTACCAAAGCATTTTATCAAACAAGCCATCGCCTTGTTGCTATGCATAAACCCTAAAATGTGTGTTTTTGAACAAGTTAGTTATGGATGCTTGAAAGATCTATCAAAGCATATTAAGCAATAGCATAGACAAGGTAGAATTAAGAATATGGTCTCATGGTGATGGAATTCCATGACAATCCATAGCAATTTGCTTGTCATGGCATTCGTTATGGTATTCCATCACCATGAGACCACATTTTTTTGAAGCATTTTTTGAAATAGTTCACTACCTTTTCTATGCTACCACATTTTTCATACATGTCTACCAATGCATTTTATCAAACAGTTCAACGCCTTCTTGTGCGAAAATCAGCTTGATTTCCTTTTTTTCCAGATTTTAAACGCGTTTTTTTGGCGAATTTGCAGTTTGAAACAAAAAAAAAATCATTGACCAAAAAGTCAACCAAAAAGTCAACGATTTTTTGAAAAAATCGGGAAAAAATCGTCCAAGCTGCAGATTTATTAAAAATCGCGATTAATCGGGTTTTATTGCAGATTTATGCTTCATTGATCCATTGTTATTGCTATCATTTTGAAAACAGGTTTTTGTGCTCCGAGAAGGGTTTCAGCCATTGCCATTGAAGAACGTAGTTTCTTTTGTGAGTCTCCATTTGAACTGGTGAAATATCCATCAAATTTGGTATCCAGAGAGTTTCATACGGAGACTCTGATTTGTGCTTCAGCAGTTGTGAGGAAGATTCAAAAATTTATAGGGGTTTCATTGCAGATCAGAATATTTAAAGATTAATCATTTGCTTATTAAAGTTTGTACCTGCTATAGTACGACCATGAACAGTGACGCGTGAACAGTAACACGTGAATAGTGACGCGTGAACAGTAATGCGTGAATAGTGATGCGTGAATAGTGATGCATGAACAGTAACCCGTGAATAGTACCATCGTGAATAGTAAAATGCTACAGTGCTGTCGTGAATAGTGAAATGCTTCAGTTCCGGTTTAAGGCAAGGCAAAAGTCAAATAAAAATCAGGTTCCATGTTGTTGTCGCCATTGTTTTTATTATGAAAATAACGTAATTTCCCATCCTCTTGAGAAATAAAGATTCATTGCAGCAGTAGTTCAGTTGTTTCAGAATTTTCAAATTATTGTAATTAGTTTCAGTTTTATGTTATTTGCTTTTTATGTCAATAAACCCTCAAAACACAAAAAAAACAATATATCTATTCAAAACACCAAAACAAATTCAGACAGTGCATTCAGTAGCAGAGTAGTATAGAAGCAGAGAACTAGTTGGGTTCTTACAATCCAGGACCACTTGTGCATCTGCCTTTGCACTTTCATTTGTCACTTTGCCGAGCTGGACTCTTGTGACAGTGTAGTCCTCCATGTTTACATCACCTTCTTCTTGCGGGGCTAGACCAATCTCTACAAACTTATGACCAGTTTTGTCAACATGAAGCTTTGAGTGAACTTTTGCCTTTTTCTTCCCCTTGGCTTTTGGAGGAGCTATCTCTTCAAGATCAAGCTCATCTGGGGAGATCATTTGTTTCTTTCGCTTCGATACTTGAGAGATCAACCAAGGAGGAAGGGAGGAAGTATATGCTTCTTGACTCATCGTCAACTCTTGTGTTGCAGCCACTTGTGTAGATATGATTGGTATGGTAACAATCGGGGTAGTATGTAGGAGTTTGTGGTGAACTCCTCAACACCCCAAGATCACTTGCAAGACAACAATAACTTCCACAAGAGAGAAATGACAGAAATATCATGCTATGATTATGGATGCAAGATTGCCAGATTGAATTGTTATGCACATATAATGACTTGCTTATAAAGGCAAGCTGTGAGATAGGATTAGACAAGATCTTGACATGTGTCTTTATCTTGTACAATGAGACAACTACCTCAACAAATATTAAATGACTTAGGACATAAGCATTAAATGCCAAAAGATAAGATCTAGTGACAACTAACACTAACTAGAAAGATTCCCTCCTAGGACCTAAGTGGACTTAACATGTAAATAGGACCTAAATAGGTAAAACACCTATTTACATCAAAACCCCCCTTAAGTACAACTTAGGGAGTACTATTATGCAAATGCCACAAAGATGGGTCCCGACGATGAGGCCATGTTAAGTACCCATGTACAAATGTAAATGTAATCTCTCACAAACGGAGAAAAGGAGAAAACCCAATGGGACAAAATTCCTCCCCACAAGAGAAATGAAATACAAAATGCTCTCAATGATGCATGAGAAGGACAAAACCCCATTCGAGGAAAAATACTGCCCCCTCCCATAAGATAGAAGAAAAAGAGAAACCCCCCCTCAATGTGGTGTCTCCTGCGAAGATTGTAGATGTCCAACAATGAATGTTGAAGATGATCCAAGACTGTCAAACAACGGTTCTCCCCTTGGGAAGAAACAAGACCAAGATGGGATGTAGGATGTCTTCCCATTCCTGAAAGGAAGATGCGGGAAGAAGGATGACATGAGATGCCGAAAGGTGTCACACTCCAAACATGCATTCTAGGCCACACTGTTGAAAAAGACAATCCAAAATCTCCTAGAAACGATTGTAGAACACAATCCAAACAAAGATACCTCCTTTGAAAACAAAGAAGCCTCCTCCAAATGCTGTCCAAAAGAATCCACACTCATGTCAAACTGGAAAGGATGATCATGTAGAGATTGAACGAGAGGGTCAGAGTGTTCCTTCGCAACAACTGAAGAAGGATAATCTCCATCAAAGAGAAGATGAATGCAATCAATGATGTCTCCCAAATCTAAAATGCAGGACTCAAAAAAAAAATTAGCAATGTCTGTCAAGTACTCATCCCAAGTAGCCATCTTTGGAAGACGAAAAATGTCCTTCTGCTTCCATAATTCATGTCAAACAGTCAATGTGCATATGATATAAAATTTTAAAAATAAAATGCCCAAAGGCTACAAGTTTGCACTACAAATGTCAAAATGACAGTCACAAATGTCTAAAACATAGTAATAGAAAGTATGATGGCTGCCTCTAATTGGCATCTACCAACATTGCATCAAAATCAGACTCAGAGTTTTGAGTCAAACCCTCCTCTTTCTCTTGCTTAGTTTGCTCTTAGCTGCAATTTTTTTTTGGAATGTAAAAATGAAGCCAAATGCCTTTGAAATCAAGTTTTATGTTGCATTTTAGGGTTGGGAGGGTGTGGGGTCCACTTAAAAACAATAAACAAAAAACTTTTATTAAATCTGGATTGTTTTTTTAATGCAAAAAGTGGCTGGAAAAAACGGGATGGCTGGCTATTCCCTTGCTGTCCTCGATTGGAATTTTTTTTTTGGGATGCCAGGGAAACGTCCCCGAGGTGTTCCTTGTCTCCGGTATGTCCCCAAGACAGGGGCGGGGGCCAAAACCCCAGGGGACGTGTCCTTGTGTTCCACTGCTGAAGACGGGAATCTTGAAATCATTGATTGAAGAAGCCCATTATCAATTCCTATATGGAATTGCACTAAAAATTAGGAGGGTTTTCGTCCTCTAAGCTTTACAAATCTATAGGGTTTTGGTCCTCAGGAAGAAGATGAACGCATTTTCATTGAAAAAAATGAGATTGTTTCAAAAAGTATGAAGACCCTGTTACAAAATCGATGTTGTTCTATATTAATCAAGAGGAATGAGAGTTCCTTATATAGAGTACAAGATACAATGTTTCTAAAAGAAACAATCGTTAAGTTAGAAAAAGCAACGACGAGATGACCATTACGACATAAATAGAAAGATATTATTCTAATACCCTCCCTTAATGGTCATCATTCTAACTACCCAGAGATAATAGAGAAGGGTGCCCCCTTCTTCTCAGAATGTTGCTGCAATAAAAGACAAGACCCTGCCATTGACTCTGCCACTTGAGATGAGTCTACCACCAACCCTCCCAGAAACTGTAAAACTTTTGGAAATAACAACACCAACCGTCCAACCTGAAGTTGGAAAACTGTCCCTCTCTGTAACCAGAGACATATCGAGAACAACTGCTACGATTTTGAGGAAAAATCGACAAACCCTCCAATCTTCTGCAGATGAGCATGACGCCCCAAAACAAACTGCAAGAAGTCAGATGTGTAGATGTTCACCCCAACAACTCTAGGTGCGACCAAAAAACTGACTACAACATACCACAATTTTTGAGGAAAAAAACTCTTAATTTTTGAGGACAAAATTATAAACCTAGAACATCGATCGTCGCCTTGAAACATATAAGGTATTGAAACCCTAGCCGCCAAAAATCAGATCAAATCTGTGGGCACAAAATTCGAGACATGGAAAATGATGCACCCAGAAAAATCGGAAGGAAACCCATAAAAGGTCTCGAAAAACCCACAAGGAATCTGCAATCGAAAAAAAAATTCCGCCTTCAATTGGAGGGTAAAATCCCTAAACGAAACTGGTAGAAACCCTAGCCGCCATAAAAGCTCCAAAATTTGCAGAAAATTTTCTGAAAAAACAACACAGCCACCAGAAAGGGAACAAAGATCACGGATTTTGTAGAGCAAATCACGAACTGAGAAATCACGAGCTCAGACAAATCGACCCAGCAAATCCGTTGGTGCCCAAAAGAAAAGCATGTTTCAGTGACCACAAGAGATTCGCGTGCTCAACAGAAGAAATGCGGACTTAGCAGGTCGTGCGTCTAAAAATGCGCATACAATTTACTCTAAAATATCGCGTCTCTGACGGCTTGAAATCGTGCTTCCAAAAACGACTAGAGAGAACGTGTCCAGATGGGATGAAAACACGCAACCCTTAGAAGCTTGAAATCGCGTCCTCAAAATAGAAGATTTCCAAAAATCGCGATCTACAAAGGGCAAAAAACCACACGCACCAGATACAAACATGCGCCCAGAAGCTTCAGAAAAGAACGAAGGCGAGCCCTAGACCGTTCAGCACAAAAACGTGACCAAAGAGAAGTAGATCGCGCACCCAAGAACTTCACGAAAATCCTCATAAAAGTGTAATGTCCCCATTTTGGTCATTAGCTCTTCATTTGGTTTTAGCCTATTTCCAGAAATCTGTAGGCTTGTCTGAGGTAAAATCAGGGTTTCCTTCTTCGGAGGTTCTATGGCATTTTAGGGAGTTTATTATTTATAGTAAATTCTATTATTGGCAGTATGCAGTTTTTAGTTTTCAGGTCTTCATTTTCAGTTGGAGCAATTAATTGAGTTCAAGTTTTGGCTTCTGAAAACTTTATATTGGTGAATTTCATAAATAAAGGCATTAATGTTATAATTTGCAGTTGACCCCTTGGCCTAGGGAAATAACTCTATGTTCTTAAAAGGTGGATTTGAAGGGGGACGCTTTCATAAGAATTAAATATTAATAAAGTCTTTAATGCCTTGAGGAAAAGTGGACGCCATTTTAATGAGTTAATATTTTTTAAAAAGTTTAATGTTGCTTGAAGTGGGACGCCATCTTGAGTAATTAAAAGATATTTGGAATTTTGAAGAGTCCTTTGTGTCTTTTGGCGTGCCTTGGAAGGAATTCGAAGAGACATCTCCTTTTCTATAAAAGAGAAGCCTGGCTCCAACATTTGGTATCCATGAATTTTGCTAATGTTATGCTGTCGAAATGACAATTGAACTATTGCTTCGAGGAAAGCTTACCTCCAAGCCTCTTGTCCAATTTCGTGTTTGAAAGATAACACCTAGTTGGCCTTTTTGCTGCTTCTCAAATCAGACTAGCAGATTGAGCTCAACAATTGAAGTTTTTGATGAAATTTCCAGTTTTGAAGTTGCTGATACAGTCACAGCTGAAAGTCGAATTTGTATACAGCTTTGTGAGTAATTTTTATTTTGTTCTGGGCATTTGAGAATCTGATTTCTATGCTTTGGGCGACCCCTTCCACAAGTTTCCAGATTTTTATTTTGAGTTGCTGATTTTTAATGACAAAATCGCCCCTCAAGGAGGGTCGTACCATTCTTGAAAGCATTGGAATTCATGCTTGAATTATATGCTGAGTTTTGGTGCTGTTTTGTGATCTGTTTTTGGGCGCCTACCTCCTAGAAGGCTTCTGCAAAAGACGTCACTCAATTCGGAGGTAATTTGGTGAAGTTATGAGCATTTAATTTCACAGTTGCTAGTTATTCCTTTCCAGAATTGTTATTTTACATCAGACTTGTTTAAGTTTGAATCTCCAGTCCTTGCTTCATCATTTATTGTTGATGTCTAACATGGAATCATCCAGTATCATGGTACATTGAATCTATTGTAATTTTCATATAATTTGCAGCTCTTTTCCCATATTGTAAGACTGTAAACAGTAGTACTGTTCCAGTCCTTTATTGCTGCAATTCTTTCTTTAATTTCACATTAGTACCCGTGGATGGTTTACCGCCAGTGTGGATAATTGGATTTGTATTACTCTTGTACCCACTCTCAAGTGGTGAATCCCCACTCTTACGTGGATGCCCGCCGCAGCGGAAGAATTAGTTAGTATGAATTCCTATGGCTGGTTATCCGCCTAATTGTTTCAATTTCAATTAATAACTCCGTCATATGTTAGCACCTCGCCCTCACTGGGATCTTGAGTGCACATTCTTGACGTTGAGTTTGTTTCAGTTCAGTTGCATTCCTTTCTGTATCAAGCTGAAGCATAGGGATCCTCTAACCATATGCCCGCCCCTCTTCCTTAAGTGGTTTTAGGGCGCATTCTTGATTAGAGTTGTTTTTTTAGAGGTTTTGATTGGAGCTAACGCTAATCAAGTTGGCCAAGTGTGTGTTTGTGTTGTGCAATTCAACGAAAAAAATGGTTAGCATATTTCAAAAAGCCATGAATTTTCAAGAAAAATGCCCACGAAATTTTTCAAGGAGCCTAAAAAAAATCAAAAAAGAATCCCGAATTTCATCACTCACAAAAAACTTCAATTTTTTTTTTTAAGAAGATTTTATCAAATTTTTAATTCAAGAACTGAAAAAATCTTAAAAAGATTTTTATGAATTAAAAATTCAATTTTGAGCGTGCTGGCTTTGATACCATGTTACAAAATCGATGTTGTTCTATATTAATCAAGAGGAACGAGAGTTCCTTACATAGAGTACAAGATATAATGTTTCTAAAATAAGCAATCGTTAAGTTAGAAAAAGCAATGACAAGATGACCATTACGACATAAATAGAAAGATATTATTCTAATAGACCCTTTTCGAAAATATTCCTTGCATTTGTAGCTTTTTTTGAGGATTTTTTAGTTTTTTTAATTTTTTTATAAATATTCTTCAAATTTATTAAAAATGTAACTAAGTATCCTTTTTAAACATCATTTTGCACCATGGGTCTAGCAACACTTAAACAACCTTTTTAAAAAATTAATTAAATATAAGTTGTATAATTTTTATCTTTTGACAACTTAATTTAATTATTTAATTAATTTTTCTTTTTAAATAATTAATATAAGTCATCTTTTAATATGAAGTAATTTTTTTTTTGACAACTCAAACTAATTATCTAATTATCTCCATAATTTTGAAAAAGGGGACATGACATTATATGCAATGTATTGTGAAATAACTGCACTATGTGCAAAACATTTCTTTTGACACCACTAACAAGTGAAAATGAGGAAATTATTTGAAGTTTGAGATGGTCTGAAAGTCTGCTCTTCCCTTCCTCATTTTCTGATGTACTAGAGTTGCCTCTTTATTTTTAGTTAATGCTCTGGTGGATCTTGGTGATATGTATGTCCTCTGGGATATGCTAGTTGAGACTGATTCCAGTGCTATAATTTATATGGAATGCTAGAGCCATGCCATTCAATTATAGATAGTATCTCATCATCAGTAGGTACTTGTCAAGCTTGTGTAGTGCAATTCTTGAGCAGATGTCTCCAAGCAACAGCATGTCTACAATCATTTTGAGTCGAGTTGTGCCCATTTAGTTACTCTTAAATCTGAGAGACTCAGAATAAAAATAAAATCAATCCAAAATTCCATAGTATTAAGGTAATAATCTCAAAAAATTTGTTATGGTCATTTTCCAGTGTAACATCAAATGAGATAAGTGAGATATCAGTGTAAAAATTTCTATCACAGATTCTTGCAAAATCAACATTTCCATCTAAACATTTACGAATTGTAATAATCCACATATTTATAATGATATGTTTCATTGTTATCTTATAATGTTTTTAGAGTGCATCCCTCTTCATATAAAGAATCAACCCCTCTTCAAGATTAGTCTCATAAAGCTAAAACTGGTTTTACAGAGTAAAATTAAAGTTCAGAAAGATGATTTGTTGAATGAATTGTTTCTTGTGTAGGTTATATACACATCTGTTTGTGTAGCAGATGATCCGAGTGAGCCAGGCGATTTCTTTCCATTGACTGTCAATTATCAAGAGCGTTTTTCAGCTGCTGGACGAACAAGGTTTGTTATGATTATATATAATATAGAGTCTTTATCTTTATTATTAGTTTTTAAGCAAATTTTAGATTGATGCTTTGCAGATTGCTTGTTAAATAACAAGGTGTTTACTGGTTTGGTGACTTAACTGCAGTGGTGGATTTATAAAGAGAGAAGGAAGATCAAAAGATAATGAGGTACGGGAGCTTTGAGTTATAACTTTCTTTAAAGTAATGAAAGCTTATCATATATGGTGGAATATGTTTTTTAACGTATAATTTTTATCTTTTTGCAATCACCATGTTGATGACATTTCAGTGGTGCACAGATTAGTTAAATCTCTGCGTCAACTTGTAGGTGCCAGTTTTGATATAATCATTTTTTGTTAGACTTCATATTTGTAACAACCCATCCAATCTACAGCTTAAAAATTTCAACTGTCAACTAACTTTCGGCTGAGCTGCAACTAACTTGTTTTCGAACTAGGGTTTCCAAATTGTTTCCAACAAATTCAACATGCAACTATCTTTTGAATTTTCAGCTTCAGCTGACAAGAAACATCTAACTGTTTTCCACCAACTGTTCATAGCAGGTCAACAACTAAATAAATGCCAAACTAGGGTTTTCCAATATAAAGATAACAAACTAAAAGAGAGAGAATAATTGCTAGGGCATCATTAACTAACTCGCATCTTTCACCTACTCATAAAACTAGGGTTTCATTTGCAATTAGATGGAAAAGAGAAATTCAATTCTAATGTCGCTACATCATACAATTCATCAACTAACTTTTAATTTCATTTTCAGCTGAAAAGAAAGCTATTAACTGTATAAATATAACAGGAAATTGCAGAAGGATAATAATTACTTTTCTTCACTTCCAAAAGATAACGAACAATTACTACAGCTATGAAACAAATATAACATTTGAATGAATCAAATAACTATCTCACTAATTAATTGCAGAATCTTGCAATGAACATTAACATAAAAGAATAACATTCATGGCATAAATGAAAATAAACTTTAATTAGCATTGCATGTACCTGGATTACGAGTGAGGAAGAAATACATTTGACATCATCTTCATGCTGTTATACTTGGAAATCTTTATCAAGGAGGAAAAGAGAATTATCATCAGGGGCTTTACCACGCAACCAAGACCTACTGGTCTCCCGAGTTTCTTCAACTGAAGAACCCGCCTTCCATGAGGGTAATCAACATGGATCACATTATCATCATGCCTCTGAGCCTGGTGTCATGGACCTCTACCACTGGTCGATCCCTCCTCTATAGGTACCTCCTATCTAGAGGGATCATTCTGACCAGAAGTATATATGGTACATGATAGCTAACCAATGCCTAACTGGCATCATACCTTGGCCAAGGATTTTTAATGTTATTGGCACTCCTGTGCCGATATCTTTGGCACTCCTGTGCCGTCAGCATTCTCACCCTTGCTCGACATGACAACTCTCTGATCAAGTTATAATTTTATAATAGCAATTTAATTACCATTTCTTCTTAGTTCGAGGTTATAATTTAACCATCAAGTTTCATACATAATAAAGGAGATTCATTGGCATAAAGGATTTTCAAGTCTCATATTTATCCCATTAAGGACTCGGTGAGCAATAATATGCCCTAAACCAACTTCTAATTAGAGAGGAGAGGATTTGGTTTAACTAGATAGATCAAGTTCCTTAGATAATTTTTCAAATGGTTCAACTGAACCCAAATTCAGAATCTTTCTCTTAGATCGAGGTCAAATCTTGACCTTAGGAAAATATATATTCAATGCCATGTCTTCAATTCTTTTTTCATGATTCAAAGTTCAACAATTTATAACAGATTAAATTATGATATTGTAATATCAGGTTTGGAGAAGATAAGGGTTCTGACTCAATCACGCAAAAACAGAACTTGGTTACATTCCATACGGCAAATCAAAAGCTTCATAGCATGATACTTTTAAATGTTCCCATCCAATTAAGTTCTTCCAATACTTGGGATATACTAAATTTCAACAAATGAGAATTCAAATGGAATTTCAAGATAAATTATGGTTCGATTCCAATCTAACAAGTAGGAGTGTCAAATCTAGTAATAGTTTTTACGTGCCTGAAAAATGATTCGAGATTGATGAAGTTCCGCTTCGAGAGTTCTCCTGATGAATGGCACCTCTACTTAGTCTTCTCCATGACCTCTAGCTAAGTCCGTCACGGAGAAACTAGGTAGGCGCATCTAAGCTTGTCTGAGAAAATGACTTTGAAAATTTGAAAACACTCTACCCTTTGCAATTCAATTAGCCGATAGGACCCCGACGCTCTCAGAGGAGGAAGATAACCAAAATGAAGAATGGAAATTCAACTCCACTATTCCAAATGGAAGATACGCAAGACAAACACCCAATTCAAAGCATGACTCGTCGGTTACAGAGAGGAAGATTCCAAACGTGAGCAAAGTGTGAATGGCAACCACATAAAGGAACTAAAATGAAAAGGCAGCATAGGATAGAGATGGAGTCTCAGAGAATTGCATGATCGATAGAGAAGAGAGAAAGAATGAGAGAGATACCCCTCCCTCCCCCCCCAACACGATGAGAAAGTTAATGAAAGAAAAGTCTATTTTTCCATCCCCCAAACTCCCACTACCCAGGCCGCTCAAGAAACTTTACCTCTGCCCATTCTTGGGTGTTTCTCCAATGGTGGCGAGCTGCCAGGAGTCCTACCACAAGGCCCGACGCCGACTCAAGCCATTTAATTTTTGAATAAAGAAATATTCAATGCCTAGATTAATATTTCCAAAATAAATAAATTTGATAAGCAAAATCGGTTTGCTCTTTTCCCAAGTTAATAATATTTAATTATACCATTTATTAATTAATTTCAATCTCCTTTAAAATTTATTAAAGATTTATATATATATATATATTGGCTTAAAGAATAAAGAATTATATAGAATTTTTTTGGCCAAGTTACGACTTTGATACTTGTCATACACCAACTCGAGGTAGACGATAAAATTGATCCATTATTAACCATGTCCTCTCCTTGACGATATTCCCCTTTCTCTCCTGGCGTTGGCAATCCTACATCCACTGACAAGGATCATTGTTAGATCGTTCTCAACGGCTAAATAATATGCATCTAAATTTAATCTCTTGATCCCATTCAACTTCACGTGAACGATAGATTCACTTGCAAAATAAAGAGCTTGTTAACATTACAGTTACAATAAAAAGAGCAACTAATGCATTCTCAATGTCTTATTCACATGAAAGCAGTTATTTGCAACTAACATTGCATTTGAAATACATAACCATCATATAGTCCCAATGTGAGGGATGTGACAATATTATATACTAAATTGGAAAAGGCATAATGAAGTAAACCTGTTTGTTGACTCATATGTTATTACGTAATGTTAGAACAATATATTTTTTTTGTTTACTAGTTGAGGTTGGTGCATTTGAGAGGTTATATACACTCCTCAATCAATCACTTCATCTTTGTATTGTTGCGTTTATGTATATGTCTAAGGTCTCTCTTGTTTACCATTGACTATTTCATATGAGTATATGAATAAAGTGCCAAGTTGCTTTTCATTCTTTGTGCATATTTATTTTTGGCTCAGCTACATAACTCATTGATATTTGCTATATGACATTTTTGGCATTGTTGCCATTGGGAATTTTAATCAAATCAAACATTCATAAGTGTTTGGCAAGAAGTTTGCTTACAGTGGAATTTTGAAAGCAATCCATGAAATTTCATGGCTAGAGAATTTGATTCAACAAAGTCCAATTGAAAAAGATAATATCAATTGAAAAAGTTTTCTTGTAGGGCATTGAGATCAGAGAGTACATAAAGGACTACTTAGACTGGAGCAAACTTGATGATAGGTTGATGGTTAGTTTGCCCAAGCTTTTGGCCCATTATTATTTGATATTGAAGGAATAGTGTTTCAAAAGTGAACATGACATTGTGTGAGAATCCATCATTGGTATAAAGACAAACTTTTGTTGATATTATAGTGGCGGGAGATATCTTTCTCTCAAATTTAAAATAATAAATGATAAATGAATAAATACCAAGGCAAGTCGACCTTGTTATAAATAATAATTTTATTTTTTTATTTTCTAAAAGAGGCCGACCCAAATGAAAAGTCACCTAGCTTTGTCTATATACAAGGTGATGATCATTCATTTGATCATCAATTCATTCACAAATCAATTCGCACTTCAAGAAGTCGCACATTGTAATGAACCGGACCAATTTTTTTCAAATTTTACAATGAACAATCTAGTACAACAAGAACCCGTTAAAGGTCAGCTCAACTCATAACCAGCAATTAAAGAAAGACTCAACGCCAAGAATGTGCTTTCCAACCCGACTAGGGTAAGTAGCTACCATATGACGGAGTAACAGAAAGTAAATACAATGCTGAAAGACTCAACACCACGGATGTGCTTTCAAACCCCAGTAGGGCAAGTAGCGACCATCTGGCGGAGTAACAAAAGTAAATACAATGCTGAAAGAAAGCTCTACCACTTATGCAGCGGGAGCGAATACAATGTAAGAAGTGCAAAGCTTCAATTCCCTTCTTGGCGGAATACCATCCAAGAACTTTAAGTGTGTAGTTCATTCACCCATCTCTGGCGGTAAACCGTCCAAAGATTATTAGGTTTGCTGCTCTAAAACTAAGTAATTGCAGAATATAAAAATGACTGAAATAGTACTACTATTAACAGCCTTACAATGCACAATCTGCAGATTACAAAGTGTTACAAACTGTTAAACCAAAGCAACAACTGATAGAATGTTGTTCCGACTTATTTGACTTCACAATATTGATAAAACAATGCTTGAACTGAACTTCTGGAAGTCTGATATAAAATCAGCAATTCTGGAAACACCAACCAGCAACACAGTAACCCACTAAAAAGCTCATAACTCACTCAAAACCCAACCAAATCACTTAAAACTAGATGCAACGAGAGCTAGAATGCTGACAATGAAAACCTAACTGAGAAACTACTGACAAACTGTGATATTATTTTTTGGCACACTTCCCAAGACAACCCAGAATGGTACGGCCAAGGAGAAGGGCAATTTTGAGAAGATAAAATCATACACTCAATAATAAAATCTGAAACTCACCAAAGAGGGGCACCCTAGGATGAGGAAGCCATATGTAAAGTACCCAGAACCAACAAAAATTCATGCAAAGACTTATGAGCAGATTTCTACTTCAGCCAAACCCTAACCAGCAAATGCAAAACTGACAAAATCTTTGAAATCTTCAACCTTGATGATCTGTCTGCTTGTCTGGATGAAAAGCAGTCTCTGAAGCCTTAGCTAGGTGCTATCTTTCAAGCACGAAACCAAGAGAAATGGCTAGGAGGTATGCATCCCTCGAAGTAACTCTGAAAGTATTTCAGCAGCATAACAATAAGGTAGACAAAAGATGTCAAATGAAGAATAGAAGCCTCCTTATATAGACTTGAAAAGAATCTTCCACAAGCTTCTAGAAGGGCGCCCAAACCAAGGTCAAAGTATTTCAAATTTGAAGTTGACTCTTTACTCCTCCAAAGTGGCGTCCTTTTTCCCTTAATAAAATATTTCATCCTTTTTATAAAATTCAGCCTTTCCTCAAGTAGGCGTCCCTTTTCACTTAAGCATTTAGACTTTAGAAAAATTCGCAATATGTCCTTCATGAGAAAATAACCCTCAAGGTCCCCTTCTTTAAAACAACTTAAAGTCATATTACTAGGGCAAGGGGTTATTTTATAAAATAAAACATTATTGATTTTAAATGACTTATCTCTCCAGAATGAACCCCTTAAGCCAAAAATCAGAATTACCCAATGAACTGCCAGAAAGGGAAAGCCTGCTGAGCTGATGCTGACTGGACCACTGCTAAAAATAGAATTTACTAAAAATAGTAAATTCGAGAAGTTGCTCAGAATGCACTGCATGTGACACCATTGCGAAGCTTTCTGAAAACCCAGAAAGAGTCCGCAATCCAAAATCCCAAACTTAGGGATGTAGCTGTCATAACTTACTAAAATTAGTAAGTTCGGAAAGGTTGCCCGAAGCAGTTGCAAGTCATACCTCTGCGAAGCTCTCTGAAAACCCAGAAGGAATCCAGAATCCAAACATCCAAACTCCAACAAGCAGAACTCTGAATCTCCAAGAGAACCCATCAAACAGCTGGAAACCCTAATTCTGCCACTGACTTGCCGACAGCACACTGGGAATAGGCTACCAATCACTGAAAAGTGAAGTGCTAAAAACGGGGACATTACACACATTTGCAGCAGATCATCATATTGTATCAAGTAGATCGATATCAAGGAGAAATCATATTTGATTGTATATTTGAATCTAGGAGAGGTGCTATCTTTCATTGCATCAGATCGGTCTTTTGTTTGGCCCAAGTTGTAAGCAAATTTCTGCTCTTTTCATTCAATATATAAGAGATATATTTTGGCTGGGTTCTTCTCCCCTGAGAAGAGGTTTTCCTAGGGTATTTGCTGTGTTCTGTTGTTCATCATTTTGTATTTCTACTTATCTTCATTTCTGGTCTAAAACTAATATGGTATTAGGGCGGGTTTAAGCAAGATCAAATCAGATTTGTTGAAATATGCCCCTTAATTTTTTCTATTGATTTTCAATATCAATTACAATGCACTTGCACCCGTTACGGTTAGCTCCAAACCAAAACGATGCGGAAAAGAACTTTAACCAAGAATGCACCCTAAAACCACATAAGGAAGAGGGGCGGGCATATGGTCAGAGGATCCCTAGAATCTAATAACTCAACAACTATAGGATGATTACAACTGGAAGTACAAAATAGACTCAACGCCAAGAATGTGCACACAAGATCCCTTTGAAGGCAAGGTGCTAACATATGGCGGAGTAAGTATTACAAAACTGAAAGAACTTAGGCGGTGAACCAGCCATAAAGATTTCCGCTCAACCGCTTAAACAATGGGGGGAATACTACAAACAATTCAACTAATTCATCCGCTGTGGCGGGCATCCACTTGAGAGTGGGAATTCTCCACTTAATAGTGGGTGGTAAATGAAATTACAAATCAGATTACTCCACACTGGCGATAAACCATCCAGGGGTTATAATATTTGCATCAATTAGTCACAAGTAAATGCAGTAATAAAATGGTTGGATTAGTACTACTAATTCACAACCTTGCAATTAAAGAAAAACTACAAATTACGAGTGTTACAATAATAGAATGATTGAAAATATATAAAGGATGATTCTTTCAAGTTCTAAACCTCTTGAAACTGAAATTGTTCAACCAACAATTGTAAACTAATAAAATGCTTATAACTTCTTCAATATACCTCCAAATTGAATTAAATGAATTTTTGAAGCTCTTGTGAAGGTTGGCACCCAAATTGTTATATTGAAATTGCATCAAAACTCAACCATTTATTTTTGCATGAAGTCCAACACCTCCTGAAATGGTACGGCCTCCTTGCTGGTGCAATTTTGGCAAGATAAAAATAAATAATTTGAAATAATTTCTGATCTTCTATGGGAAGGGGCGCCCATGTGCTAGGAATCCATATCTTCAATACCCAGAAGCACATTAAAATCGTACAAAGAGTTGTTAATGAAAATCACCTTTAGCCATGAATGAACCAGCAAGCTCAAAAACTGAAAAATACTTCAAATTCTCCAACAATGAAACTCAATGTGCACTTCTGAATGAAGCACACTCTCATTCCACCATCTAGGGAACCATAGTTTCAGGCCCGAAGAATGGAGTGGAATTGCTAAGCTCTCTCTGAGCCGGATTCTGGATTCAATCCAGCAACATTTTGTTATAATTTTCCAAAAATAATCAGCTCTTCAAATAGTAGCAATATATAAGTTTCAATTGGCAAATGAAACACTTCAAATTCCAAGAAGTCGAATCACTTCAACTTCCAAGAGGGACGCCACCTTTAAGCATTTACTTTTTGAAATAATAAAACATTATTCAACTTTCCTTTTAGGCATCCATTTCCAAATTGCAACAATAAAGCATTTATTTAAATCATTAAATGCTCAACATAACCCCTCTTTAAAACAACATGAAGTTATTAAGCCTAGGCGTGGGGTATAACTGAAAAACATGAAATTGACTAAGTCTAAAAACTCAGTCCATGGAGATAACCAAAACCAATGCCAATACTGAAACTGATGGATAACAAGATGACTTGAGTTGAATTGCTGATGATGCCATTGCCAAAATTAGACTTACTAAAAATAGCCAACTGCTATAAATAGTAAGTTCACATCAAAACAACAGAAAGCCAAATTGAACACTAAACTGCAAAGGATTGAATTGCTGCCAGACAGATACTACCAAAAGATAGACTTGCTAAAATAGCAAACTGCTATAAATAGTAAGTTTGCACAACATCCTTTGAACGCCAACTGAGCAATATCTGAAAGAGGAAACCCTAATTTTGCACAATTGAGTAGCCTATGGATTCTCGAAAGTAGGCTAAATCCAAATGAAGAGCGTATGGCCAAAATGGGGACATTACATTTGTTGAAGCAACGAAGTCTTCTCCTTATCTAGGGCAGTCTATTTAAGTATCAAAGATGGTGAACGGAGTCAAGGTTGAAGATAGGCTTGATGGTGCATCAAATTTCACCTCTTGGAAATTCAGAGTTCTCATTGCCTTAGAAGAAAATGATCTTCTAGATTTCATGGAAAATGATGTGTTTGAGCCATCCGATGGTGCTGAGAAAACTCAATGGAAGAAAAATGGAACAAAGGCTAGGAAGATCTTGATAGACTCTGTAAAAGATCATCTAGTGCCGATTATCTCCAAGATGAAGACGGCCAAAAATATGTTCGAGACTCTACAAGGATTGTATGAGATTAACAATACGAGTAAAGCTCTTGCCTTGAGACAACAACTCCATCATATAAAAATGGCTAAAGGAGATTCAGTCATCTCCTTATTCATGAAGATTGCTGAGTTGAGAGATCAACTATGCACCATTGGAGATATACTTGAAGATAGAGACCTAATGGTCTTCCTCAATCTTGGGAGCCCTTTATCCAAAGCATTAATGGGAGATCTAAGTTGCCCAAGTTTGATCGTCTTTGAGCTGATTGCATTCAAGAGGAATCCAGATTGGTAGTAAGAGGAAATGGGCGATACTCTCATAATGAAAAAAATCATGTCCTTGTTGCTCAAGCTTCCAAAAGGAAAGGAAGAGAAGGGAGAAAAGGCAATTTCAAGAGGAATAGAAACAAAAAATTAGATTCTATTCCTGAACCAAAGAAGAAGGATCCCTCTCACATTCAATGTTTTAGGCGTGACAAGTATGGTCACTATGCTCAAGATTGCATATCAAAATCAAAGCAACATGCTTCTACTGCAGATGTTGATGATGTGTCACCTCAAAAGGAATCTAGAGACAACTAAGGGGGATTTCTATTCATCTCCGCTCTTTCAAGCAATGTTCCAACTCACAGTGACACTTGGTTGATTGATAGTGGTGCTTCATGTCACATTACAGGATACCGAGAGCATCTTTCGGACTTGGTAGAAAGAGAAACCAACTTGCAAGTGATAATCGAAGATGATGCTTGTTATTTCGTAAGAGGAGCTAGGACCACCTCTCTTCATCTAGATTCTGGCATCCCTGTTCATTTGAGTGATGTCTTGTTTGTACTAGGAATCAAAAGAAATCTCGTCTCCATTTCAGCATTGGAGGACAAAGGGTACTGGGTTGCTTTTTTTGAAGGGAAAGTCCTTGTTTGGCCTAAGAACTCTAGTATCAAAACAACTCGTGTGATTGGTGTTTGTCAAGAGAGCCTATACAAACTTTCTATTCGTCCAATTCAAGCATTATTGCACGAATCTATCAGTTCGAGTGAGCTATGGCACAAGAGATTTGCTCACTTACACTTCAGAGCTCTTCCATCCATGGAGAAGATGGTTACTGGGCTACCAAAGCTCAGTCTGGAGCACGATGGCATTTGCAAAGGATGTGCACTTGGTAAGAACATTAAGAGTTCCTTTCATGGTAGTGATAGTAGATCAAAGGGAATTTTAGATCTTGTTCATTTTGATTTGTGTGGACCAATGTCTGTGGCATCTTTGAGTGGATTTTGGTATTATGTGATTTTCATTGATGATTATTCTCAGAAGACTTGGATTTACTTCTTGAAATCTAAGGAGTTTGAAGTATTTGATAGATTCAAAGAATTCAAGGCTCAAGTTGAAAACATGTTTGGGAAAAGAATTAAAGTTCTGAGATCAGACAATGGAGGAGAATACACTTCTGGAGGATTTCGTAATTTCTGCATTAAGGTAGGGATCAAGAGGGAGTTCTGTGTTCCGTACAACCCTCAACAAAATGGAGTTGCCGAAAGTAAGAATAGATCCATAGTTGAGGTAGCCAAAGCTATGATTCATGATCAAGATTTACAGACTTTCCTTTGGGCAGAAGCTTCCAGAACTGCCGTGTATGTTCAGAACCGTAGCCCTCATCGAATATTGGGAAACATGACTCCTGAAGAGGCCTTCATAGGTGTGAAACCTGAGGTTAGTCATTTAAGAATTTTTGGTTGTCTTGTTTATATTCATGTGAAATATTCCGAGCCAATTTTTTTCGTTTTTCAATTTACAAATTACAAAGCAGAGCACCCCTTAAGGTTAGAGAATAAACCAAAACGTGCAAGAAAACAACTCTAACCATAATGGCGCCGATGATGGCGAGCATTGGTCAGAGGATCTCTACTCTAAATACAGAAAGGAACTCAACGTCAAGTATGTGCTACCCAATCCAAGGCGGAGTGAGGGGCGACCATATGACGGAGTGATTACAGAATTAAATGCTTGAAATAAATGCTGAAACTGGAAATACTCGACACCCAGAATGTGCTTGCTAACCCAAGCTGGGAAAGTAGCTACCATAGGGCAGAGCTGTAACTATTACAATAACTTAAATGAATTTGAGAATTACAATCAGATTTGAACAAGAATGAAATGACTGCCAGTACTACTGTCAGTTTTACAAAGGATGTTCATCTGCCTGCTGCTATCATAGAAATTTGAGAGCTTAACATTACATCAAAAGATCTCTTCTTAGTATGGTTAGAAGAGCCAAAACAATAGACCTTTCAATGCTCAAGATTACAACTCTGATTTTTGGATAAATCTGCACTCTTGAATTAAAAACAGCAGTCTAAGGAATTCACTATTTTGCTCATATCTCTCTCTTAACTTGCCCAATTAACATGAAACCAAATGCAATAAGCTCTAACAATGGAGGCGCCTAAGATGAGACACAGGAAACAGATCCAAACAACCACAATTAATTATGCACGAGACCCAATGCAATCAAATGGTACGGCTGCAAGAAGGAAGGCGATCTGCTCTATTAAATTAAATACTTCTCTAAAAAATCTGCAAATTAGAGAATGATGGCGCCTAGCCTTAACAAGGGGAATGGGTTAATACCCAGATGCAATACTTTTGTCTTTTTTGATTTATGAATAAAAACATGAATCTGCTGTAACAAATAATGCAAAATGCTGAAAACCACTAATATGCAAATCAGATCTAACCATGCGATAAGCTGATTACAATGCATAAACTAAATGTAACTCACAAACTAGACTAAATCACCACTAGTCGCTGTCTTTCAAGCGAGAAGCAATGCCCAAGCTAGGAGGCCTTCATTCCTCGAAGCAATCCCAAAGCCAATCCGGCAGCATAACATTCCTGTAGATAAAAGATACCAAATGATGCTCCAAGACTCCTTTTTATAATTCTCCAGTTGACTTCTCAAAACCCTAAAATCCGCTTTTAGGTCAAAACCCAATCTCCTCAAGGATGGGCGTACTTTTCCTTCAAAGCTTTAGATTTGATATTTTAAATAAATATCATACTTTAATAAATGCGCCCAACAAAGCTTGCTCAGACTTTAGTAATAATTAAAATATTCCTTAATGAGGCGCCACCCTCAAAAGATCACCTTTTTAAAACAACCTTAAGTCATTAATTCTAGGCCAAGGGTCAACGTTAAAATATAATAATTAAAACGTGACTTTTTAATTAAATGACTTAACTTATCCTTCCGAAATGTGCCCTGAAGCCAATACTGAGCAAAACATCTGACCAAACTGAAGCAGGAAGTCAACCGAGCTGAACTCAACTGGAAAGCTGCTAAAAATAGAATTTACTAAAAATAGTAAATTCCGGAAAATGCTAGAATGCCGAGATGAACACACCACTGCGAAGCTCTCTGAAAACCCAGAAAGGATCCGCCATTGAATCCATCATCTTTGAGCAATGACCTCCTCAAAAATAGGAAACCCTAATTTATCTTCCGACTAGCCTTCGGGTTCCCAAGGAAAAGGCCAACGGTCACTAGAAAGATCAGGTTTGAGAAGGGGACATTACAATCCGCCCTTCCCAAAATTGCTTGTCCTCAAGCAATACCACCACAACTCCAGTAATTTGAAGATTAATCCATACGCAACAAGTATGATCCCTGGTTCCCAAATGCGTCTCAGGAAAAACCCACCATGCCGATGCTGCACCACTCTGATCACATCAATGAAAATATCATGCCAATGCTGCACTGACTCCCCTTGTAACTCCAAAGTGTTACCATCTATGATTCTCAAACTGAAAGATCTTAAAGGAAGGAAATCAAAATCATGCAACATCTCATGTCCACGATCCCCCGAATTAACAGTATCAACCATACTACTGTCAATCACCATTCTAAGCAATAGGAGAGATAGACTATTCAAATCAAAATCGAACTCCTCCCCATACCTCCACATGGTAACAAACGGGACCATGCCTGCAAGTGTGACCTCTACAAATCTTCTTGCAAGGAGGGAAGCATTCCTTTGCAAGAGCTCCACAAACTCATACCCATGTCTCCGCATAAAGCTACCATGCCTCATCTGAATTATACTGGCACAACCATGAAGACTACAGAAAACAATCATAGTTCCAACCCCATGAGTCTCCGAATGGTGAACCAAAGCATGTGAGCTACTGCTGTCATGAATCAATACTGAGAGTAAACTGTCAAAGTTTACATCATCAACCATCATAAGATGAATTTGGAGGGTAGGAAAAGTGTGAAGGAACAAATAATTACTGCTGATCAAGACTAGGATCAGCGCAGTGCAATCTGATTCTCGAGTCCTACCCAAGGGAAAACAACAACACCACTCCAAATCCCAAGCGTGAGCATGTGAGATGACCATCGAGCTGCAAAGTGACACCTCCAAGGTGGTTGGAAAACACACTAGATTCATCTCCATGAGAGAACTACCACCTCTTTGATCAGGAGTGAGGAACCAACTCTCCTGAATGAGAGTAACTCCATAAGTAAGGTGGCTGGTCTGCCACCAACCAGCAAGCTCGTGTCTCAAAATCTGCCCTTGTCTGAGCTGAAAGTCACTTCCAAGAACTACCGATCGTTGATCTCTCCAACCCATATTCAAAATTTCTCTCCAATCCATTTGTTGATGAACAAACGGAACCAACAAGTAGCTGGAAAAGAAGGGAACAACATCAACAAATCTAGAAATATGATCCTTATCCCTCCAAAAGTCTTTTCCACAAATAATAAATTTTAACAACCCAAGTTGAGAATCCCCAGCATGGATACCCAACTGAAAGTGATTTTCAACACACTGAAAAGAAATCTCTACACATTTCCAAGTGCTAGTGAGAACCAAGTGCCTTCTCACGAAACTGATGTCCCATGTAGTAAATCCTTGAAGCTTAACCATGAAAGCTTCCACATTAAGGGAGTATGAAACATAGAATGGCTTCAAATTCAGCTCCCAAAACTGATTAATATGATTCCAAACATCATTCCACCCAAGGGATGGATTGTCAAGAGTGCACCCACCAAAGTCTAGTTCACCTTTTTCCCATTTCCCCTGAGTAGTAGGTCTGAAATCTTCACTTGTTGCTGCTGTAATGAAGTTACCAACAGCTACCAAGACTTGTCTCATCAACACCTTGATGTCATAGATGTTGAAATTACCTTGCTTCATCACCTCCCATGTAGTACCTCTATCCTCAAACCCACTTATGCATTCATGACTAATCAGCAAACGTGGCACATCCACATGGAGTGAGATCAAAGCATCCAAGCACTGGAAACCATACTCAGTCTCATTCTTTGTTTCATCTTCCATCACATAGAGAGGATTGCCATAATCTCCTTCATCACCTTCTTCAAAGAGAGGATTGTCAAAAATTGAAAAGTTATTCCATCCATCTTGCTGATCTAAATCTGCACTTGTAACTTCAGTCCTTCTCATGAAACCTTCAAGGTCAAACTCTTCTCGAAGACTATCAAGCTCACAAAAAACTTGCTTGATTTCTTCGGCTTTATGTGCATTCACTTGCTTTGTGAAAATTTTGAAATCAGCATACTGATTTTCTATTTCCATTAATGCCATTTGAGTTTCTTCTAGCGTAGCTCTTGTTGATTCTAGCGTAATCTTTCTCTCTTTATCTTGAGAAGCACACATGGTCTTCTTTGCAACTTCAATGGCATAATCACGATCTTCAACCAAGTGCATGTACTCGGACTTCAAGGTTACCAAAGAGTTTCTGATAAGTTGCAGATTGGGAAGAGCAACTTCATCTTTCACTCCTCTTTGTCTCTCTTCAAGCTGAGCCTTCCAGTACAATTCCTCAACCAAGCTATGTGTGTGATCAAACAAGGATAAAGCTTGCACTTCCTTGTCAATGGACACCTTGAATTGTTTGTCCCAATCATGAGAATTCAAAGATGATGAACTGCTGATAGGCTGCAACTGAAAATCAGAACCTTGTCCCTTGTCTTTGCTGCCTTCATTGCTGCTCCAACATTCATGAACTTCGCCATTGACTAGTGGAGAGTGCTCATTGTCAAAAAAAACATCATACTTCACAAATTCTTTGACCTCAAGTTTGCAATCAGCTTTAAGCATTGGAAAATCATATTTGTGTTTAGTAACACCTTCAAACTCTACATCATCAAGAGCCACTTGGTCTTCTTGTTCAATGGCTATGGCAGCCCCTAACTTGAACGAAGAATCATCGAATGTTGTTCTGAAAGTTTTAGAAGAAACAACATCCTCCTTGGTGGCTGCAACCAACTCGAAAGGGTCACCATGAAACTCTTCAGAGCAAGCTTCTTCATCAAAGACAATTTTTCCATTTGTGCCCTCCTTATAGCTTGCGATGCAAACGAAACTTTGGTCTTCATCAGGATCAAAGGGAAATTCGTCCCACAAAGGTTCTCTTTCATACGTTGGTGCCAACACACCTGGATCCCAAATGCTAGTGGGTTGATTAAGATGATCAACAGGAAAAAACTTATCATGCTCCCTTTGTAGTGATGACTCTTTGAATAAGTCAAGTCCCAAATCCCTCAAACTGATATCGTCAAAAACATTTCTCTCCAAAGACCGAGTTTTCTGCTCAAGCCCAAAGTCACCATCATAATGAAGTGAAAAATCTTCATTGCTTGCTGTTTTGAAAACTTCACCGTCATTATCTTCACCATGAGGAAGTATGTCACTGATTTCTTCATGTGGAACTTCTTCAAAAGTTGAGCCAGCAACATGAAGAGAATCATTCTTTACCAAATCTTCAATATGACCTTGTATAGACTCTTTGGAATTATCTATATCATCAGGATCACTAAATATTCTTGCATCTTGTTCAGACTTCTCCAAAAGTGGCTTCAATTTCTCTTCACATTGATTAAATAATTCCTTGATCAGCATAGCAGCAATAGGAGAATCCTTTTTTTTACACTCATATGTGTCCCAGAGGAGAGATTGGACATTTGGTGGAATTTCATCTAACTCATTAATGGTGAGAATAAGGATTTTCTTCACAGCTGCAATAACATCCTCTTCTTGCTCACTCCAAGTGGATATGAAGAGGTAATGGAACAAGTGATAAATCTGATCATGCATTTCCAAGGCAAACAGCAAGTTACTTACCCAGAGATCTGAAAATGTTTTTAAGATAGCAACCTTTCTAGCAAATAGATTGCTTCCAGTTTCATCAAGATCTTGGAAACTTTCTACAATCATATTCAGAATGATTTTCATGGTTTCATCATCATAGGGTGTCATGGGAACCATTATTCTCATTAACTCCATGAAGCAAGAAGTAATCAGCAGCTTGATTTCTTCATTTGGGTGTCCCAGCCAATAGGGCTGAACTAAAAGGTGAAATGCCGGTGATAATGCCAACTGCATCCATTCAGAAGGTGACTGCTTCACCTGTCTCAAACATTGTTCCAATATTTGAAGATTATTCCTTTCATCTTCCCTTGACTTACATTCTTTGTCAAGTCTATTCCCGGTCTCAAAAAGTGTTTGTTCCAACTTTATCTCTTCTCTGTTAGCCATGTTTATCTGCCACTTCTAAATTGAGTTGAACTCCGTTCTGACCTCTGGTGTAGAAACTGATTTCTCTATCATACGACTGACAACTAAACCTTGTTGGGCACAGGATGGCAGGATCTTGGCTCTGATACCACTGAAATATTCCGAGCCAATTTTTTCGTTTTTTCAATTTACAAATTACAAAGCAGAGCACCCGTTAAGGTTAGAGAATAAACCAAAACGTGCAAGAAAACAACTCTAACCAGAATGGCGCCGATGATGGCGAGCATTGGTCAGAGGATCTCTACTCTAAATACAGAAAGGAACTCAACGTCAAGTATGTGCTACCCAATCCAAGGCGGAGTGAGGGGCGACCATATGATGGAGTGATTACAGAATTAAATGCTTGAAATAAATACTGAAACTGGAAATACTCGACACCCAGAATGTGCTTGCTAACCCAAGCTGGGAAAGTAGCTACCATAGGGCGGAGCTGTAACTATTACAATAACTTAAATGAATTTGAGAATTACAATCAGATTTGAACAAGAATGAAATGACTGCCAGTACTACTGTCAGTTTTACAAAGGATGTTCATCTGCCTGCTGAAATCATAGAAATTTGAGAGCTTAACATTACATCAAAAGATCTCTTCTTAGTATGGTTAGAAGAGCCAAAACAATAGACCTTTCAATGCTCAAGATTACAACTCTGATTTTTGGATAAATCTGCACTCTTGAATTAAAAACAGCAGTCTAAGGAATTCACTATTTTGCTCATATCTCTCTCTTAACTTGCCCAATTAACATGAAACCAAATGCAATAAGCTCTAACAATGGAGGCGCCTAAGATGAGACACAGGAAACAGATCCAAACAACCACAATTAATTATGCACGAGACCCAATGCAATCAAATGGTACGGCTGCAAGAAGGAAGGCGATCTGCTCTATTAAATTAAATACTTCTCTAAAAAATCTGCAAATTAGAGAATGATGGCGCCTAGCCTTAACAAGGGGAATGGGTTAATACCCAGATGCAATACTTTTGTCTTTTTTGATTTATGAATAAAAACATGAATCTGCTGTAACAAATAATGCAAAATGCTGAAAACCACTAATATGCAAATCAGATCTAACCATGCGATAAGCTGATTACAATGCATAAACTAAATGTAACTCACAAACTAGACTAAATCACCACTAGTCGCTGTCTTTCAAGCGAGAAGCAATGCCCAAGCTAGGAGGCCTTCATTCCTCGAAGCAATCCCAAAGCCAATCCGGCAGCATAACATTCCTGTAGATAAAAGATACCAAATGATGCTCCAAGACTCCTTTTTATAATTCTCCAGTTGACTTCTCAAAACCCTAAAATCCGCTTTTAGGTCAAAACCCAATCTCCTCAAGGATGGGCGTACTTTTTCCTTCAAAGCTTTAGATTTGATATTTTAAATAAATATCATACTTTAATAATTGCGCCCAACAAAGCTTGCTCAGATTTTAGTAATAATTAAAATATTCCTTAATGAGGCGCCACCCTCAAAAGATCACCTTTTTAAAACAACCTTAAGTCATTAATTCTAGGCCAAGGGTCAACGTTAAAATATAATAATTAAAACGTGACTTTTTAATTAAATGACTTAACTTATCCTTCCGAATGTGCCCTGAAGCCAATACTGAGCAAAACATCTGACCAAACTGAAGCAGGAAGTCAACCGAGCTGAACTCAACTGGAAAGCTGCTAAAAATAGAATTTACTAAAAATAGTAAATTCCGGAAAATGCTTAGAATGCCGAGATGAACAGACCACTGCGAAGCTCTCTGAAAACCCAGAAAGGATCCGCCATTGAATCCATCATCTTTGAGCAATGACCTCCTCAAAAATAGGAAACCCTAATTTATCTTCCGACTAGCCTTCGGGTTCCCAAGGAAAAGGCCAACGGTCACTAGAAAGATCAGGTTTGAGAAGGGGACATTACATCATGTGCCTAAGGATAAAAGATCTAAGCTAGAACCATCAGGCAAGAAAGGAATATTTGTGGGTTACAGTGAGTCTTCAAAGGTCTACAGGATCTACATTCTAGGGAAAAAACAAATTGAGATCAATAGGGATGTCTCTTTCGAAGAGGAAGTAGCCTTCAAAAGATCTAAAGGGTCTTACATGGAGATAGATAGTGAAGAGCAGGAGACTACTCAGGATATGGACATATCTCCTGAGATTCAGAGGGAGTCTAATGAGCCAGCCGAGACTATTGATCCAGTTGATCCCATAGAACCAACTGATGGGCCAAGAGACATTGCTATAGGTCGAAAGAGAGTATATAGCTCCTTGAGGCACCTTTAGGGAAAGCAAGAGACCGTAGAAGTTTCCAGGTTTGGTGTATCTGATGCTACAGCCTTATAGGCAGTCCACCCTTCGTAAGAAGGGCTCTGAGAAACTCAAGCCACGATACTATGGACCATTCAGGGTTGTTAGACGTGTCGGTGAAGTGGCTTATGAGTTAGATCTACCCGTGGACAGTAAGGTTCACAATGTGTTCCATGTGTCACGCCTCAAGAAGGCGTTGGGACAACAGGTGACTCCTTTCGCAGATTTACCACCCCTAGATGATGAGGGGAAGCTGATTTTGATACCTGAGGCCATTCTGGATTCCAGAGAGCGTTGTTTTCAGAGGCGGGTTATCAGGGAATATTTGGTGTAGTGGAAAGATCTATCGGCAGAGGATGCTACTTGGGAGGGTGACAGTATTCTACAGCATCCGACTTTGAGTTTGCTTGCGGACAAGCAAATTCGAGGAGAGCGGACTGTGATGTCCCCGCTCTAGTCAGTTCTTAGGAGCAGTGTGTTAGCCTATCATTGGACCCTTGTAGGCTAACAGGGTTGGTTAGAGGGTCAGTGGCCTTATTTGGTGGGCTTTGTCATTCTCCTCCCTTGAGTTCAGTGATTGGCTCACGACAGGCTTTGGCAGTTCGGGGGTTGATAGCTTCTAACGACACGTCATTATGTGGGGTTATGAGCAAGTTATGAATATTTTAGTGGATTAAAGTGTTTTAATATATTTGATGGAATATTATAAAGTCAACTTAATTTTATAATAAAGTAATCACTTAAATTTATTTAAGTGAAAATTAAAAGCACTTTAGTGAAATATTTCATATAGTGATTAATTAAATCACTTAAAGTGGGCGCCCAAGTATTTTATTGAAAACTATTGAAAAGGGTGATTTAAATATATTCTAAAATATTTAAATGACACCAAAAGTGGCGTCACTTCTTGGGATGCATGCCTTTTTGCTTTATAAGTCCAAGCAAAGAAAATTAGAACTCATTATTGACTATTTGACATTTTCTCTTGGCTTTGGCTTTGCTTGCTTCTCTGAGACAAGGGTTTCAGGAGTTTGTTTATCTTTGGAGAACGAAAACCCTACACAGATTTGTGATTGTGAGACTGTGAAAGATCAGTTGAATGATTGCAACAGTGGGGGCTTCAATTCAAAAGTTTCTACAGTGCTTAATTAGGATTTTCTATACAGTATTCAGTAGATTTCAATAAAATACAGGAGGGTTTGAAGGATTGGCATCAATCATCTTCTGGAGGACATTACAGCTTCATGGCCGTTCTTTCTTGGCTGAGGATGTGTTTTCATGTTGGAGTGCGTGGCTCTTAATAGCAAGGGCGTTTGAGTTTTAGGGAGAAACACCTACAATCTTGAGGGTTTCTCTTCTTCTTCTTTGGCGTCTATCTCCTACAGGTCATTTGCCTCAGTTTTCAGGCTGGAGATTCCATGTGGTAGCCTTCTACACTTGATTTCATCAGTTTTCTCCATTCTTGGCTGGCAAACTGGAATAATTTCTTATATAAATAATCTGGAGCATTTTGGGTATGTCTGAAACATGCAATCTCATTGTTATGGTTATTTAATACCTTCTGCAATTTGATTCTGTCAATTCTAGCTCAGATTTGAGTTTTATGAGCAATTATATGTTGCGCCTCTTCTATTTCTCTCTAGAAACTTTCTAAAAAAACTAAAAAGAACACAAAAAGATAATAAAAAACAACAGGGGTTTGAAGAGGAGCTAGTTGGGCTCATCACATTGGGAGTGGAGTTACTTTGTAGTTAAGAGTTAGTTGAGAATTAGGAGGCAGTTGATACTCAAAGTTAGTTGACAGAGAATGCTTTTCTATTTGATATTGGGGTAACAGTCCCAGATTGGTGGCCAGGTCCACAGATAATGGAGATTGCACCAAAGCCAGATTATATTGAAGATTGGATCCAACCTTGATTACAGTGGTGGCTGGGTGTCTTGGTTAGCCTTTGAATCTACGTCTGGCTGGAGACAGAAGAGCCATACATCAATTAAGCTAGGTGCTGCCTACAGTTGATGAACACTTAACATTATAACACAGACTTGAAAATTAATGGGTGAAGCATTACTCTTTTTCTCTTTTTATATTCTCTACTGTTCTATTTTATTGTTCTGTTACCTAGTTCCTTAAAAAGAAAACTTCCAAGGTGCTATTTTCATCTACAAGTATTAGAGGCTTAAAGGAAACTGACAGTTCGTTTGTCAGGATCTTCTAATCTAGTTGCCTTTAGGTATAATATTTCTTAGCCCTGTACAGTTTTTCCACTAAGGGTACCAGGAGATTTTATGGGCCCCAATTCTGTCCTAGGTCAGTTGGCCTTACCCCTATGTGGCTTGTGGGTTGATCCCATTGGGAATCAAACTCAAGAATTCAAGGCAAAGGACACCTCTAGGCTCTAATCACCAGATGGTCTGGCTCAATGAAATTTTCTTTTAGGAGATAGAAAGGTACAAGGATGTATCTTACTAGACCTTAGGAGGTTGAATAAACAAGTTGACAAGGATTGATCAAGAACAATTGATTGTGCAAGCCTCTTTTCATCCACCGATGACCAGTTGAGCAAGGACCTTTTACACACACCCCGAGATTATTGATGTGTCAAAATCTTACATTGATACATCATAATCTTTTGCTGATTCAAAAAATAGTTCCCAGAATTTGAATTTTCAGTGTACTTCTTAAGTTCTTGCCAATCATTTCAAGTCACTTGTTTTTTATATGATGTCTTCTGAATTGAATGCCAATCATAGTAACGAGACTCGCCCAGACTCGCCATGACTTGGCGAGTCCCGGGCCGAGCCAGCCTGGCCGAGTCTGGGGAGCCCGGACTCGAACACGCCGAGTCTAGAGCCGGACTGGCCGGACTGGCCGGACTCGCCAGACTCGCCCAGACTCGGAGAGTCCCGAGCCTGTGGCCCAGTCGCGGCAGCAAGAAGTTAAAACACTAAAAAAACATAAAACTAAAAGTTAAAGTTAGTACTTTTTTTGTTCTATATGTTCTCTCCAACCCTAAAAGAAACCTCATTTCACTCTTTTGGCAAAATAGGAGGAGAAGAGAGAGTTGTGAAGAAAAATAGGAGAAGAGAGGGCAACCAGCAAATTGTTTAAAACAAAAGCAAGGTCATATATCATTTGGGAAGCTTCATACTGCTAAGGAGGTGCATTGAAAGTTCATTGCTAGTGATTGGGAGGAGTTTGCATTGCATTCCAAGCCAAATCTAAGAGGTAAGTTTGATTTTAACGGTTTTTTTTGTGTTTTTTTAACAAATAATTCATTGTAATTTGTAAAATCATTGTTTTTAAATTTTTATAGTTTGCATTTTTATTTACAAACCCTACTTGCAACTTAAATAATTTTACAAACCCTACTTGTTATTGCAGCCACATTCATTTGCAAATCAAACCATATTATTTTTTTCACAATGTCTCAAACCCCAGTCAGAAAAGACCCTGCTTGGAAACATGCTGAAATCTTTCCCGGAATGAAAAGAGGAGAAGCAAAATGTAAATACTGCAAAACAATATATCATGGAGGCATAAATAGATTGAAATACCACCTTGCACGCATACCCATCCATGATGCAGTGGGCTGCACCCTAGCACCTATTGAGGCTGTTCGTGAAGTGCAGGTGCAATTAGAAAATTTTGAAAGGCAAAAAGAAATTAGAAAGAGACAGAGGGAGGAGTTGGCAGGTGTTGGAGTTGGACAGGGACTTGGGGCTGTTGGAGATGCTTCTTCCATGCCTCCATACCGTCCTAGTGCTAGTGCTTCTGCTAGTGCTTCTGCTTCTGCACCATCTATTCCTATGCGTACTCCTAGTGCTGGTGGCGCTGCTACTGCTAGTGGTAGTGGCAGTATTAGTATTGGCCCTAGAGTTCGTAAATCTAGGGTGGACTCATATTTTGTACCACGCACTACTCCTGGTTCCCAACCGTCGCTTGAGAGCATGGGTTGGAACAAGGATGTACATGATGCAGCAAAAAAAACAATTGCAGACTTTTGGTACTACTGCACCATTCCCTTCCATGTAGCCAGGTAATTCTTTTTTCGTTTAATTGTTTTAAAATTTATATTTAAATTTTATTGTTTTAGAATTTAGATGTATCTCACTATCGAATTCAAATTTAAAGTTAAAAACTTAAATCTTTTCATTTTATGACATGTTTTAGGTCTCCTTTTTGGCAAAACATGGTTGATGCAATAACCATATGTGGGGCGGGGTTCAAAGCCCCCAGCGAAGATGAATTAAAGGGCCCACTTTTGACTCAAAAGGTGGCGGATGTGAAAGCACAATTAGAGGAGCAGCGTGTGCAATGGAGGAGGATTGGTTGCACCATCATGACTGATGGTTGGACCGATAGGAGAAATAGGACGCTGTTGAACTTTCTAGTTTCCTCTGGAGGTAATTGTACTTACCTTAATACATTGATATTTGAATTTGATTTAGTGATTAATAATTTAATAAGGCTGATTTATGTTTTTAATTTATTGAATAATTGGTAATTTGGTTTTGCTTATTTTTTCAGGTGACACTGTCTTCATAAAGTCCATTGATGCTTCCGCCCAATTCAAAAATGCCACATACTTATGTGAGGCTATAGAGGAGGTGATAGCCGATGTGGGGGAAGAAAATGTAGTGCAAGTGGTGACAGATAATGCAGCAAATTATGTTGCTGCTGGTAGATTATTGATGGAGAGGCACCCAACTATATTTTGGACTCCATGTGCCGCCCATTGCATTGACCTCATGATGGAGGATCTTGGCAAGCTCCCATGGATAAAAACATGTATGGAATCAGCAAGAAACATTTGCAAATTTGTTTACAATCATGCATGGGTGCTTAACCTTATGAGGCAATACACGGGGTTGAGGGAGTTGTCTCGTCCTGGCATCACTCGGTTTGCATCAAATTTTATCATGTTGCAATCCTTGATTCGGTCAAGGGCACCTTTGAGGCGCATGTTTGCTAGTGAGGAGTGGTCTTCCTCATCCTTTTCTACAAGCACTGCAGGGATTGCTGTGGCTGATTGCATATTTGATGAGGCAGGGTTTTGGACACCAGCAGATGAGATTGTGAAGGTAACATTTAATTCTTTATTATGTTTTAATTTTTAATCATATCTTACTTTTATTTGTTCATTTTCATTGACAGTCACACTTACTTATTTGTGAAACATGTTTGCACTTTGCAGTTTATTGAGCCCTTGCTAGTTCTCCTACGAGTTGCAAATGGGGAGAAGCCCGCAATGGGCTACATATATGAGGGCATGGATAGGGCCAAAGAGGCCATTAGATCAGTCTATGGTGGAGTTGATGACAAGTATCGTCCCATTTGGGAGATCATTGATAGGAGATGGCAAAACCAACTCCATAGGCCCATCCATGCAGCCGCATGTTTCCTAAATCCGGCCTTCCACTTCCGCCGTGATCTCCGTGCAGATAGAGAAATTCTTAGTGGGCTCTACTCGACGATAGAGAGAATGTTGCCCGCTGTTACTACACAGATAGTGCAGGAGATAGATGCCTTCACTAAGGCACGAGGAGACTTCTTTGCACGTCAAATGTGCAAAGATAGTAGGACAACATTAATGCCAGGTAAAAATATATTTAAGGCAATAATTTTCATCTTTTTATATTATAATTTATTATTAAATGTTGAACTTGAACTTGAAACTTGAAATGAGATTGATTTTGTTTCTTTTTCTCATCTCAGATGGATGGTGGGAGATGTTTGGTTCTGATACACCGAACCTGCAAAATGTTGCCATACGAATATTGAGCCAGCCATGCAGTTCATCCGGTTGTGAGCGCAATTGGAGTATGTTTGAGCACATACACTCCAAGAAGCGCAATAGATTGACAGTGGAGAGGATGAATGACCTGGTATATGTTCATTACAACCTTCGGCTCAGATACAGGAAGGCTTTTGACCACGACAACACCCCGATCTGTTTAGAGGAGGTTGATCCACAGTCTGAGTGGATCACTGAGGCTACAGACGCAGTCTTTAGTGACGAGGACCTTGATTGGGTGGACCAGGCAGAGAGAGAGGCTGAGGTTGTAGCCATGGCTGAGGAGGAGGCTAGAGCACGAGGAGACATAGCTACTGGTGGTGAGAGTGGTATGGGGACTGGTAGGACTATGGCTCAGACACAGGCAGAGACTATGGCTGCAACTGCAACATCATCCAGGACCTTTAGACGCCTTCGTAGGAAGGATGCTGGCTCCACTATGCCATAGGCATAGAGTGATAGACTTATAGCTATTGTTTTGAATCTTTTGATATTTCATATTTGTATGGAACATTTGATGTCATGGATTTCATATTCCATGAGTTTTGTATACATTTGACTAATTTTATATATCAAAGTATGTTATTTCCTTCAGAAGCGCAACTACAATTTGTGTACTTTATACTTATGTGATCATTGTATACTTGTGTATGTGATCAAATTTGCTTTTATTTGTGTTGTATTCAGTAAAGGGTGCTTGAAACAAGTTTTAAATCTTTAAAAATCTCTAATTTTCTAAGGTTTTTTCAACTTTTTTCATTTTGCCGAGTCTGCGCCGAGTCCGAGTCCGAGTCGCCGAGTCACCGAGTCGAGTCACCCTAGCCGAGTCTGAGCCGAGTCCGAGTCTCGTAACTATGATGTCAATGTTTGTGGTTCATCCTAGCTTTTTTAAAATATTATATTAATCATTTTCCCTTCTAACTCAAAAAGCAACTGTTTGTAATTGTAGCAATTAAATGATCATTTTTTCTGTTTATATTTATGTTCATATTATTAGTCTGCAGGTTATTCTATTTTTTCTCGAGATTATCTATGATTCTTGTTCTCTTCTCATGAATATTTTACAGATACTCATTTGCAGGCTGATTGACAGGCCTTTGCGGCCAACAATCATGAAGGGCTTCTATCATGAGACACAGATACTTTCATGGGTATGCTCAGTTCTTATCCTTGTTCTTGGCATTTGTTATGGATGTAGGATGCCTAGGGAAAGTATAAGCGGACAAATAGCTCTAAATTGCTTACAAAATATTTTCTTATCAATGTTTTTAAGAATTTAGTTGAGCATTAGGTATTTGGAATTATGAATTATGTTTCCATTTGTTGTTTCCTGTTCTTTCTGATATCACTGAGTCTTACCACTTCATTTTTTGTTAAATTTATTTTCTTTGTCAGAATTAGTATGACTGTATGACCATTATGTTTCTGCTGAATGGTCCAGAATGCATGTTTATACGTGTTTTTCTATGTTTCATAGTTTGACTAGGTGAACTGCGGAATCAGCTGCAATTATTTTGATAAATTATAAAAGATAAACTTCTGTAAATAGCAAAGAAATATTTTTGACAAGTTACCCAGCGTTGGTGTGGACAACAGCTAAATCTTAAGTCAAACCTGCTATGATTTTGATATCACAGTGATGAGCAGCTTCAAAAAAATACCCTACTACAAAGAACAAAGAAACATAAATACACACACATAAGGTGAGCAATCTGTTTGGTGAGGAGGGTTTAGTATATCACAAGCTGGTGACTATGAGTGTACACTTGGTAAAACAGGGAAAGTTTAGTGCTAAGATTCATCACAAAGATGTAGCCCCTTCCTTGAGATTAGTGAAAGAAGGGGCAGGGTCTGCACTTTCTGGGGGTTGGTCTTCCATGGCAGTTCTTTCATTCTCTTAGTCTTGAGGGACTAATGAGGAGTTGCAATCCTGGGAAGAGTTCTGTAAAATGAATACCTCTGTTCTCCTTCCCCAGTAGTGGCCTCAATTGAGCTTACTGGCTGCTGTGTTGCATGACAGTTGGCTCTAGCTTCCTGATTGTTTTGCTGTATCATCTCAGCCAACCTTCTCCTGGCTCTTTCGGCTGTTAGGATCTGTGACTTGTCTATAGTTTCTGTTTTACTCTGAAGGTTTTTGCAGTTATGGCTGAGATAATTAATACATTGAGTTTGCTTCTTGTGACATTACTGCATAGCAAGAAGATACTCTGATGCTGGATGCCATTAAGAATTAGAGAAATATGCTTTTCAAATAAAGCTATATCCAATCCCTTTTGCCTTAGTTTTCAAAACTGACTTCAATGATAAATCAAACTGAAAAGTATCATACTATACTAGGGAAAAATGGAAGACTATAAAACAAATAAATAACAAATTTCAGTTGATAGAAAGAGAGAAAAAAGTTTACAGGTTTAAAAAACAATAAGTAGGTCACAAGAAAACCATGTATTTTACAGTGTTCAGCTTTGTATGCATCCTGTTGCAATACAAAGTAGGTTTTTGGTTGCATATCCAAGTGATTGGTTTCATAGAACAATCTCTATGGAGAATAATATGTTCAGAGTAGCTAGGAGATAATTTTAATGGAAGTTTCTAATTGTTAGGTTTAGTTGTCATATAATAGAAAAATCAAGAACTCAGAATCTTCTTGACTAAAATTTGAAGGTACAGCTCCAGAGTAATCAATAATATATATTTTTTAGTTCACATAATCTAAAACTCCACTCACTTATTTCTGCAATATTGGGCTCCATTGGAACTGAATTGGGGAGTCAAGTTGTTTCAGCCACCTATTGTTTCTTTTGTTTGATCTGACTTTCAATCAAGAGCCATTAATGCCATATCCTACCTTGACATACATCTTTTGCTTCTTTATGGTTTAAGGGAGCATCGAATGTTTCTTACATTTGTTCAAGTGCATTGTATTATTTTGCTATCTATCTATCTAAATATAATATCTCCTACTTTTTGATGTTCATCTTTAGCTTCTTTATCGTTTAAGGGAGCATGGAGTGTTTCTTCCATTTGTTCAAGTACACCATATTATTTGCTACCTATCTATCTATCAATATCTACATATATTGTTAGCTGGGAATTTTTACCTGGACACTGGTCTAGTTTTCTAGGCATTGTCCTAGCCCAGTCCATCTCATCTTAATGGGCTTTAGGGCTATGCTGCCAGGGATTGAACCCAGGATCTCAGCATAGTGAGTGCCCCTTACTAGTTGCACTGGCCTGATGCACATGATTTCAATCTTATTTCTGGAGTAATTGGTGTCATTTATTTCTTTCTCTGGATTGACATCTTATAACTTGTGTTCTTTTTTTCTTGCTGCATTGTAAGATACCATTTTTCCTGTATACCAACTCTATTGCTTTCTATATGTTCCTTTTACTCCTAGTGCGACAGGCCATATTATCCTTCATGGTTTGGAACTGTGAAAATCAGATTATTTTTCTTAGGTTGAAAAATATACATTAATAACAAGTAACTACACAAGAAAATATCATTTTATTGTGGTATTGCATTAAAGGAAAGAAACAAACTGTACCTACATGCCTTGAGTGAGTTTGGTCGTACCTGCAACTGTGAATGAGGAGGCAGAATATTTTAATTAACATAGAGAAGGTGGTACTTAAGATGAAGGCTCTAGGAAATGAAGGAAAGTAATATTCACAAAGTTTAACTAGCTTAACCAATGTGAATTGTGGTAAGAAACACCTCCTTCCCTTTAGTCATTGTTAACTACTTAATGTCATAGATCCGAGCAGAAAAGTACCAGATGGGTTTTATATATTGTTTTGTTTGACCCATACAAATGCTAAATGACCTACTCCGCCTTGTCAATGCCCTCATATGGATAACCCATGGGGTTTTTCTTCCCATCTACCAATGGTAAAAATGTAAAACAAAACAATATAGAAAAAAGAATTGATTTTGAATGATAATAAATAAAGTAAATGAAAATTATAAAAACTATTTATTGAATAACAGGTTGCTTATTTTTAAGTTAGAAAACATCAAATTTAAACTTTAGCCTTACCTTGAGGTTCTCATCCATGTTCTTGGTAAACATACCATCAAAAATAGTCTTCATGACCCATTCCCTTTTGGCCTTCTTTGAGTAAGGAGAGTCCACCCACCTAGTGCTCACAAACATTTGCTTAATAGATGTTAGTGAAGCTGCACTAATGAAATTGATGGCAAATTGAGAGGCTTTTGATAAAAAAAGCTCCTTTTTGTTGGTTTGCTCCCTCATCAAGTTAGGAATCCAAGGGTAGCTGTGGATGTCTTTTGTAATGTTCCTTGCCTCTTCCACTATAGTTTTAACTCATCCAAAATTGTCTATATCTTCAAGGAGAAGATCAATGCAATGAACAAACTATGGATGCTTGGAAAAAATCTATCAAAGCATAATAGTAAGCAATAGCATAGACAGGCAATGAACTGTTTGAAAAAAATGCCTCAAAGAAATGTGGTCTTATGGTTATGGAATGCCATGACAAGCAAATTGCTATGGATTGTCATGGCATTCCATCATCATGAGACCATGTTTCTTTGAGGCATTTTTTTAAACAGTTACTGCCTTGTCTATGCTACCACATTTTTCATACATGTCTACCAAAGCATTTTATCAAACGGTTCACTGCCTTGCTGCTATGGCTAAAAGCCTAAAACAGGTGCTTTCAAACAAGCTATGGATGCTTGGAAAAAATCTATCAAAGCATAATAGTAAGCAATAGCATAGACAAGGTAGTGAACTGTTTGAAAAAATGCCTCAAAGAAATGTGGTCTCAATATGTTTGTCATGGCATTCCATCACCATGAGACCACATTTCTTTGAGGCATTTTTTGAAACAGTTCACTGCCTTGTCTAACATTGAGACTGCATTTCTTTGAGAAATTTTTTCGAACAGTTCAGTGCCTTGTCTATGCTACCACATTTTTCATACATGTCTACCAAAACATTTTATCAAACAGTTCACTGCCTTGCTGCTATGGCTAAAAGCCTAAAACAGGTGCTTTCGAACAAGCTATGGATGCTTGGAAAAAATCTACCAAAGTGTAATAGTAAGCAATAGCATAGACAAGGCAGTGAACTATTTGAAAAAATGCCTCAAAGAAATGTGGTCTCATGGTGATGGAATGCCATGAGACCACATTTCTTTGAGGCATTTTTTCAAACAGTTTACTGCCTTGTCTATGCTATCACATTTTTCATACATGGCTACCAAAGCATTTTATCAAATAGTTCACTATTTTGTTGCTATGGCTAAAAACTTAAAATAGGTGCTTTCGAACAAGCTATGGATGCTTGGAAAAAATCTATCAAATTATAATAGTAAGCAATAGCATAGACAAGGCAGTGAACTGGTTGAAAAAATGCCTCAAAGAAATGTGGTCTCATGGTGATGGAATGCCATGACAATCCATAGCAATTCGTTGTCATGGCATTCCATCACCATGAGACCACATTTCTTTGAGGCATTATTTCAAAAGTTCACTGCCTTGTCTATGCTACCACATTTTTCATACATATCTACCAAAGCATTTTATCAAACAGTTCACTATTTTGCTGCTATGGCTAAAAGCCTAAAATAGGTGATTTCGAACAAGCTATGGATGCTTGGAAAAAATCTATCAAAGCATAATAGTAAGCAATAGCATAGACAAGGCAATGAACTGGTTGAAAAATTGCCTCAAAGAAATGTGGTCTCATGGTGATGGAATGCCATGATAATCCATAGCAATTTGCTTGCCATGGCATTCCATCACCATGAGACCACATTTCTTTGAGGCATTTTTTCAAACAGTTCACTGACTTGTCTATGCTACCACATTTTTCATACATGTCTACCAAAGTATTTTATCAAACAGTTCACTGTTCACTGCCTTGCTGCTATGGCTAAAACTAAAAGACTAAAACAATTGCTTTCGAACAAGCTATGGATGCTTGGAAAAAATCTAGCAAAGCATAATAGTAAGCAACAAGCTATGGTCTCATGGTTTTTTTTTTCCACAAAAATCAGCGTGATTTTATTCTCATTTTTTTGCAGGTTTTAAATGCATTTTTTTTGCAATTTTGCAGTTTGAAATGGGAAAAAATCGTCCAGCTAGCAAATTTTTTAAAAAATCGGGATTAATCGGGATTTTTTGCAGATTATTGCTTCTATGGACTTCAATGCATTGACCAGAGACTCATAATAGGTGCTTCTTGCAACATTGAGCAATATATTGTTCTAATACTAGAAATTGGCACATGCCCACCTTGCCTCATTATGCTTCTCTTGGTTCCATGCAATACCTTTGGGCGAAGGTTGCACACAAGGAGTATTATGAGGAATAAAGAACCCTTGTGCGTGTATGTGATTATGTTGGCTGACCAAAACTATTTGCAGTGAAAGAGCCTTGTATCCGTGGGTCAATGCAATGGTCTGCTATATTAGTTTCTGATCATGGAGGAGAATTCACAACTGCCATTGTGTTAGCTGTCCTCTTCTTTTCTGTTTTCATCTCCTCATACAAAGCAAGGAGAGTCTTAATCTCTCATGTAACCTCAGGCTCCATTGAATCATAGAGTTCCACATCTTAGCCAAGTATCTGTGCAAGGTGAAAACTGAGGTGATTGATGCGTCCTCTCATTCACAATCTACAATAATTGCACACCATCATTCTTATTTTTTTACTTGATGTGCATTCCTCTCAAGTGGGGTCCCTAACCTTGCCACTACTTAGGTTATTTATCAAAGCTATATCTCTATTAGAAAATTGATACCCTACCAAAAAGTTAAAAAGAAAAATAATTTAAACATTGTACAATGTAAATCCTAGCTCTTAAAGAAGGAAATAGAAAAAAATAATATTAGAAAAATGAAATTATAAGAACCTAGAATGAAAAGAAAAAAATTGAAAACAAAATAAAAATAAATAAATTTAAAACAGACTTACTTACCTTTCAAATGTAGTTAATAAATTCTCCAAGTCAGTTCACAGTCACTTGGAATTAGTTAAAATCACCTGAAAATGAACACAATCTAGTGAAAGTGTTGATAAGTTGAATGCACAAAGGAAAAAATGCAAAAAATTGAGGCGTTTTGGTGTTTTTCGACCACTGATTGTCATTTGATGCAGTCAGCTGGGTTTTTGGCTTGGACTTACCAAGGTTGATGAGTTTTCCAGTGAGCAACTCACTGAAATAATAAAATCCGGAAAACAATGAACAATTTATTATTCACGAGAAGAAGAATATGTACAAATAGATTTTCATTAAGGCAAAGAATTGACCAACTAACCAAAACTGCTTATATTATTAATGATAATGATGAGTGCTATTATTGTTGATTATTGCAATAATGTGATATTCAATATTTATTTATTAAAAATCCCCCTTATAACATCATTTTCTCTAGAGTACAAGTCAAAAAGTTTTTAGAAACTCCAAACTTCACTGCTTGAAGTGATTTGGTAAATATGTCAGCATGTTGCTCTTGAGTTGAACAATATTGGAGCTGAATATTCTGCTGTTGCACATGTTCATGGATGTGGTGGCATTGGGTAACAAGCCCACAAAAGTGAGAAGAAATTATCTTCACATTAACAAAATGTTACATCAATATGCAAAACCATGCAAGTAATATAAAATCATTGCCATGACCATTAACCAATATTCATTAAGTACAATATGAAGTACCATCAAGTACAACTCAAATCTCAATGCTATAATTGGTAAAGAACTACAACCCTTCGATATACATGAATATAATTGGCCATCAGCCAAGTATGCCACATCCATATGTGGTCTTACAAATACAATACCAGTAACAAGAATAAGAACAAGTCTTCATTTGGGGTCTTTGCAATCTCACTCGGTTCTATTGCTGATTGGGGAAGACATTGAACTGGCTATTAGAAGAAGTTCCTTCTACCCCATCCATCTGTCAAGGAAAAAATATTTATCCATAATCCAATAGTGATTATCTTACCACAACACCAGTGATTATCTTTCTTAATTCATTTCTTTAATTAATACATAGCATATACATAAATCATAGATCCTCAAAACACATAAACACCTAATACAAGGTTTACAACACACATTAACCAACATACACATACCATAGAACCATTCCAATACAAACAAGATCACACAACACTTCTCTACACATCAACTAAAACACTAATAATCATATGAACATAAATACATTAAGGCTGTGAAATATTCCCCATTAATTTTTTCCCAAAATTAATATTCAAATCAGCAACCAAACACTGATTAGCGTTAGCTCCAAAATGTAAACCAGCAAAGAAGATAACTCTAACCAAGAATGTTCACCAAGATCCCAATGTGGGCGAGGTGATAGCATATGGTCAGAGGATCATTAGGCATAAACAGAGCTGAAAGTACAATTCATCTGCTGGTGCAGGCATCCACAAGCGGTGGGAATACTCCACTTATTCAGTGGGTGAGTTTACAACAATTATTAGGCAGCAAGCCAGCCTTTAAATCCACTCTTCCACTTATTAACGTGGGGGGAATACTGTCCACACAACCACTTATAACGTGGGGGGAAATTACAAACAAGATATAAGTTTATTCTAAAACTCAACCACTCAATTGTGGGAGTGTAAAACAGATATAAAATTGCAGCAAGTAAAGGAAGAGCTGTTAGTACTACTAACTAGCTTTACAAAGAATAAGAACAGCTGCAAATAGAATAGATAAGCTTTTAGAATGTTCTTTATCCACACTGGCGGTAAACCATCCAGGGGTACTTAATGTGAGAAATAGAAAATAATTGCAGCAATAAAGGACTGGAACAGTACTACTGTTTACAGTCTTACAATATAGAAAGAGAGCTGCAAATTACATCAATATTACAATGTTTTCAAAGCACCAAGATTCTGAATGATTCCATGATTATTAGTAGCAATTATTGATGAAGAAAGGGCTGGAAATTCAAATCGAAACAAGTCTGATATAAATCTGCAATTCTGGAAATGAATAACTAGCAACTATAAGAATTAATTAAATGCTCATAACTTCACCAAAATACCTCCGAATGGCGTGAAACGAAGTGCAATGAACCTCTGGAGGATAGGCGCCCATGACAAGATGAAGAAACAGCCTCAAAGTCATCCATTAATTTATGGCACAATTCTCAATTCTCTATAGATGGTACGACTCTTGAAAATGGCGATTTAGCAATAAAAAATCAAAGACTCGGAAATAAATTCCAATCTCTTGTGGAAGGGGTTGCCTTGGGTCTAGAACCACTTTGCAAACATACCCAGAATGATATTTAATTTGCTCAAAAAGCTGTCAACAAAAAACACTTTCAGCCATGATAAACTAGCAACATAAAAATTGGAAATATCTCACCAAAACTCCACAATAATGCTCAATATGTACTTCTGGATGAAGCACACTCTCAGTCCACCACCTAGGGAACCATAGTTTCAGGCCCGAAGAGTGGAGTAGATTTGCTAAGCTAACCCTTAGCCGGATTCTGGATTTCAAACCAGCAGCATAACGTTATATTTTTCCCCAAAGATGATCAGCTCTACAAACAGCAGCAATATATAAGCTTCAATTGGCAAATGAAGCAACAAGAGACTCTTCAAATTCCAAGAAGTTGAATCACTTCAACTTCCAAAAGGGATGCCACTTTAAGCATTTCACTTTTTGAAATAATAAAATATTAATCAACCTCTTTTAGGCATCCAACTTCACTTTGCAACAATAAAGCATTTAATAATTCATTAAATGCACCATTGACCCCTTAATGACCCCCTTTTAAAAACAACATGAAGTGATCATTCCTAGGCGTGGGGGTACAACTGAGAAACATAAAAATGACTAAGTATAAAACTTAATCCATGGAGATAACCAAAGCCAAACTGAAACTGAAGGAGCAAAATGAACTTGAGACTTGAATTGCTGATGATGCTACTGCCAAAATTAGACTTACTAAAAATAAAAAATAGTAAGTTCACATCAAAACAACAGAAAGCCTAACATTGAACTGCAAAGGATTGAACTGCTGCTAGACAGATACTGCCAAAAGAGACTTGCTAAAAATAGTGAACTGCTATAAATAGTAAGTCTGCACAACAACCTTAGAATGCCAACTGAGCAGTATCTGAAAGAGGAAACCCTAATTTTCTGCCTCAGCTTAGCCTACGGATTTCCGGAAATAGGCTAAATCCAAATGAAGAGCGTATGGCCAAAATGAGGACATTACAGGCTGATCATGCATGACACAAGACCAAACAGTGAGTGCGAACATAAGGAACACAAACATAAGAGTGCAACATATAGAACACAATCTTGACACCCATCTTAAATCCTGTACCACACCAAGACATTCATTTCCCGAACAGTACTATACCTCTCCACAGATAAATTGACATAAGTAAGCAAAGTTTAACCAATAGTAATTAAAGAGCAAGCTGCCAAATCCTATTAGGTGGAAATGGTGCCAATGGAGCTCTAAGTCTCAGTTAGAGATCTCTTGGTTCTAGTGATTTAGTGGGAAGTAATATGTACATCTGTACAGTCTATGAGTGCTTTGCCCATCTAGAGCACAAAAACATTTGTGATGTGACTCTATGGTGAGATTAGATCCCACAATCTCTAGTAGTCTTAAGAGGAAACGATCTTCAAGGGTGCTGGACAATGGAATTGAGAAAGTGATGCTGAAAGTGATCAATCTCCAATATCTAACTTTGCTCTATCTATCCTAACCATGGTATCTACGTAGTCACCAAGTACTCATAGTCGTAAGACCATTAGGTGAAGTGAAGCAGGGAATATACTTCCACTTATGCTTATGCTTACAACACCTTAAACATAACAAGTAAACTCATAATAGAGGTAGTACAATACTAACATCTGCTGGATTCATATGTACCCAGGTTGGAGAACCATACAAACCTTCCCATATGAGAAAGTCATGCACAACACTATATGCCGCTCTTTGTGCTTGTCCACTGGTAATACACTGATTAGCTGACATCTTGGAACTGAGTGCAACTCTTAGAAATATGTTGGCGTTTTAATTCACACCTCTGGAATGTGAATTAGAAACGGACAGCTATGCACAGTAAAACTGTTCTTCGAATTAGGAGGGGAAGCTCCCTCTTTGCTGATGGTGTTCAAGAAAGTAAACTAAAACTAAGTTGCCTATCTTTTTGATCAGCTAAGAGCACAAGGAAAACTCAAGCGCCATAGTTGAGATTTTCTTGATTAGGGAATTTCAACTATGACCAACCTACGATAATGACGTTTCTATTTTCTCAAGTAAACGCAGAGCAAGAGAAATAGAAATGAACAAAGTTTGATTCTTTGACAAAATACTTAAATAAACTCTTTTTCAACATACATCTACTTACTTTCAATGCGAGCCGAAATTAAGATCATATAAGCATAACATAATAAACGGAAATCTGAGATATTATATCAAGGCAAAAGAGGCTCAAGACTTTATTTCTCAAATTTCTGGAACAAAGATTACACTAAACACATGCACGAAACAAGAACTTGCAGCTAAAAGAGACTTGCAAACTTTTTTTACACAAAGTGAACAGCAACTACAAGACAACAACTTGAAGGAAAAATAAGCTCAACAATTTGTTATCACTAGTACGGTTGAAAATAAATGAGCAAGGCTGCTCTTATTTATAACCAAGCAGAGGAGTAGGGAACCCTAAAATCTCCTTGCTTTTACAACTAAGACTTGCTTAGCAAGCAAGCTTTATTTCTAAAACTAGAAGAAGATAACATCTAACACCTAAGAAAGTAGGAAAAACAGGAAGTGCCAACTATTACATTTTATCTTCTTTCTCTTCTTCAAAGAATAGATACAAATTATTCTGAGAATAGAAAGAAAGCAGAAAAAAAAGCTTCTGGAAGAAAGCTGCTTTAAATCTCTATCACATCCACTAAGAAGTTAGAAACTGTGTCTTTGTCAGGTGCATCAATACTATCAATAGCAAAGTTTCGCTTTTCTATATATCCTCTCCATTTGCAATTGATCTCAGGAAATCTTCAACCTCATTGGCCGCTTTATCAAACTTTGCTGACATCATGGAAATGTGACCCATTCTACCACCAACTGAATTGCTGCCATCATTGCTACGAACAACATTCTGAAACTAGGCTTGCACTTCATCAAGTCTGACAAAGGAACCATCATTACGATGACACCAAGCAGGGATCTCTGTAATAAACTCATTTATGAAAAAAAAACTTCAACCACCCTTTGCCTGTATGCAACGAACTCCTTGGCTATCCTCTCATAGGTTTTCACCTTAAAGTTGTGACGCTCTTTCCATGCAAGGATTTGCCTCTTGTGTTCTCTGGAAACTGTTGAGCCATAAGCTGTATCTAAATCTGCAATGATGATTTCATGCCTAGGCTTTACTTCTGCCATTGATTGTTCAAATCCTTGCAGGCCTTGATGTAAGTCATGAGCATTATTCCTCAGCTGAAACATTTGTGCAAGGACTTCTTTTCCTTTGATGATAAATCCCTCAATCCATTCTTGAGTTTGTTTCCCACATATTACTAGCTGTCTCAACTGATGATGATCAGCTGGTGTCTCTAGAACCTGGGGCAGCAATTGAGTAGACTGTGAAGTGCCATGGACAAGGTTAGAAATGTAAAGCCTGAGTTGCCGTATTTTAGCCTTGAAGGCTGCCTTGTCTTCTCCATCTTTGATCACTCTTTCTTGAAGGCTTTCAGATACAACTCTGAACATACTAACATCCTCATGTCTGGTGCTTTTGCCAAGATTAGCGTTCACCATCACGAAGTCATCTAGATCCACTTCATCTCTGTTTCTATCTTCAGGAGGTGTAGCAGTCTCCATGATCATCTCACCATCAGGATTTCTCTCAAAGTGGATTTGTCTCTTTGCTTTCTTCTTAGGTGCTTCCTGATAGATATTGTCTGGATCGTCAAAATTCAATTGATATGAAGGTCTTCTCCTTTTCCTTCCCAAGGAGCTTTCAAGCCAAGACACGGTAGTATCTCTACTAACTTCGTTGGGAGGTTCAACTGCAACTTCTTCATCTTCTTCAATCTCTAGATCAATGTGAATTGGCAAAGACCTTGGCAATGTTGTAGGATCACGTGTCAAAGGCACGCTTTTTGTTTCTTTTTGAGGTATGGGCTCTTTTGGAGGAGCTTCTGCTTCAGTTGTTGATTGCTCCTGTATTGCTATACTCGAGAAGTCCAACCTTCTTACATTTTTAGTTGACCTGCTGCCCTTTACACCTTCTTGAGACTGACTTACACCTTTCCCTTTTGATTGTGCTTCGGAAGAAGAGGGAAGCGATAACTGTACCCTTGGCGGCTCTGCTGCTGATATGGATTTCTTCCTCTTGAGGACTAGGAAAACCTTGCTGTGCTCGAGGACTTGTCTTGTCCGTTCTTCAACTGAGAGGGACTCTTTATTAGCTCAATTGACTTGTGGAAGAGGCTGATCTTCAATTTGCTTCCGAGTGTACATTGGGAGAAGTACATCTCCATCATCATCTGATAATCCCTCGATATCCTCTGATAGGCAGTCTTTCATTTGATGAACAGTGAGCTTGTTGTAACTATGCCTCTGCACCTCAAGCTCATCTCTGCAGTTAGCCCAAAAATCTTCAAGAGCGGGCAAATGAGCATAGTTCTCAAGTCGGGCATCGAAGACACCATTAGGGTCATATGATCGTCTCTCGCTGTAAGGCTTGAGACTGAGTTTAGACAACTCATCACCCATGGATTTAGCTTCTGCTATTGATTTACATGTATAGATTCCCAACCCCAATGGAAAACTGAGGGTGGGTTTCTTTCTATTCCTCAAGACTGTGTGGACATCATGTGCTTGCCTTAGGAATTCCATGAAAACAACTTCGTTTGATGGGTACCTTGGTAGCATGAGTGGAGCACTGGAGTAGCCATAGACTCTAAGGTAGGTGAATGTAGGAAACTGTATAAACCAATCTGCCCATTCTACTATTTCTGCCTTGGCAGTGGATGAAATATGGACGTGCAACTCATTGTCTAGGTCTTGCACTGTGTGCATCAGGAAAGCCTTGTTCACCCTCTTGTAATGGTGCAATGACTTCGTGAATTCTAACTGAGGGTAGTAGTTGTAGACATGTACTTTCAGGGACCCCTCAGTGTTCAACCCTATGAATTGGCCCTGGAAGGCCACTAGATAGACTAGGTACGAAACCATATGAAATTCATGAATTTGGAAGTATTCTGTTATTTGTTAATGGAGGTTGTCACTGATTAAGGTTTCCCAATCATAGAACTCAGTTTTCTTCATGATGTGAGGTATAACATAGAACATCTAGGGTTGAAATTTCGTAGCATCTTCTTGTCCACTAACCCTGTTGAGCAAGGTGATCATGATAGCAATTCCATCTTTGAATTCCCCTTGCTCGATGTTGTTTGGCAAAGTCTTATGTTTTTCCTTCATCCACTTTTGTGCAATCTTCTTGCTGTATTTGTCCTTGTGCATCTCCCATATCCTTTCACATTCTCCTTTAGAAATAGTCACACTTTCAGGGCAAGGGGGAATTGAGAAGCATTTCACAATCATGTTAGGTTTTAAACTGCACATCAATCTGCCATCTACTGATTGAATCTCCCGTGTTGCCAAATTGTAATGCTTGATGCAAGCAATTACAAACACCAGACTCTGCACTAAAATAGGAATGGATGCTGGTGCGAGAAGTCCAGAGTGCCCTAGGTTTCTGATTGCAGTGTTACCTGCGTTCTCCAAGGCACGTAAGTCGAACACCAGCTTGATGTGATGCAAGTTAGTCTCAGCTGTTTTGATGAAGTCGTGGTATAGTGCTGACTTGGTCTTGAAATCATTGGGAGTGTATTCCATTATGAAAACCTTGAAGATTGCTTGTAAACTTGCCTATATTCAGACAAATTTTGCACACTTTGTAAATTTAGAATGCTGGTTTTTCTTCTTCAAACGGACAAATTTTTCGAATTTTTTTTGAGATATGGGTTTTGTTCACAATTTCATTACAAGAAGACCCAGATCACCTGTTTTTGAAAATTTTGAGTGTAGATTGAAAAAGCAACAAACCCTATTTTCTTCTTCACAAAAAAAGCTGGCATCTAGGTTTTGTTTAGAAGAAAATTTGGAATGAATCCAGTTGATCAGATTTGAAAAATATTGAGGGCTGATTGAAAAAGCAGCAAAACCCTAGAATCTGAAATTTTCTTGAAAAAAGCTGTGATCTGGGTTTTCTTTAGAAGAATGTTTTAAGAGGACCTAGATGATCAAAACTTGCAAACTCGGATGGTTTCTTTGACATGCAAGGAAAACACAGCTGCTGCAACTTGAGAAATCTCCTAAAAAATTCCTTAGAATGATGAGCTAAGAAGACTCAAATTGTTGAAAATTGAAAATCTTGACCTTCTTTAAAAATTTGATGTTCTGGATAAAAAAAAAACATGAAAAATGAAGGTCTTATGTTGTTGGTCTGAAAATTGATGAAGAACTTTTGGAAAATCAGCAAGTTGAAGTCTTGAATTATGAAAGAACATCTTCAAAGTTGCTGCTCCTCTTTAACTTGGACGCCACCTGCAAAGAATAATGAAAATTGAATGACAAAAGCCTCTTAAATAAGCCTTAGGCTTGAGAAAACCCTGCTTTCTTTTGCTTTAATCCATGCAAACCCTAAAATTTGCTTGTACATTGAATATGGATGTTTTATCTTCATCTTGTAGTTTTGAAATTTTGAAAAATTGGCTAAGGCGTGGTATTTTGGGCGCCCTTCTTGGCTAGAGGCGCCAACTTTCTCCAGACTTAGTCATTTTTCAAGTTTTCAACTTTTTCTCAACTTTGAAACCTCAGTTTGAATTTGATTTCTGGCTTCCAGATTGATCTGACAGACAAGCTGAATGATTCATTGTGGAGCTTGATCAAATCTGACGAGATCATTTTGGAGGCACCTTTGACTAAAAACTTCGTTTGATGCTTCAAAATCATGGGTGCCTATTCTCTCTTGGGGTGCCCAACTCAATCAGACTTAGCCATTTTTTCATGTTTTTCAGGTTTCTTCATCAACTCCTCTCCTTTAGACGATCTTGTCATTTCTGATGATTCGGAGCTCAGATGGACTGATGGTTGGACTCGTTGCTATCTCCTGAAAGTTGCATCTGAAAGCTCAAAAGCTTGGGCGCCTCTAGCTAGTTGGGGCCCAACTTCACCAGAGTTAGAATATTTTCTGAGTTTTTAGCCTTTGCTGACTTCTGTGATTTTGCTTGTGTTTTTCCCTCTATTCCGCCTTCGACACTTGATGATTGTCAACTCCAATCGATGTGTTGATGATCTCGTTGGAAAGCTTGATCGAATCTGAGCAAGTCATGCTGGAATCTATGCCCTGAAAACCCAGAAAAAGTTATTATTTTTGGAAAGTTTTTAAAAATAGCAGTTTTCCTAAAAAATAGGGATGAAAAACTGAGATTTGGGTTTTGTAGATTAGGCCGCTTTGAGCAGACCCAGATCGTTAGATTTTAAAATTTTTGAGTTTTAACCCCTCATGCAAGACATATACACCTAAATTTTGACCTTTTTAACTGTTTTGGCAAGACTTTTACTTATTAGTTATTTCTTCAAAATGCCTAAGTGTAGCAAAATTTTTAATTTGGGGTACAACAAAATATTAGTTAACATAGACAACCTTATCACATTGCAATATATGGAGACTGTAATTATTGTAAGTCATTTAGTATCATAATTAGGGAAAATAATTAAACACTTGCCCAATTAAAATCTAATTATCTATGATCACATTGTAAGAACATACAACCATATTCAGTTATCTTTTTAGTATTCAATATTTTAAGATATTCAACATGTTAATTTGACTTGTTAATAACTTGGTACATTAGGGACCATTCTTCAAAAGTCAATATTAAATTCTTAATCAATAGTATAGAGTTAACGTACCCCATGATACACAAAGAATAATGTTATCAAATTGTCTTTCATTTTCTTGCATTATTTTGGCAACTTACAAAAGTAATGACTGGCATATAACATTCAAGCATATGTTACTTCCATGTACTGAATTCTTGTGCAATAGTAGGTTCAATAATTTTTTTACATTCTTAATCACTAAAAGACCTTTATCACAACCTTGTTATACTTATAACTATGTTATACTTATAACTATGTTATACTTATAACTAAATTACTAACAGTCAACTTAAGACAACAATCATGGCACATTTTTGTTGCAAAACAATTATCAATACACATTACACAGTGATAATATAGATATATCTGTAATACTGTATAATACTCTGTGATATCATATGTATCCTGGTCAATACACAATAGTAACATATGCATCATTGGCTAATACATATGATATTTCAAGACAGGTATTCAACTTACACAATCATTATCAAATGTGAGAACCATGAAAAAGTCCAACTCGTAATAGTTAACAATGAAAATCTACATTCTCAAGCAGGTGATGAATACATTCTTGATTCATAAAGTCGTTTCCAGATATGAAAAGTTTCTATAAACTTAGTCAAGATTATGTTATAAATCTAGTATGAAGTCATGCATAATATCATATTTAACTACTTATAACAGCCTTAAGGTTTCACAACTCTCACAGTTCTAAGCTCCTGAAAAATAAAACCTAGTCTTAAACTTAGTGTATCCTACTAAAAGATTTTGGCTATATTCTTCAGAACAAGAGCCCTCATAACAATATAATCAGGCTAATATTTGGAATAACTTTGCATATCAAGGAGCAAAGATTACAGTGGCTATCATTAGAACATACATATAAAAAAGAAAGGCCTGTGCTAAAATGAGAGTTTTGGAAGGGTTTATAGACATTTATGCAAACTTAAAGGGCAGAGAAATTTTTCTAAACACTGCAGTTGCAACATGTATGCAAAATGTGGAAGCATAGGCAAGGCGTGCAAACTGTTTGACATAATGCCTCAAAGGAATGGGTCACATGGAATACCACTATTGCAGGCTTTGCACAAGCTGGATTTGTTGAAAAGACTTTAGAAACTTCCAAGCAAATGCAATAGGTAGGTGTGAAATATGCTAACCAATTTTTTCGAAGGAATAACACAAAATAACCAGCAATAGATGATTGGATTAGCGTTAGCCTCAAATTAAAATCCGAACTTGAATGGAAGATACTGAACTTGAACAGAAGAAACTGAACTTGAATGGAAGAACTACTCAACGTCAAGAATGTGCACTCAAGATCCCACTGAGGGCGAGGTGCTAACATATGACGGAGTCTAAGAAATTGAAATTATGAACTATTAGGCGGATAACCAGCCATGAGAAAACAATTCCACGCTACCACCAAACAGTGGGGGGAAAAGATTACAAATAAAAGCAATTCATCCGCTGCGGCGGGCATCCACAGAACTGTGGGGATTCACCACTATGAGTGGGTATAAGTTATTACAATCAATTTAACCACACTGGCGGTAAACCATCCAGGGGACTTATGTGAGAAGATACAGAAAGAAATTGCAGCAATTAAAAAACTGGAACAGTACTACTGTTTGCAGTTTGTACAAATGAATAATAAGCTGCAAATTACTTAGAAATTACAATAATCTTCAAACACAAGATTGATAGATGTTTTTCAATGTTTGTAGAACTTTCTAACAGCAGATAATAAATCAGAAATCAGAACTACTACAATCTGATACAAAACTGTGAAACTGGAAATATCAATCTGCAACTATGAGAATCAATGAAATCTTCATAACTCACTCAATTCTCCTCCGAATGACGTGAAATAAGTTGCAAAAGCTCCCTAGAAGACTGGCGCCCAAGATGCAATCCAAAAACAGCCACAAAAGACTCCAAATAATTTGGCACGAATTCCAATGTACCTCAAGATGGTACGACCTTCACCAAAAATCGATTTTGCAAGATAAAATTGAATACTTGGAAATAAATTCCCATATTTTGTGAAAGGTGGCGCCTTCAGTTAACTAATGCATGGCCAAAGTACCCAGAACAAAATAAAATTCACTTCAGAAGTTATGAACAAAACTCAGCTTCAGCTGTGTAAAAACCAGGAAACCAGAACTATGAAAAAACTCCAAATTCTTCAACTGTTGAGCTCAATCTGCTAGTCTGGATGAGAAGCAGCAATGAAAACCAACTAGGTGTTATATTGCAAACACGAAATTGGATGAGAGGCTAGGAGGTAGACTTCCTCGAAGCAATATGTCAATTGTCATTTCGACAGCATAACTTTAGCATAATTTTCATGGATGAAATGCTGGAGCCAAGACCTTCAATAAATAAGAACTCATCAAGACTCTTCAATCGCCTGAGAAGCAGCTCAAAAGACACAAGAGACTCTTCCACTTCACAAAGACCAGTCAACTTCTCAAGTGGCGTCCCAAAAGGCCTTCAACATTACACTTTATTCAAAACAATAAAAGTGGCGTCCACTTTCAAGATAAGAAATATTTGAATAAAGAATATTTAAACTTTTGATGAGGGCATACCCTTCATGGCCCCACTTTAAAACAACTTAAAGTTAACTCCTTAGGCCAAGGTGGGGGTCAACAGTGAAATAGAACAAAATGCCATTAATTTAATATTTTTGCCAACTGAAGACCAAACCAAAATATAACACTGCTCCAACTGCTAAGGATTAAGAATAGACAACTGCAACTGCCACAACTAGCATTTACTAAAAATAGTAAATAATATGAATGCCACAGAAAACCAAGTCCAAGAAACCCTAATTTTCACCTCATCCCAGTCTATGGGTTCCGGAATAGACTGAAGAACTGCAAAGCTGATCACTGATGAGAAGGGGACATTACAAGGTGTAAGATCTATTTTCACTAATTAATATCCCAGGGTCTGTAGATCAATGACTTTCCCTTTTCTGATTTTGAGTTTATGCGCTCAGCTGGAAAATTAGAAGGAAATAACATGCACAGAAAACTACCAATATAGCAGGTTGACTGATTTATTCACTTGCACAATTTAAAATGTAGTTTTCTACCAATGAGTTAGAAACAGATTTCCATGTAGCAACTATTTTTACCACTACTGTCACCAAACTCAGTTTGGAAGATGTATCACACAGAATGGTTTACAAACAATAAAACATTCAATGTATTCAAATAAACTGGCAATTCAATTGTAGTTCAGTTATCTCTGCTCCTACCAGAGGTAGGTAGTCTGTTCCACAATGATACTGGTGGCCGTGTGTAGGATGATTGCTGAGGGTTCATGCGCCTGCTGCTGCCATGTTTTCCCAGATAGGGAATTGATGCAAGTATGGCGGAATTATACAGACTCCTGGGAGGGCAACTTAATGGCACACTGATCTGATCATTGAGATCCTGTGACTGGTGTGGTGTGAATCCGATTGGGGGGAAGTTGGGTGCAGATCTGGTGTCTCTCCAGTCAGATCTGAAGATGGTTCAGCTGGACGGTGGCCTAACAATTCCTTGGTCTGAGATCTTCCTTGTCAGCTGCTGAGAGATGATGAATGCTGTCTTCTATAATGGAAACTCCTCAAGATGGTTCAGCTGGACTGGTGTGGTGTGAATCCGATTGGGGGGAAGTTGGGTGCAGATCTGGTGTCTCTCCAGTCAGATCTGAAGATGGTTCAGCTGGACGGTGGCCTAACAATTCCTTGGTCTGAGATCTTCCTTGTCAGCTGCTGAGAGATGATGAATGCTGTCTTCTATAATGGAAACTCCTCAAGATGGCATGATAAGAGCAAGGGGAGGAATGGCGCTGGCTGCCTGGTATGCAAAGGCTCACTGAAACCTCCCACGTCAGTCCTGTAACTGAATTGAATACAATTTGGTGCTGCCGATCAGAAAAATGGAATTGCTCCCTCCAACCTTGTCCTAACCTGCATAGTGGTGGAGATTCCGGAATTAGACTACACAACAAACTGGATCTGGTTGTTAATAACTGTTAGTGGAGGGTTTTGTCCTCAACTCACACAAGCTTGCTCAAGGGGTTGCGTCCTTGACTGGTTGCTTGTTTGGAAATCCAGTAGTAGTTTAAGAAAAATTGCCATAATACTCCTCCAAGGTGTAATTGATATATATATGCATATCCATAGTTGGCAAACTATAATTTGGCAAAAATCTGGCAGACCCAAAATTTGTGACTCAGCAAAAACTCAGAAGACTTAAAATTTGTGATTCGGCAAAAACTCGGCAACTTAAAAATTGCTTAAATATCATTAAAAACACATTAATTTTGCAAACCTCAATGACAAAATGTATCCAGTGAGTCCATAAATGAGTACAAAAGTGTTTTCTATTAAATTTGATTAATTTGAATTTTGAATACAAATTGAATACAAAATTGCATCATCATGCAGAATCCTGATACAATAGATAGCTGACAACTATTATGAATTTATGATGATTACCATTGAAAATCATCATCATAATTCATGCATTGGCTTCAGATTCCATTACTAATATAATAGAGCTCTTTTGGATAATCTGTACACTCTAAACAAACAGAAGCAATATACATTTTCTCCATATGGATTTCCTTTCATTATTTGTGTTTTGGAACAATATTGATATCAGTTCATCTTGTAGTAATCGAAAAAAGATTTCCAATGCTTCAAAGTGGATGAAAATCAAACTCTGTATTTTTGGACTTTGTGCCAAATTGTACACGTGGTGTACTTTTTGCACCAAAAGTGACTTTCTTTTTTAAATTTAACTTTCACTTTTTGCATTTCACTTGACTCAGTGCATTTCATACATTTTGAATTTTTGAGCATCACCTACCGTTGTCAAAATTTGATTGCACCAACATATTTGGCTTGAAAAATCAATGCACCAATACATTCTTTACCAAAATCTGTTTTGACTTGTGAACTCAGATAAAAGTTTAAAAAGCCCACCTCACATATAAATTTTCATCAAAATCTGAAAAAGTTGATTTTTTGGCTTTTTGTAATTCCTGGTGGAGGTTTTTTACACTTTGCACAATTTCTATTTTTTGACCGCAGATTTCTTCACTCTCCTCTGTTTGCTTTAGTTTCCAATCTGCACCTGTGTTGTAATGACAATGAAGAGATTTTGTGGCATTTATTTGACCTCAAACATATCCAGGTTGCAAAAACAAAATGAATGCTATCTAAAACAACTGAAATGGGGTAAGCGACTAGGGTGAACTGGGTTGTTTCGGCAGGGGTACAGCAAGTATTGTATTTATCTAATACTAATAGTATCTTTTTAACATTGTAGAAATGCCATTTTATATTTTAGTTTCTTCAATATCCATGCTTTTTGATGTCTAAGATGTTTGTATTACAGTTCTTTTGCAGCAGCAATTATAGAATATTTTTTATTTTCTAAATTTTTTGCATATGCAGGTTTTGAGCTATGACGGTTTACATTCACCCGATTCACTTGCAATCACAGCTGCTGCAGTTGCACTGTAATTTCCATCTCATTCATTTTTTCCTTTTTATGTCTGCTGGTTTTTGTGATTGTTTTCCTTGATTCATTGAACATGTGGATATGGGTTTTACGGGCATGTTTAACTGTGTGTCCTGAGGGAGGAAAATAGATTAAATTGAGATATAATGCTTATAACATCTATTTGTGTGTATTTTACAGAGCATTATCGGAAGTGCCAATATCACAAACTGTTGCAGGTGTGCGGGTTGGCCTGATAGGAGATCAGTTTGTGATTAATCCAACTATTCAACAGATGGAGATGTCCAAGTTAGACTTATTGCTTGCAGGCACAACTGAAACGATACTAATGATTGAGGTTTATATTCCATAATTATATATAATGGATTGGAAATATCATAATATGTAAATTTATCAGGTTTTATTGAATTTTAGATTGATTGTCATTGAACCATAAAATTTTGCCTTTTATAACAGTAGTTCAAACTTATGGGAAATTTGTTTGATGTTTTTCACACTCTGTAACCACTATAGTGAAAACATTTCAAAGGGCTGATAGCCACTGATAGCAGGAGATTGAAACATTGTTTGTGTCAGTTGAGGGAAAATTCAACAGAGTTGTAGCTTCATATATTTATGATTGGTTTAATATTCCTCAGTACTAGTAAACAAAATCTTTTACTGTAATGGCTGGTGAAATTGAGAGAATCACTTTGATATGTTGGATGCTTAAAGAGAAAAACCAATATTTCTCATTTTCATGGAGTCTTGTGAAAACCATGAAATCCCATGTCCAATTAGAATTGAAATATAGCTTTTTTGATAAAAATTACCTTCGAGATGGAACTAATTTTTGTAATTTTTGCATACAATCCTTTTTATAGTGGAAGTATTCTTTTACTAAATGATTAGTCTAGGCCAGAAATGGGGCATGGTTCTCCTGTTTACATAAAGCTGTAAGTCCAAGTGTGTGAATGGAAGCTAAGTGGAGAAATAATGTTGTTATGAAGTTGTATGCGTTATGATAGTCATTAAGCAGTTCTTTTTCATGTCAGAACCTTTGATACTTCTCATTAAGACATATAGATACTTTGAAAGACTCTTGAAAAATCTTCAATGCAGAACCTTGTCCTGTCATTTTTAATTCAGCAATACAATTCATTCTTAGGAATTGAAACCAATCTGTACCTGCTGTTGTAATATGCTGCAGTCATTAGCTTTATTTATCAATGGTGTGTAGTTATCTTATCAAACCAGGAGCAATTGTACCAAATGGTGGAGCATTCTGTTATGAATGAGTTACAGTGTATATTCTAAATAGACCATACATTCAGGTGTTGGGACTTGGCATGCCTTTTATGCTTTCTTCTCTGTCTTCATAGAGGTTTAACAAGAGCGATATTAGTTTATGTATTTAGTTGACTAGTGCTCCTATAGTAATATTGTTTTGAGTTTTGATTCGCCGATCTAAACTACCGTGTGAATTTTTATCCTACCTAACACATAGTTCAATCTTTATAGTAATATGTCATAATTAATAATTTATATCAAAGACCCCCACCCTTATGACTATTCATCACAACCCACTCCCACCCATCTAAATCTCTATTAAAGATCCTTGACTCATTCACTTTCCTTTTTTGTCTTGCTCAAAGTGGCACCTGGCCCTTGTCTTGCAACCATTCATGTGGCATCCGATGCCTGTGTCCATGATCAAATCTTTCTTTTCAGTTCTTTCACCGTATATCTCTAAGCAATATATTCCACCCAAATGTAGGTAAATACAATTAAAATTAGCATCTATTGTGTGCTTTATGTCAAAGTTCACATTTTTGTTGAGATCTGAGTAAAACTCTCCATTAACCAGTATTCAATGGACCCAGATGGCCTAGCAACACACAAATCATTGCTGTGGCAAGAAATTTGGGTGAGAACAAAAAGATGAAATTGCAATTCTTCAACAATGGGAAACTGAAAAATTTGAATATTCTACACAAAGGGAAACTGTCATTATTGTTTCAGGTCAAGGAACCTTTGATGCAGAGGGGGACAAGGGTGGAGGCCGTGCTCTTGACTGTGTTAAGGTGGATTCTTCTTACATGAAGGATGGGTCATGGCTCAATGAGGCAGAATTACACTTATCTCATGGATGCTCAAAGGCTAAATTCTCTGGAGGTGTTATGGAGTCTTGTGGCAGCCCATCCATAGATCTTAGGCAGACCTTCTTAGGGGTGTGTCAACTTGAGTTGGTATGGTGGATCCCCAGAAATGAAAAGGATGTGCCTCAGACCTAGTGGTGTCTACGTTGGTGGACTCTATTTCTGGACAGATATCCCACTTTATCCCAGTTTTGTTGGTTGAGAGGTCAGCGATAGAGATGGAGAATTCCTTGGTTAGAAAAATTATAGGCCAAAGATGGAACATTGATGCTGCTAGAGCTTGGGCCTCCAAGAAATGGTCAATCAAAGGTCAAATGGATATTACTGTAATTTCAAAGGTTTTTTTTATATTTTCTTTCTGTTGTTAGGAAGATTTTGGTAGCATTTTAGTGGGAGGCCTTTTGTTTCTTGGGAAATTTGGTTTATTCTTGTACTGTCCCAAATTGGTTATTTTGACAACTTGACAATTTTTCAATGCCAATGCAGAAATCCCAACCCTTTCTCATCACTGAGATGAGAGATCCCATAATGGATAGGGTGAGAGCATATGGTGATTGGAATGTGAGCAATAATCAAGTATATTAGATTAACTGGAGGCAAGCCATACAGTTGCAAGCTCAAATTTTGAAATTAATGTTAGACCTAGTGGCAATGCCTTCCATGTTTCAGAATCATATATAACAACAATATATACATCAATTTGGCGGAGAACCGCTTATATACAATAAGAAATCATTGATTTTGGAAATGCACCAAAATATTGTAGAAATCCATCATCTATTCTAGTAAAAAGTCCCTCATAAACAACCAATAAACAATTCTGGATACAAAAAAGCAACAAAAATCTATTACTAGGAAGCTTTGTTCATGCTCTGAAGTCCAATTTTGAATCTTGTTTTGAGTGGGAATGGGGTTAGACAGTTTGGGGGGGCCACATGCCCCCACCACTCCTTCTTGAGATTGTTGGTACTCTCCTTGAAACTGTTGGGACCACCTCGGGTTGTGCCTTTACCGTTTTCGAGGTACCCAAGCAGGTGATTCAAAGAAATGGATGGATGAGACCCATGTGACTAGTTTCTTGGATGTTGTTCTCGACCAATCGGCTTCTAATGAAAGAACAACTATAATGTTGTTGGACTCAAAAGTGAATTGGATCGTTTCATTCATGGATAATACTTTGGTGGATAAGTTCTTTTCCTTTTGTCCCAATATTGATATTGTTAGGAGATGGGCTTCAGACAAATGGTACCTAAGGGTAGTGTTTTTGTTAGTGCTATGTCGGGGTGAATGTTCCTCTTCACGTTTAACCTTCAGGACGACCTTCTTTGGGTTGTTGTTGGAGGGCCATGGCTTTATGGCAAATGTAGCCTTTCTCTTTGTAGATGGAAGCCAGGATTTGATCCCAAAGCAGATTTAACCAAATCAGCTCTTGTTTGGGTGCTGCTCCCAGGTCTTCATCTTGAATTTTGGGATGAGGAGGTTTCCGTCTGGATTGCAAACTAATTTTGCCATTTTATAACCATGGATAAGGTGACAAAAGATAAATCTAGGCTGGTCTATGCTAGGTTCTGCGTTGATGTGGATGCTTTCCAAATTTTTCCAGAAAGCTATAATGATCTCTAAATTTGGAAAATGGATTCAATCCATTTTGTAAGAAAACTCAAAATTTTAATGTCAAAATTGCTCAAAGATTGGACACCTGATAAGTCAATGTTCAACACCAAGGAAAATTGTTAATGTTCATGCTGATAAGGGGAAGGAACCAATTGATAAGCTTAAGGAACCTATCGATAAGATGAAGGAACCTTCATCTCCTGCAATCTTTGAAGGGTACCCTATGGAAGAAGATCTCCTCAAGCTTATGATTTCCCCTCAAAAGAAGATGAAGGAATTAGCCTTTGGACGTTCCTCAAGAAAAGTTGTTGGAATCAGCAAGGAAAGTTGCAAGTGGGTTTTCATTTGAGTCATTGGGCTAACTTGACCCTATATTGGACAAACAACTGATGAACTACTGGGTGAAAGGGGTAGTTATTTTTGATAAGGAGGAGCATCTTGGTAAAAGAAAGGATGTTAAAAATGGGGAAGGCCTCTTTGCTCAACCCAAGACAAAAGAAATGAATCAGGATGGTGAAGTCTTTATTTATCAAAGTGAAGTTTTCATTGCCTTTGCTGTTCAAAAGAACAAACAACTATACTCTAATGAAAAGGATATTAATCAGGTTGCAGTGACAGAGGGATCCCTCCTCCCCATGGAGGAAGACAAATCAAGGTCCAATTACCTTGGCATAGGATGCTCCTAAATTGATAGAAGAGAGCTGCAATCATAGCAATATTCCTACTGATCAGCAAGCTTGGTCAACCTTAGGCAACAAAGGAAAAGGTCCTAATAAAAACCAAAATAGGAAATTAGCAGATTTGGGTGTTGATGGCAAAAGAGGAAGATCCTCACTCAGACAAAGAAGGCAAGCTGAGATGGCCCAGGAGATTGCTAACATGAGCCAAAAAATCATGTAGGCTTCCTCCAAGAAGACTCGTAAATAAAAATGAAAATCTTATCAATTTATAAGAGGACTCAATAGTCCTCATAAGCAATTTTTGATTAAAAAAAAAAACTGAAACAAGTTTCAATAACATTGCTAGCAATATTTGGCTTAATGTTGAGTTTTGTATTAGCGAGACCAATGGAACATTAGGTGGTATTGTCACTATGTGGAACCGAAGAAGTTTGAGTCGTAAATGTATTAACTTCTCAAGAAGTAGCTTGGAAGTGATATTTTGTTTGTCAAGAACAAATCGGATTGTTTCTAACATTTATGCCCCTAACTCTAGATCAGCTAGAAAGGAGGTCTAGGAGGATACTTTCTCTTTAATTAATACTTTCAAAGATAATCCTTGGATGGTGCTTGGAGACTTCAATACCTCCTTATGATGGATTATTTTGACAACATGGTGGACTTTGTTGAATTCTTAAGTGCTGTTGGTCTGATGGATTGTTATCTCAATAGCTAGCTCTTCACTTGGTGAAACAGGTGAATGGGGGAAAGACTCATCCAAGTCAGACTTGATAGATTCCTCCTTTATTCTAATTGGGATACTATAGGAAAAATCAAGATCTCTACTCTCCCAAGAGTTGGCTCTAAACATAACATTCTATTGCTCAACTGGGTTGATTAGATTCGTAAAGGCCCTTATCCCTTTAGATATGAAATCATGTGGGTTTCCGTCCCAATTTCATAGATTACATTGCTACATGGTGGGAATTCTTGGTCCAAGGGTCAACTATGTATAGAGTGGCTTCGAAATTTCTCAACATTAAGAATAAGGTTAAGGATTGGAATAAGTACTCCTTTAGAAATGTGTTTGAACAAAGAAAGGTCATAGCAGACAATTTAATAGAGATTCAAAATTATATGGCTGAAGGTAGCACTGATCAGACAACCCTTCTTTGGGAAAATTTTTTCTTAAAAGATTGGAATGATATCATGCAAAAAGAAGAGATATTTTGGAAACATAAATCTAGATTTCAATGGTTGAAGGAAGGAAACAAAACTACTTCCTTTTTTGAAATTTCCCCATTTTCCGAATGAGTCATTAATTGGAGATTGTTAACCTATTTTATTTGTGTAGGCTAAGCCGAGTATTTTAAGGGAATAATTAATTAATTAAATTTTAAATAGTTCTAAGCTACTTGGGATTATTTATATTTAATTAATTAATAGTTGAACCTTGGTTATTTTAATAGAGTGACTTTATTTTATGTCAATGGAATATTTATTAAGTGGGTCACTTTATAAGCGGGAATATAAAATAAGATATTATAAAGTCTGAAACAACCCTCTATGGTGTTTGATCTGACTTATCTCTGTCTTTGTGTTTCTAATAGTCTCTTGAGTTTTTTGCAAATTTCTATGTTGGGGGTTTTTGCAATAATTGAAAATAACGTAAAAAACAGAAAGGGGAAAGCATAAAACAAGGAAGACCTAGATGCTTATAATTGATTTCAATAAGATATGTCACATACCCATTTGCTGAACATAACTTTTATAATTTTGATTTATTACAGCAGCCTCATTTGGCATAGATTTCTAGATGCCAAGCACATATTAGCTCAAAGTTTGTAAGAACCCTAGTTCTCCCCAACTGTATTTCTATACTTTTGAATGATAACTCTTGAATTGGTGTTTTGATTTCTTTTTGGGTTTTATGCCTTTTTTGTGTTTTCGAGACATATTTGCTTTTTATTTGTAATTTTTTATGAAAGATAATGCCAGGAAGAAGAAACTAAGAAATAACCAAACAACTGGAAATGCAAATGCTGCAAATGAAACTGTATTTATTAATAGTTGGCCTTACAGTCTTATTACATAGAAAACATACCCAGAGCTTAGAATATTGTTTATGCTGAAAGCTGGAAATTTCTGGAAATAATTACAGCAGTGTGCAAAACCCTTGAGATGATCGATCTGCAGCAACTGAGGGTTTTTCCACATTGAAAACAACTGCAAACACCTTCCCAAGCATGGACGCCATCAACAATGAAGAAGTATGCTCAAAAACTTAGGCACTTTGGCCTTGAGAAAACACGCCAGCCCTAGGACGTACGGCTGGGGCTAGAGAGGACGTACGGCTGGGGCTAGAGAAGATGTACGGCCCTGGATATGTGTGCCAGCAATAAACAAATCCAGCCTTCAAGACTTATCTGCTCTTCGAATGATTTACTCTTCAAACCCTTGAAATAAACTTCTCAAATCTTTCACCAATGAAGCTCAGTGTTGACTCCTGGATGAAGCCAATCTCATAGGCAATCTTCAGCTGATGTTGCACAACCTCAGAAAGCAAGAACAAAGAAGAATGCACGTTCTCCAATGTCTAATAGCTCTGGAAATGTAGAAACCCTTGGTTTCTCTCCTCCAACGCCAAAGAACCCGTAAAAGAGAGATTAACAAATGCTCATAAGATAGGTCGACCTCTTCTTGGGTTTTCTTATATACTTCTCTCAAAAGTTCGATCCCTCCAATTTTCCTTTTTGAATCATTTAAAATAATATAAGGTTTACACTTTAGCTTAATTAAATATTCTCCTTGAAGTTGGCACCCAATTTAATAATCATTAATGGCCCCCTTTTTATGTCTCTATGACCCCATTAGACATAAAGTGCAATTATAACATTATAATATTAATTATTATTAAAGTCACCTTTAATAATAATTAAACATTATAACTTGTGCAACACAAGTTATTTCACCAAGCCAATTGAAATCTGAGATCAACACTGCAATCACATCACGTCTAGGTGCCTTGCTATAAATAGTAACACTAGTCTCCCATTGGCTGAATGACTTACTATAAATAGTAAGTAAGCAAACTAAGCCCCCAAATCCTCTGCAAAGGCCAATCCTGAACTCAACAAAGCTCTAGAGAAGAATAATGTCGTCAACGGACCAAGTATTTACCTCAAAAGACCCTCTATCCAACTCATTAGCCTATGAGGGTCAAACTAATAGGATAATCTCATTGATAATTGATGATTAGCTAGAAGGGGACATTACAGTCCGCCCTCCCAAAAATTGCTTGTCCCCAAGCAATCTCAACTCCGGATGCTGCAAAATATCCTCACTCTCCCATGTAGCATCCTCTACCGGCAAGTCCCTCCACTTAATCAAATATTTCTTGATGACCCATCTCCATAGTCTCGCTCTCTGAAATCTATGATGGCCTCAGGTACTAGAATCAATTTCCTCTCATCATCTAGGGGTGGTAAAGTTGAAGAGGGAACAACGTGATGTCCTAACGCCTTCTTGAGGCGTGAAACATGAAATACATTGTGTACTTTGCTATCTGTCGGTAAATCCAACTCATAAGCCACCTCGCCTACAAACCTGATAATCCTGAAAGGACCATAGTATCGTGGCTTGAGTTTTTCTACACCACTCTTCCTATGAGTGGACTCTTGGTAGGGCTGCAGCATCAGATACACCATATCCCCTACATCAAAAGAACGCTCAACTCTCTTTTGATCTGCATACTACTTTTGCTGATTTTGTGCCTTTTGAATATTCTCTCGAAGAGCCCTCATGATATCCTGGTTCTCCTGCAAAAGATCACTAGCACTAGGCACCCTACTGTCACTCAACAATAAATCAAGAAAGTTGGGCGCATCATACCCATACAATGCCATAAATGGTGTCATCTGAATTGACAAGTGGTGAGTGGTGTTATAACAACACTCATAGAGATGAATCCACTTCACCCAAGCCTTTTGCTGCCTCACTATATAGTTCCTGAGGTATCCTTCCACCCACTAGACATCAGTCTGCGGGTGGTACCTAGTGCTCAGAGTAAGCTCGGATCCACAAAGTTGGAATAACTTCTGCTAGAAGTGAATCATGAATCGACTATCCCTATCATTGACAATACTTCGAGGTAAACCATGCAACCTGAATACCTCCTAGAAAGAGAAGTCTGCTACTTGTGTAGCTGAATATGTAGCTGCAATCAGGAAAAAGTGAGCATACTTCGTGATCCAATCAATAGCCACATAAATGCAGTCTCTACCTTGAGCTTTCGGCAAGCCCGTAATGAAATCCATAGAAAAGCATTCCCACTTCCTATCAGGAATTGGAAGTGGCTGAAGTAACCCCGTAGGATAGCTATGCTCCTGTTTATTCTGCGGACAAACAGGGCACTCTCTAACATATCAAAGAACATCTGACTTAAAACCTTTCCAAGTGAAATGCTCACGTATTTTCTTGTAAGTCTTAAAGTAACTGGGATGACCAGCCATGGGTGAATCGTGGAAAGTTCTCAACACACTGTTCTTCATTTCAAATCCTGGGACCAAGAAGATTCTCCCTTTGTAAATGATGAGTTCGTTCACAACTGAGTACCTGTTATCTTGCACTATCCCATTGATAATGCCAGAAGCCCACGGATTCTTGGCATACTCTGCAATGATCAAATGTCTCGAATCTTTAGAAACCTCAACCGTGGAGCTCAAATGTGGTCGGCGAGACAAGGCATCAACAACTACATTCTAGGTCCCTTTGACATAAGTAATGTCAAAGTCACATGATTGCAACTTACTTACCCACTTTTGCTGACGATCATTGAGATCTCACTGCCCTAGGAAATGTCTAAGGCTGTTATGATCAGTCTTAACACAAAATTTGCTGCCAACAAGGTACTGCTTGAATTTAGCCAACGTGTGCATGATGGCTAACATTTCCTTGTCATAAATGCTATAGCTCCTCTCAGGTCCCCTTAGCTTCCTACTCTCGAAAGCAATAGGATGCTTATCCTGCATAAGAACTGTGCCAATGCCCTCACTAGAGGCATCACACTGAAGCTCGAAGGGCCTAGTAAAATTTGGTAATGCAAGGACTGGACATATAGTCATCAACTGCTTAAATTTCTCAAAACACTCCTCTGCCTCAGGAGTCCAAACAAATGCACCCTTCTTTGTCAAGTCTATAAATGGTGCAACATGCCGTGAAAACCCACTAACAAATCGACGGTAGAAGCCACACAAACCCATAAAACCTCTGAGCTGAGTAAGACTCAGGAGTAAGCCAATCAATGATAGCTTGGACCTTGTCTAGATCCATGCGAACTCCCTCTGCATTGATGATATGGCCTAAGTACAGTAACTCTGTCATACCCAAAGCACATTTGGACTCCTTAGCGTACAAGGACTTCTTATCAAGTGTACCCAACACTATATCCAAATGGGCAAGATGCTCCTCCCAAGATTTGTTATAAACCAATATGTCATAAAAGAAGACCAAAACAAATCTTCTCAATTGTGACTGGAATATCCTGTTCATAGTGGACTGAAAAGTGGCAGGTGCATTGGTTAAGCAAAACGGCATAACCAGGAACTCAAAATGTCCACAATGACATCTTAATGTTGTCTTCTATATGTCTTGTTCTCTGACTCTGATCTGGTGGTATCCAGATCTCAAATCTATCTTTGAGAAGAAGCATGCTCCATGAAGCTCATCTATCAACTCTTCAATACGAGGTATAGGGTACCTGTTCTTAATAGTTCTCTTATTCAACACATGATAATCTATGCACATTCGAAGTGATCCATCCTTTTTCTTCACCAAAACTACCGATGAAGCAAAGGGTGACTTGCTCGGCTTGATATGTCTCATAGCAAGCAGCTCATCAATCGTCTTTTCAATTTCATCTTTTAGCTGCTTTGGGTGCCTGTAAGGAGTAATCATAATGGGCTTAACGCCCTCCTCCAACTCTATGATGTGCTCTATCCCTCTGTTTGGAGGTCGACCAGGTGGGATGTCACTAAACACTTTAGTGTGTTTAGTTCTAAGCTCCTGAACATCTGGATGATATACTGGTTTTTGCTTCTCTTCCTGTGATGGCATCAACATGCATTCGGCAACCCACTCTGTAATGTCCCCTTTCGGGTGTAATCACTGAAACCTAAATTTGGCATTCAAAGTGTTTCTCAAAGAGGCATTATGTACATTAAAGATCAATAATTTTCAGTAATCATCTCTTTTAAGATCCATAATGATATAAATATCTCAATATACTCATTTGCCCAAAGGTATTCAAATATACATGTTTATAAATAATAACATATATTTGGGAGCATCATTTGAGATTTAAATGAATAATATACCTTGTCCACTATTCTTACCTTTTACACATTATTCTATTAATCCTTTTTGTGATGGAACTCATACCTAATAAGTGGCGGGTCTGTAGAAGAGCATTATACATACATTTCTTAATCTTATGCTTTCTTCCTTACTTCTTATTTGCTCAGATATATATATATCTTATTCCCTTATTCTCTTCACCTCTATGCATAAATATATATATAAATATAGATATTGCATACATATATGTATTGAGTATATGTGGCAACTCTAACACGTCCTTCACTTACTATCGACATTCCTTGCTTTTATTTGTTTGTCTTGACTGATCCTAATGAAATCTGGATGCATGTATTCCTTACGTACCCTTTATGTTAATTTGCAAAATCCTCCTATCCTTCTATTCTCCTCCAGCGACCACTTAGTTCCCCTTTTATCCATGGTGAAGCATACCCGTTCATTGTTCCTTCATGATTAGTTTCTTAATGGATATGATACTCTGTCCGGAATTACTCTTCTTCTTATTCGATTCACTATTAGAGGATACTAACTTGTAATGGTTTGATTCCCTAAATTCCCTAAGGGGCATTCCTACTCTAATTAGCAACAGCGACGAGCATGAATCAATACCTCCCTGTTCATATATATACCATGCGAAATACAGTGTAATATTCCCATTCACATAATCTCTCCTCCTATTCCATGATTCTATCCTTTGACGCTTTACCTCACTAGATCTAATGCTTATCTGGTTATGTTGCTAGCACGACAATGTAGTTATAGAAAGGCCCAACCACGTCGATGATTCATTTCTCCATCTCCAGCGGCCCTTTTCTCTTCCTTAGCTGGAACCCGAATTAAAGTGCCTGAGCGAATGAACACAAGCTATGGATTATATTCCCCTTTTTTTCTGGAGATTGTAATGCATATTTTTTTCCATCCCCTTTGGAGAGTTTGCTTCCGTTTATTAATATTCTCCCAAGAACCATGTGTCGGTTCAAATAGAAAAGCCACAACTCTTCTTTAGTGAGCGCTGCTCTATTAAGAGTTGTATTATTATAATTCGTATTGTATTCCACTTATAATATTTGCATATTATATTTTGAATTATATTTTATGTATTGATAAATTTTAGACTTATTATGGTCAAATTATAATATTATTAATTATAATTATATTTAAATCATAATTATTATTTTATGCTTATATTTTATCTTAATTTCATATACTTTAATATCTATTATTTCATAATAATATTTATGATGTCAATTATAATTATGTAATGTCAAATGATTAACTAATTTAATTATGCTTCTTTCACATCTAAGTGTCACGATTTTGGGAACATGACACACTCAACCATGTCATGACAGATGAGTCTCTCCATCCTTCTGAATGATATCATCTTTAAACTACTATCTCTGATGGTCTTAAGCACATGAGTCTTCCCATCAACCTTGAACTTCATCTCGCACATGAGTCTTCCCATCATGAAGATTAAGGGTGAACTCACCAATAGCATGAAACAACTTCATGCCCAAAACGACATCTGTATCTCCCATGTTAACAATATAAAAATCTGCCTTAAACTCATAGTTGTTAAGACGCATGGGAAGGTTTGAAATCATTCTCTCACACTTGAGAGTATAACCATCAGCTACCTTAACTCTTATACCCTCAAATTCTTTAGTTTGAATGCTACGTTTTGCAACCAACCGTGCATCTATAAAATTATGTGTGGCATCTGTATCAAGCAATGAAATGACCTTTTGACCAGCCAAGAGTCCACACATCCTAAAGAAGCCTTCCCTTTGCATGCTAGAAAGATAAGCTTCTTGTAGCTTCATTTCTCCCTCATTTTCTTCTTCATTTTCTGATTTTTCTGCCCCTGAATCCTCTTGAGCAGCTTGCTGGTCTGTCATATCAGTCAACTCTTCATCCTCATAATACCACTCCATTTGCCTAGATTGCCCTTTAGGCCTTAAGGAACAATCATGTTTATCATCATATGGACCCTTACAATAAAAACACAACTTTTTCTTGCGCAAATCATTAAGAGTTTCTTGATCCAAAGGTGCTTCAGATTTTCCTTTTGACTCAGATTTTTCTGTCTTCTTCGAAGATGACTTGCTATATTTTGATGAGGAAGATGCCTTAGGAATATACTTGCTGTGAGGTGCTGCAAGTTCCATGGTACGAGCTTTCCGCATAGCCTTTTGCAATGTAGGGGGATCAAATGCTTTGATCCATCCTCTCATGGGTTCATATAAACCTTCAGTAAACAATATGACGAGTCTCTTCTTCGATATACCTGTAACCATGACTGAAATTTTCTAAAATTCACTTATGTAAGATTCCAAACTGCCCACTTGTCTAAGCTGAGCAAGCTCCCAAAAATAGAGTTCTGGATCTTTTTTATCAAAGCGCTCAATAAGCCTATGTGTGAACTCCTAATAAGTACTAACAAGATGATGCTGTAGGGTGAACATCCCATGATGCCACCAATCATGCGCTAACCCATCAAGATGCAAAGTAGCAAACTCGATAGCCTTGTCCTCCTGCACGTGTCTCAATGATAAATAATTATCCAATTTCTACACCCAAGATCTCGTAGTGCACTTGTCACTGCCATCGAAGTGAGGCAAGGAAATCTTGCTCACAGCCTACTAGAGGTCTCTATTAACCTATGGTGGTGGTGGTGCCTGTGGCGCTCTATGCTCAACTCTACCTCCACTTCTGGGTCTCTTAGCATCCAAAAACTCATGCAAAGACAAACCCTGTCTAATCTTAGGAGAAAATGTGATATACTTTGCATAGTGTCTGGTAACATCAATAGCTGAAAGAACACGAGGTGCCTGAAACTCTAGCTGAGGAGCCTGTTGCTCGACCTGCTGGACCGGAGGAGTCTCCCTAGTAATAAAAGTAGGCTGGCTGGGCCTACACTCAAAACCACTAGAAGAAGAACTCTGGTGAACTGCCACATGAGGCTGCTCTACTCCTGCAGTGCCACTAGTCTGTCCCACATGAGCCACCTACTGCTGTGGAATAATCTGTCTCATGGTACCCATAAGCTGAGACATCATATCCATCATATTGTCATGCCTCCTAAACTTTGTCTCAGGACTCACTGACCTAGCACGTTCCTTTCCTGTGTCCTTAGGTGCCTCCTTCAGAACTTCTCTATCTGCCATAATCCCTATAATACTGTCGTTACTATCACTGGAGCTAGACCTGTGTAGGCCCAAAATGCCTGAAGCTGTATCACCCTCAGGAATCGGAGGTGGTTCCCAATGACCTGCTCCTTTGGTGTAAAATAAATTATCTCTACTCATGAATTTGTGATGCATAGGATGGCAGGATCAAGCTCTGATACCAATGTAAGAACCCTAGTTCTCCCCAATTGTATTTCTATACTTTTGAATGATAACTCCTGAATTGGTGTTTTGATTTGTTTTTGGGTTTTATGCTTTTTTTGTGTTTTCGAGATATATTTGCTTTTTTTTGTAATTTTTTATGAAAGACAATCCTAGGAAGAAGAAACTAAGAAATAACCAAACAACTAGAAATGCAAATGCTGCAAATGAAACTATATTTATTAATAGTTGGCCTTACAGGCTTAGTACATAGAAAGCATACCTGGAACTTAGAATATTGTTTATGCTGAAATATGGAAATTTTTGGAAATAATTATAGTAGTGTGCAAAACCCTTGAGATGATCGATCTGCAGCAACTGAGGGTTTCAACACATTGAAAACAACTACAAACACCTTCCCAGGCATGGATGCCATCAACAATGAAGAAGTATGCTAAAAAACTTAAGTATGCTAAAAAAGTTAGGTGCTTTGGCCTTGAGAAAACACGCCAGCCCTAGAAGGAGGTATGGTTGGGGCTAGAGAAGATGTACGGCCCTGGATATGTGTGCTAGCAATAAATAAATCTAGCCTTCAAGACTTATCTGCTCTTCAAATGATTTACTCTTCAAACCCTTGAAATAAACTTCTCAAATCTTTCACCAATGAAGCTCAGTGTTGACTCCTAGATGAAGCCAATCTCACAGGGAATCTTCAGCTGATGTTGCACAACCTCAGAAAGCAACAACAAAGAAGAATGCACGTTCTCCAATGTTTGATAGCTCTGGAAATGTAGAATTCCTTGGTTTATCTCCTCCAATGCCAAAGAACTCGTAAAAGAGAGATTAACAAATGCTCATAAGATAGGTTGATCTCTTCTTGGGTTTTCTTATATACTTCTCTCAAAAGTTTGATTCCTCCAATTTGCCTTTTTGAATCATTTAAAATAATATAAGGTTTGCGCTCTAGCTTAATTAAATATTCTCCTTGAAGTTGACGCCCAATTTAATAATCATTGATGGCCCCCTTTTTATGTCTCCATGACCCCATTAGACATAAAGTGCAATTATAACGTTATAATATAACTTTATAATATTAATTATTATTAAAGTCACCTTTAATAATAATTAAACGTTATAACTTGTGCAACACAAGTTATTTCACCAAGTCAACTAAAATCTGAGATCAACACTACAATCACATCACGTCCAGGTGCCCTGCTATAAATAGTAACACTGGTCTCCCATTGGCTGAATGACTTACTATAAATAGTAAGTATGCAAACTGAGCCCCCAAATCCTTTGCAAAGGCCAAACTTGAACTCAACAGAGCACTGGAAAAGGATAATGTCGTCAACTGACCAATTATCTAACACAAAAGACCCTCTATCCAACTCATTAGCCTACGAGGGTCAAATTGATAGGCTAATCCCACTGATAACTGATGACTAGCTAGAAGGGGACATTACAAAGTTCAAGCTGGAAATGAAGTAGATCTGTAGAATATAGCTGGATGCCAAAGGTGGATGTAGAAATAGGTCCAAAATTAAAGCGTCCTATCTCCCAGCCAACACATCCTTCTAGGAAAGTACGGCCTGCTCACAGCTAAAACACGTGCCAGATCAGAAGTTCCAATTTGCTGCTCAGAATGCTCATGAAATTGTTGTCAAAGGGACGCCAAAGTCATATGCCATGAAAACAAGAAGTATGGCTTAAAATCATGATCCAAAAGCTTGGAAGGTCTTGATCTTCAACTCCCATGTGCTGGTTATTTACTGGTAATCTTCAACTAATACAATTTACAAACCCTTGTTCCAGATCTGCAATGATAATCACAAAACCTGATTTATTCTTCGAAGCAAAACTCCATATTTATGCTCAAATGTTGATCCCTGAGTGAGACCAATCAAGTAGGAACCTTGGATGATCTTGCACGCATGTAGAACCTGTTCTAAGAGAGGGTATCCATCCTCAATCAGCCATGAAAATAAACTTGCAAGAACAACTCACAAAATGATAATATATTCTGAATAAATGAATAATGAGCCAAACCCTTGGCTTATAGAGAAGGACGCCACTTTTAGATATTTCTTCTTTTGACAAAGTCAAAACATAAAATATCTCCACTTGAGAAGTCAAAACATAAAATATCTCCTCTGATTTATTATTAAATCTTTCATAAAGTGACTTATTTCACTTAAATACTTTATAAAATGACTTAAGATTTCTTTTAATAAAGTCACTTTCACTTTATAACATTAAATCACTAAATCACTTAATAATAGAATATTATTAAATAAGGTGACTTAATAAATCCGTAACTCCTAGCCCGGATATCCAAATGACCCCTCGAGAGTGTCCCATGACCAAGATCAACTGCAAGTATGCCATTACTGACCCAAAATGTCACTTACTAAAACTAGTAAGTAACAAGGACAAGTCCTGAAACCCCTCAAAAGGATTCCCTAATCCTCTAGTTAGCCTATGGGAACCGTAGTACTAGGTTAACCCTGTTCCTCGAGCCACTGGTTAGGAAGGGGATATTACAAATTCACTTTATGAGTAGAAAGAAATTAATATTTAAACAGGTGATTTTTATAGAAAATTTGAGAGCTTTTATAGAGAGCTTCTGCTTTTGGTACAACAAACCCTAGGACAAAAACCCTTGGGTTTCTTGGTTGATGGGATGAAAATCCATTTTAGCCAACCTTGGTGGATTCATCCAGAATTCACAAGTGTATGGATTTGAGGGAGATTGTGTGAGAAACTGCTTGAAAAGAATTCTCTCTCCAGAAGACATAGATTTATAGGTTTGCTAGGTGTGAGTTACAAATTTATTAAATTTGCAGGCAAATAACTAATTTGTGTTGGTGGTGGAAATATCAGAAAATATTCGTGTGTGCAAGTGAATATCATAAGATTTACTATTGCTGGTGTGTGCACGTGAAAGAGTGAAATAGCAGAAAATATTCATTCATATATATATATATACACTAGCTGACATCACCCAGCCATACCATTGAATTCATATTGGAGGGGTCGAACTTGCTTAAGACTCCAAATATGAGTTGTGGCAAACCATAAGGAGGGAACTACATTATTGAAGGCTTAAGCCTTTGTTTAGTCATCTCAGCCTTGAAAATGGTCTTCAAACATCAGCCGCTGCCTTCCTAAAAGGAATCACAGCCCTTCATATTTATGCGGTACACTTCAAACTGGGAGCCGTACAAGTTGGAAAATACACCACATGCTCCAAGGAAGACATTAGGGGAGTTGCTGACTGGTTTGGGGAATATTCATAGGTCCAGGTCAGCACTCAATATTTTAAATTATTTTTTCTGTCAATGACATTTTCTGCTGTATTAATTTTCTGATAATAACAGTTGCAACAACAGTATTCAAAATTTCAGAAAAGAATTAGTGGTTGCTTATATTGTGTAATAAATCTGAAATAATTAATTGTTACATTGAGAATTCATTGCTATGATGGGTAATTGTAATGTTTCTTCAAAACAAGTTATAAAACCATCTCAGAACAGATTGATGCAAACTGTTTGACAAAATGCCTATCAAGAAAATTTGTGAAATTGTTAGTTTGGTAAGATATTTTGGTAGGGGTTATTACAGTGGTATTAGAGCATGCATGTGAAGTTATGACATTTGCAAAAATTGAGAAATATTCCAGTGTGGGATATTACATTTTTCCACCAATCTGTCCTCCATCATAGAAAGAGGAATACTATCACCAAACTTCTGGATGAAAATGGGGCGGAGGTTAATTCTGATGAGGATTTTGGCCAGCTAGCCTCTAGTTATTTCCAATCTCTTCTAAAAGTGCAACCTCAATATTCCTCTCATCTTGTAGATGGACAATTGTAATGTATCCCTTCAATCCTTTTGGAGGATTACAAATTTTAAATGTCTAGGCCTGTTACAGAGGACGAAGTTAAGTTTGCTATCTTGGGCCAAATGGATTCCCTTTGGCATTTTTGTGGGGAAGGATGTAGCTGTTGCTGCTCGAGACTTCTTCAAAACTGGAAAGATGTGGAAATAAGTTGATAACACTTTTATTGCTCTTATGCCCAAAATGACGGAGCTGGTTTCTATGGCTGATTTCAGACCTATTAGCCTTTGTAACACCATCTATAAAGTATTTTCAAAATCTTGGTCTGTACAACCCCTACTTGACAAGATGATCTCTATTAATCAAAAAGGTTTTATGCCATGAAGACAAATCTTGGATGTTAGTATCACTACCCGTGAAATCATTCAATTTATGGAAAAGAGTAAAAAACAAGGTCTGGTGTTGAAACTTGATTTCTCTAAAACTTGTGATAAGGTTTCTTGGGAATTTATTTTCAAAACTGTAAAAAATTTTGGGTTTCAAGAGAAAGTTGTGGATTTGATTAAGGAATATGTTTCTACTCCCAAATTTTCAGTTCTGTTTAATGGTACCTCAAGAGGCTTTTTCAATAGTGGGAGGGATTTTAGGCAAAGAGACTTTATCTCTCTATGTATTCATTCTTGTTGTTGAAGTGATAGCTAGAAATATCATGAATATGACAAATTTTGGGTGTAATGCCAATGATTTGAAATGCAAAACAAAAACAAACAAGCATGCAAGTTCCTATTCAAACCAAGCAAAGCCTCTAGATAGAGCTCAACAAAAGAGTTCAAAACAACACAATTGTTGATGTTCTTGCAGCATAGGGCCGTATCTTCCAGATCTGCGTATGGAGATAATTCAAATGGAGCCTCAACGGCTATTTGAATTATATACACTCTTTCTTATGGGCCGACTTGAAGCAATGAAGAGACATGTCTTTTATTAATTACTTGTGATGAGGCCGACCTCTTATCTCTTGGCGCGATTATCTATGAAGGACGACTTATTATTTGTAAAGTCGTATCTCTTGTTTGAGGCTGACTTAATGATATTGAAGGGTTGCGTCTCTCTCCATTCATTATGTATATATTACCATTCCTTGCTCTCATTCAAAAATCATATTCATTGTTCACATTCATCATAAGTCGTCATATTCTTAGAGCGAATTCTGTAGAGGAGCAGATTGGAGAATTGTATAAGGCTGAGTCTCATTGCTGTGCATATATATCAGTTGTAGTGTCTCTTGTTGACCTCCATATCGGCCTTTGTAAAGGAGACTCTTGGATTTACATTTCAATATAAAAGTGATATATTGTTGCTGGGTTTTTCTCCCTCAAGAGGAGGGTTTTCCCAGGGTATCTGCTGTGTTACTGTGTCTGATTTTGAATTAATTTTTCTGTGCACTTAATCTGATCATAAAACTAACATGGTATCAGAGCAGGTTTGAGGAGATCGTGATCAGATTTTTTTATACAACGATATCCTATTCTGTTCTTTATAATTCTTGTCTATCTCCACTCTTGTCAAGATGGTGAACGGTTTGAAGATTGAGGACAGACTCGAAGGAGCATCAAACTTCACCTCATGGAGATTTAAGATCATGCTTACATTGCGTGAAAATGACTTGGGTGAGTTTGTGGAGTCCAGCGTTCCTGAACCTAAGGAGGAAGAAGAGAAGTTGCAGTGGTTGAAGAAAGATATCAAGGCAATGAAAATATTGGTTGATTCCGTCAAGGATCATATCGTTCCTATTGTCTCTAAATTGAAGACGACAAGAGACATGTTTAAGACATTGGAAGAAATGTACGAAATCAACAATACCAGCCGGGCACTTGCATTGAAGCAATAACTACACCATGTGAAGATGGCGAAGGGAGAATCTGTAATTGCATATTTCATGAGGATTTCAGATTTGAGAGATCAGCTCTCAACAATTGGGCATATGGTTGATGACAAAGACCTAACTATGCTTGCTCTCAATGGTCTTCCCTTATCTTGGAAATCCTACATTCAGGGAATCAGTGCAAGATCAAAATTGCCTAAGTTTGATCGTCTAAGGTCTGATTGCATTCAAGAAGAATCAAGGTTGGTGGCAAGAGGCGTTGGTCAAAGTTCAAAGAATGAAGACATTCATGTTCTCGCCTCCCATGCTTCAAAGAAGAAAGGAAAAGATGGAAGGAAAGGATTCTTCAAGAGGAATCGAGATAAGGGAAATGATGATGCACCTGCCTCCAAGAAGAAGAGAGACATGTCCAAGATTCAATGCTTTAGGTGTGATAAGTTTGGTCACTTTGCTAAGCATTGTCCAACTAGACCTAAGCAACAAGCCACCGTTGCAGATGTTGATGATGCCTTTCCACAGAAGGATTCATGTGAATACTTGTTCTATTAAGCTCTATCAAGCAATGTACCTACAAATACCAACACTTGGCTGATTGATAGTGGTGCTTCTCGGCACATCACGGGATTTAAGGAGCACTTATCAAGTTTGGTGGAGAAAGAGTTTTCCAAACAAGTTATTATTGGAGATAATGTTGGCTATTTCGTAAAAGGAATTGGGACCTCTACTCTTCATTTGGATTCCGGCATTGCACTTCAGTTGAGAGATGTTTTGTATGTCCCACGAATCAAGCGCAATCTTATTTCTATTTCAGCTTTAGAATATGAAGGATATCAAGGTGCCTTTTCCAAAGGCAAAGTTCTTGTGTGGATGGGAAATTCTAGTTTCAAGGAAGCTCAAGTAATTGGTGTTAGACATGAAAGCCTCTATAGGCTGTGTACGCGTCCTCTACAAGCATTAGTTCATGATTCTTCAAGCCTATGTGATCTGTGGCATCGAAGATTGGCGCACCTCCACTTTCGAGCCTTACCTATCATGGAGAAGATGGTCACTGGACTTCCTAAGTTCAATCAGGAGCATGAAGGAACTTGCAAGGAATGTGCTATGGGTAAGAATTCAAAAGCCTCTTTCCACAGTAGAGAAAATAGATCTAAGTGTATTTTAGACCTTATTCATTCTGATTTATGTGGACCTATGTCTGTTCCTTCTTTGAGTGGTTTTTTGTATTATGTTCTTTTCATTGATGATCACTCTAGGAAGACTTGGATTTATCTTTTGAAAACTAAAGAGTTTGAGGAAGTGTTAGAAAGGTTCAAAGAGTTCAAAGCTCTTGTAGAGAACCTTTCCGGTAAAAGAATCAAGATCCTCAGATTTGATAATGGAGGAGAATACACCTCTGGTAGCTTTCGAAATTTCTGTGTTGATGCTGGGATTAAGAGGGAGTTCTGTGTTCCCTATAATCCTCAACAGAATGTTGTTGCAAAGAGAAAGAACAGGACGATCGTGGAAGCAGCAAAAGCCATGATTCATGACTAGGATCTACAAACCTTCTTATGGGCAGAAGCTTCTAGGACTGCTGTATATGTTCAGAATAGAAGTCCTCACAAGGTTTTGGAGAATATGACTTTGGAAGAAGCCTTTACTGGGAAGAAACCCGAGGTTAGTCATTTGAGGATCTTTGGATGTCTTGTCGATGTTCATGTTCCAAAAGAGAATAGAAATAAGTTGGAGCCTTCTGACAAGAAGGGAATATTCGTGGGCTACAGTGAGACATCAAAAGCCTACAGGATTTATGTTCCAGATCAGCAGTTGATTGAAATCAGTAGAGATGTCGCATTTGAGGAAGATGTTGCATTTAGAAGATCCAAGGGAACTCATGTGGAGATTGACTATGATGAGCCTCCTCAGGATATGGAAGTTGACCATACTCCTGAGATTTAGAGGGAGACTTTGGAACCAAAGGAAGATGTTGCTCCAGTTGAGCCCTTGGAACCTACTGATGGGCCTATCGATATTGTGATTAGAAGGAAGAGACCTCTTTGGGCTAGACAAACTGTGCAAGAGGCTGAGAGGTTTGCAGCTCCTAGAGGTAGATTCAGAGAGAGTAAAAGGCCACATAAGTTCTCCAGTTATGTTGCCTTGATGAGTCAGATTATTGAATTTGAGCCTTCTAGTGTGGAGGAAGCTTCCAGTCATTAGGTTTGGAAAGGGGCTATGTCAGAGGAGTACCAATCAATTGTCAAGAATGATGTTTGGGACATTGTTCCTAGACCTGAAGGAAAATCTGTGGTATCTTCGAAATGGCTCTTCAAGATTAAGCATGCAGCTGATGGGAGCATAGAGAAGCACAAGGCAAGATTTGTGGCTCGTGGTTTTTCACAGAAAGAGGGAATTGATTATGAAGAAACATTTGCTCCTGTTGCTCGCTACACTTCTATGAGGACCATCATTGCCATTGCTGCATCTAGAGGAATCGAAGATTCATCAAATGGATGTAAAGACAATTTTTCTAAATGGTGTGATAGAGGAAGAAGTTTACATCGAGCAACCTGATGGGTTCGAGGTACATGGGAAGGAGTCTCATGTTTGCAAGTTGAAGAAGGCCTTGTATGGTGTTAAGCAGGCTCCTCGTGCATGGTACAAAAGGATTGATCGTTACCTGTCAAGTTTGGGCTTCTTGAAGAATGATGCTGACTCTAATCTATACTTTAAGGTAATTGATGGTGAAGCATTGATTTTGGTCTTATATGTTGATGATTTGATACTTACTGGAGAAGAGCAGTTGATCATCAAATGTAAGAAAGAGTTGGCCTCTGAGTTTGAGATGAAAGATCTTGGACTTATGCATTACTTTCTTGGCTTAGAAGTCTGGCAGAAACCAGATGAGATGATTCTAAGTCAAGGGGAGTACACCATCGATGTACTCAAGAGGTTTGGTATGATGGATTGCAAATCCATGTCTACACCCATGGAGACCAACCTACATAAATTGAAGGAGGCTGCAACCAGTTTAGACTTGGTGGATCCTACATTGTATAGACAGCTGATTGGGTCCTTGATGTATCTAGTTAACACTAGACCAGATATCTGTTATGCTGTGAGTGCACTTAGTCAGTTTATGTGTGAACTGAGACAGATACATCTTGTTGCAGCTAAACATATCCTCAGATACTTGCGTGGCACAGTTGGATATGGGTTGAGATATTCTTCAGATGCTGACTTTGAGCTGCATGGTTATACTGATTTTGATTGGGCAGGATGTGTTACAGATTGGAAGAGTACCTCTGGTTGTTGCTTCAGTTTGGGTTCTGCTATGATATCCTGGCGCAGCAGGAAGCAGTCTTTTGTGGCATTGAGTACAGCAGAGGGAGAGTATATTGCAGCTTGTATGGCAGCTCGGGAATCAGTATGGCTTTGTAAGCTCCTTGCAGGATTGTTTGGACAATCAATGGAGCCTACTATCATTCATTGTGATAATCAGAGTTGCGTGAAGCTTTCTGTCAATCCTGTGTTTCATGACAAAACCAAGCATGTTGAGATTAAATACCACTATATCAGAGATATGGTATTGAGAAAGGCTATATAGTTGAAGTATATTAGCACTAATGAGCAGACGACAAATATTCTCATTAAGCCTCTATCTAGAATAAAGTTTGTGTACTTTCGAGATAAGCTTGGTATGGTGGAGAATCCAGCCTTAACTGAGAAAGAGACTCAGTATCAATGATAGCCTATAATGAGTTCTTCTCTGTGGAGAGAAGTTCGAGGTGAAATCCCTTGTTTAATGAGTTCTTCTCTGTGGAGAGAAGTTCGAGGTGAAATCCCTTGTTTAATGAGTTCTTCTCGATGAGAGAAGTTTGAGGTGAAATCCCTTGTTAATGCATTTCTCTTTGAGATTTGAGGTGAAAGCCCTTGTTTCCACCCTCTGAGAGAGTCATGGTGGATGTCATGTGTGTGACTCCATGACACATCTTGTACTTGTGAAAGTCATGTTGAGGTGACAACATCACGCAAGTGATGAACACTTGTACACAACATAGTATGGTTGTAGCCATTATGGTTGATATCATGTTGAGGTGATATAAAATATCACGATGAGGTGATATTCTCCTTTTCACATTTGGTTTTAGCCAATGTGGTAGACATCACATTGAGGTGATATGTCTTGTGCAGCTGGAAGTATCCTCCCTAGCTGAGAGGGAGTGTTGATGTTCTTGTAGCATCGGGCTGTATCTTCCAGGTCTGCGTATGGAGATAATTCAAATGGAGCCTCAACGGCTATTTGAATTATATACACTCTTTCTTATGGGCGGACTTGAAGCAATGAAGAGACACGTCTTTTATTAATTACTTGTGATGAGGCCGACCTCTTATCTCTTGGCGCGATTATCTATGAAGGACGACTTATTATTTGTAAAGTCGTATCTCTTGTTTGAGGCCGACTTAATGATATTGAAGGTTGCGTCTCTCTCCATTCATTATGTATATATTACCATTCCTTGCTCTCATTCAAAAATCATATTCATTGTTCACATTCATCATAAGTCGTCATATTCTTAGAGCAAATTCTGTAGAGGAGCAGATTGGAGAATTGTATAAGGTTGAGTCTCATTGCTGTGCATATATATCAGTTGTAGTGTCTCTTGTTGACCTCCATATCGGCCTTTGTAAAGGAGACTCTTGGATTTACATTTCAATATAAAAGTGATATATTGTTGCTGGGTTTTTCTCCCTCAAGAAGAGGGTTTTCCCAGGGTATCTGCTGTGTTACTGTGTCTGATTTTGAATTAATTTTTCTGTGCACTTAATCTGATCATAAAACTAACAACAATAACATCAAAAACCAAATCAAATGTCACCACAAACTCCATTGTTGAATGATTTTCTCCAAATGACTGTGGATATGTGGATGCTCCTTTTCTTGAAGATTGCCTGATTTGATAGTATGTACTTAGCTCAAAGTTGATGGTGGATAAAAGTGTGTTTGAATTTATAGATTTTTGGGATAGTCAATGGATGGTTGAGAATTGACAGCGAGATCAATGGTAGAGGATGCTTGGTAGGTTTTCCCTAGGATCAAGGAGAGAATGGAGGGTTGAGATGGAGGTTGTTGGAATGTGAATGGCTAGGATGGGCTTACTAAATTTTGTAATTGGTTGTAACCATGAGAGAGATAAGGGAGATGTGCATCTAGGAGGCCTATATGCTTTGGTATGGTGGAGAGAATATTGAAACAATAAGGACAAGTGTTCTTAGGTGTCCTTTATTCTTGGAATAGGTTGAGTGAATATAGGCATAATTAAATAATAATATTTAATTATTTTAACCATGTGTGAGGTGGAAAATGGGTGTAAATAGTGATTATTTATTTATTTATTGTTAGGTAAGATCTAAAAGGAGGATACTTAAATAATATTATAATAAGATTATTTAATTAAGTGTGGGACATTAGGTGAAGGGACTTGTCTAGGTGTTGTGTTTGGTCAATTAAGACTAGACACACTAGGAAAATATTTAGATGTCTACACTAGGATTCATAAGGGTATCAAAGTTGCTTCCTCTTTGCCCCCTTAATCTATCTTGCAATTTTTGGATGATACTATCCTATTCGATATAGCCTCTATCATTGAAGGTAAGTATTGGAAACAAATCTTGGAAGACTATGTTGTTGTTTGAGTAGGGTATTAATAATGAGAAGGGTCAAATTTACTTTCTCAACACTTGAACTGATCTTCAACAAAAGATAATAGCTATTTTGCTTTGTACTTGTGCTCATCTTCTAATGACCTACCTTGGATTTCCTCTGATGGTTAAAAAGGTTATTCCTATATTTTGGAATAGTGTCTTGGAAAGGATCCAAAAAAAGCTTGCAGGATGGAAAGGAAATTTTTTAGGTCAAGTTGGAATGTTCTAGCTTCACAAAGCTTCTCTCCAAGGTATTGCTATCTGTTTCCTCTCTTTGTTGAAAATACCAAAATACATTGTTGAAAAGTTTAAACAAATTCAACGGAGATTTCTTTGGACTGGAATGGAGGGAAACAAAAATTGGCTCTTGTTAGCTGGGATACGTTTTGCTATCCTAAGGTTTTTGGGAGCCTAGGAATTAGAAAGATACATGTGAATAACAAGGCATTGTTGGCTAAGATTGCTTGGGGGCTTACGAAATATAATAAGGATTGGAGCACTATCATGAAATCCAAGTACTTGAGGTGTGAAGAAATGCTGACTTTCTTTTCAAACAGTATCCATAGGGGATCTATAATTTGGAATAATGTTCTGAAATCTAGAGGGTTGTTGAGGAAAGGGATCAAGTGGAAAATTGGTAATGGGATGAATATAAGATTCTTGGAGGCTAGTTGGCTGGAAAATCAACTTCTTAACTCCCACCTCACATTTGGTTCTTTACATGACCTAACCATTTTGGCTCTATGGTGAAAGATTACTTCAATGGAAAAACCTTCAGGATTGATGTCAAAATTAGAGTGGTTTGATCACTGTTGTTGGTGGATTACAAAGGAGACTCTATCACTACAGAATCCCAGTTTTCCTTTCTGAAGATAAAATAATTTGGGCTCAAAATAATAGGGGCATCTTCTTAGTTAAATCTTCTTATGGGTTGCTTCTCAATCCTGTCAATATGGTTTGTTTCTAGAGGAAGATATGGAATCATAAACTTCTCAAAGTGAATTTTTTGGTGGGTTGTTGCACATAATAAAATCGTCACTTTGAATAACCTTCAAAAAAGGGAATTTTAGATTGCTAATAGTAATAAATGCATTTTATGTCAAAAGGAGGGAGAAAAGGTTAATCATTTATTCTTCCATGTGAATTCTTTGGGTCCATTAGGGGAAAAAATTTGTAGAAATTTGAAATATGTTGGGTCATGAACACCAATATGTTTAGTTTTGTGGAAAATTTTGTTATTCTCCTTTCTCTCGTCCAATCATCAAGGAACTTTGGGAGAAAGTACCTCCTCATCTAGTTTGGGAAATTTGGAAGGAGAGCAATAATCACATTTTTCATGACACTGGGAGGAGTTTTGATGAGGTTTTCTTTCCTTTTCTAAACTTCTTGCTAAAAATGTGTCCATTGCCAAAATCATGAAATCAGAAGGTCTTCCTCATTTTAGAGAAGTTCATATTACTAAATGTTGGGGTATTGATAAAGACTTGAATAAGGTGGACCTGACTAGTAAAATGGCTCGTGCTAACATCTATTGGGAAGCCCCCCTCCTGGTTAGTTAAACTGAACTTCAATGGAGCTTCTAAAGGTAATCCTAGGGTAGCTAATGGTGGGGGTATTAGTAGATCACATAAAGGGGAATTGATAGTCGCTTTTTTAGGAGGCTTGGGTATTAAGACTAATAATGAAGTAGAAGCTTCAATTGCTCTCAAGGGTATAAAATTGGCCATCTCTTTGGGTGTTCTTGGGTGTTCAAAGAATGCAAATTAAGGGTGATTCCAAAATGAGTATTGGGTTTGGATCTATTTGTGGTCTCTCTATGATTGGATGGAAGATGAGAGACATTATTTGGGATATACAGGTCTTATCAACAACTTTGTTGATTTTGAAGTTCTACATATCTACCTTGAAGGGAACAAGGTGGTGAATGCTTTGGTCAATGTAAGCGATCATTGTCTTTAGTTGTAGTCGGCCGTAGTCGGCCAGTTATTTATGTTCAATAAAATTATAGTTGTAATGCAAATAATTAATGTAGTGAATGGCATATGTACTTGTTGACGTGGTTTTTGAGACCGCACCAACACAGAATAAAGTTTCCCAACGGATACCCTATCCTCTCTTGAACAAAGTATTCAGCATGCTAAGATTGCGAGTAAGATCATGCTTTCAACTCCAAGGTTCCAAATACTTAGAATACCCTCAGTTGGTTTGATGTGAGTTGCTGTGTTCTCATGAGGGGACTTACACAATTGTTCGATAGCTGACAACAGACAGTAGACTAAGGGCTTTGCGTGTGATTCAAATGATTTGGCAAATGAGCACGAGTTTCCTAATCCTAACCGGAAATGAACTGAATTAAAAAGGGGTGTGTAGGGCCTAAGAAGTTAATCTTCTATCTAAGGACGGGACGTGGGATCAATCTTGACAGACTTCGACCAGACTTTGCTCCGCCTCACGTTGGACAACTTACACAAAGTCGGTGCAATCTTCAAGGGAGTGGCAAGAGGTTTCCAAATTATAACTCAACATGTAAGCACCATCAGAACGACGCATACAAACACATGAATCACAATCGAAGTTAAGTTTGTAAAGTTTTCCAGTTGACCACACAAGGCAAACCTGCCATCAGCAAGCCGCTAGTGGTATGGATAAAAATGAAGTTGCCTCAATTAATACCAAAGTCCACAACTAACATTTACTTGCATGAAAGTGAAAACTACTTTACTTTAAGCTACTTCAAGATACTACGTGAATTGGAAGGACAAAGAAGCCTCAACAACTATTCACAACAAAGAAGAATTCACCATCAATGAAAATTCTTTTATTATGAAAGCATACATGACAACTTCTTACAAAGTATCCAAAGGGAAGACTTTCCTTCCTTTTCAATCTACACTACTTTAACTTTCTACTCTATCAACTTCTCTCTACTCCTCTAAGCTCTGCCTCTGCTTCTAAATCTAATTTCTAATGGATTACAAATGAGGGGGACTCTCCCTTTATATAGCTAGCCAAGTACCAAAAGACGGCTAGGGTTACAATCGGCTGGATGGCCCAAATTGTGCCACCTCAGCCCTAAACAAGATTTGCCCTAAAAACCGCCACAAAGGAGAGGGGTAATAAATGAGCCATAATGTCCATTATTCCTTCTAGAAGATTCCGTTTGTAGATGCGTTCACACTATTCTGGATCTTCTTTCTTGATGTTGTTCTTCAACTTCGTTCGAGCTTACATTCCTTTTCTCCAACTTAAGCTTTGAAAATGTTTCTTCAACACTTAGCCATTTTCTCGCAACTTTCTTCCTTCGAAGTGGAAATATCGTCTTGGATCACTTAAATCGTCAACGCTTGGCCTCGACGTTCCTCCTGCAAAACAAGCAAGGAGCAGGGTATCAGAACATTTCATAATATAAATTTGACTTACTTGCCAAGATTCACGTTCTAATTTCCAAGCGTTCATCGCCAACTTTGTGTTCAATTCTTCATGCCTTAGCCAAATTTTCAACCCATTTTCCTCAAGGGCGTATCATCTTTGAGAAATTCATTTCACTAACTGGAGCTCTGATACCCAATTTCGTTCATCCCTGGCTCTGGAAGATTAGTCCCACGAAGCACTTGAGCAAATTTACCTAGGCAGTTCCTTTCAAATTCATCATCTGGAGGATTTCACCTTGAAAACACATTTTCTTCATTTTGCCTTAGAAAATTTTCAAATTTCCCTTAGGAAATTCATCAACCTGGTGCCCATTTAAAATCTTCACCCTAAAGGCCGAAGCGGAGCATGGAAGACTTTAAAATCAACTCCTCATCGACAATCTTCGATACCCAGAAGAAAATTTCCTCCAGAACACGTCGAATCCATGGGTACCCAACGAACGGGTTCATTTAATTTTTTGAATTTTGAACCATAGAAAATTATTTCCCTGTGAAATTTAAATCCGTTCTTCGCATCTGTGAAGATTTCTTGCTCTAACTTGAAAATATTTTTATATCAACCCTGTGGAGCTGGCATTCACTGACTCCATTACTGGCAATTTTGCTCGTGCTTTAGGAAAATTCCATCACCTCTCCAGACTTAGGCGTTTTTCCCAAGGAAGAAAATATTTTTCCTTAGAAAATTTGAATCACTTAGCATTTTTGAAATTTTTGCCTTAGAAATTTTTTACTCAACTCGATCAACTTTGCCCGTGAAAATATCAACTTCACTTAGAAAAATTTTCAGGAAGGCACCTAGCACATTTTATTCTCTAACACCACTTTGCATTTTACTTCACATTTGAAAAATATTTTTGGAGCTCCAATGCCTTAGAAAAATTCCCATCACTCATCTCATATTTTATAGCATATTTGAGGAAAATCACGCCTTAGCACTTTATTTCCACCATCTCACAAGCCTAGCATCACACTTGAAGGTGAATATTTTTCAAACGCCCAAACAATATTTACCTCCCCTTTACTTCACACCTTGCATGGCGCACATCACACTTCATGGAGGATATGTTAAATTTCAACGCCTTGTACTTGTCATTTCACCCTCAACACTTCACTTTAGGCGCATATAGCATATGCAAGAGGATACGCCTAGCAGTTTTATTTTCCATCACCCACCACCTTTATCCCATTTACCACGCCTCACCTCATATTCATTTAACATGGCGCATTCAAAGGAGAGAGAAGAATAACTATACTTCTTTACTTTTGTCTTGACATGCCCCCATTTGGGCGCATTTGATGCCTATAGGAGGATGAAAATTCGCTGACTTGTTGACTTCTTAGCTGCATGGGCGCATTTTACATGTAGAGGAGGATGAAGCTTAAAACATGGGCGCATTTTGGAGGTTATGAGGGATGAAGCACATGCAACGCCACCTTGTGACCTTTGAGCTCCTCTATTTTGTCTTCACATGGCCCCATTTGGGCACATTTTACTATGTGTGAAGGATGAGAATCATTGACCCTTTTGACTTCTTTCTTATTAACTCTCCTTGGGCGCATTTTGGGCATGGTGGAGGATAAAACTCCTTGACTCCTTTGACCTTTTGTGAACTTGGGCGCATTTAGCCTAGGGTGGAGGACGAGTTTCTTGCCTTAGAATTTTTTTTTTTTATGCTTCTTGCTAGCATGTGGGCGCATTTAGCCTATGCTGAAGGATGAGACACTTTGACTTTTCCTTGACTTTCTTGTGAGTGGGCGCATTTCACCATAGGAGGCGGATGAAATTTATACTTAGAAATTTTTCTTGAACATCTCATTTACCTTGGCGCATTTTGCCATGGCTGCAGGATAGAGTTCTAGACTTAGAATTTTTCTCTTGCTTTCGCTAGTCTTCATGCCCTGCTATTTATAGTAAGCCCTCTGATTTCGCATCTCTGAAGCTCAGAACGGTTTGAAATTTTGCACACTGCATCCTCATGACCTCGTTGTCCCATCGACACTGCCATTTTTAGTCGGCCTGCTATTTTTAGCCCATTTCTGAAAGTGATTTACTATAAATAGCAAATGCTTGCTTCTGATAGCTCCACTGCTCCGATTGACTTGAAATTTGAATGAGGTGTTCCTCACCACGTGACCTTACTGCTGACACTGACACATGAACCTGATTTACTATTTTTAGCCAGTTTCCAAATTGACTTACTATAAATAGTAAGTACTCCGTTTGACTTGAAATTTCACCAGCAGATAGCCTGAAGAACGCTGATCGCAGTGGTTTACACCGGTTTTCGAAAATTCTGACCTTTTGCCCTTCTTTTCAGGCCTTGAAGTTGGAAACCCTAATTTGCATTGCATGCGTATCAAAAGATCTCTGTTTCTCTTCGTTTCTGTGGCGTTGCGATTAGCTCGTGATTCTAAACTGCTGGGAAACGGCTGCCGGGACGTACCTGCTAAAAATAGTAAGTTCCTTACTGAGTGGTTATCTTGTTTTGCATGTCACACCATCGCGAAGTTCTCGAAAAACCCATCAGGAATCACCCGACCTGCAAAAGAAACCCTGACATGCAAGCCCTAAAAATAGCCTCGAAAGACTGAATTCTGAAAGTGGTCGTCTCGTTTTGCATGTTATATCATCGCAAAGGTCTCGAAAAACCCAGAAGGAATATGCCAACATGCAAAGAAAAACTCTGCATTTGAGCCCTGAAATTTGTCCCGGAAGCTGGACTGCTAAAAATAGTAAGTTGTCTGTTTTCGCTCAAATTTTGCAGACGAGTAGTCTGATGTGCTCTGAATGCCGTGTGACTGTCGGAATTTCGAAAATGCTGACGAATTGCCTGTAATTTCACACTTACTAAAAATAGTAAGTACCTTCGATTTTGATGAAAATTTGCTGAAAGCCTGCTGGAAGCACACTGACAACAACGTTAAGCTCTGTTTTCAATTTACTCACCCTATTCAACCTCAAACTGACCAGGAAAGATGAAACCCTAATTTTAAGACTTGGCCAAATTCACGTTTAAATTTAATGATGGGCACGTCCCCAGAAAGACAGACATCAGAAAAGAGACAGAGCGAGAGAGAGGAAAACCAAAGCCAAAAGACCAGAATGGAGCAAAAATTAAGGGGTCCCCATCTTGAATGGGGCGATGTGTGAAAAGGTCACAACAGTACTTAGGTAATTAAGTCCCGATTAGTGGTCAATGGGTTGTTATGAAACGTCACGATGGTTGGTTGCTCAACCACCACCGAGCGTTTTATGTACTGTAGTTCTTGTAGTTGGGAATATATTATTGATGGTACTATTGACATCCATGTTATTGTAATGTTGATACTTTAATGTGGATAAATGAATAGAAGCATTCCTTATTTCATGCATCTTGTGTTTTGGAATATGTTGTATGTATCTATATTCCGTGCATAACTAGTTTACTTTCGTAGTACGTTGAAATACACCCGGTGAAGTAAACAGTCAATGCTAGAATTACGTGACTCAATGATGTTGTTAGCATAGGCATAGTTGAAAAACTCGCCAATTGCAAAAAGTTGCCAAGCCCGAAAAATATGGTACGGAAAAAAACTCGGCAAAAACTTGGAAAAAACTTGACAAAAAACTCGGTAACTTAAAAATTTGCGTAAACTTTATTAAAAACGCATTTTTTTTGCAAAATTCAATGATAAGATGCATCCAATGAGTCAATAAAATGAGTACATAGAAGAAACAAGCTGAGTCTTGTTATATTTGATTGATTTGAAAGAAAATTAGATACAAAAATGCATCCTCACGTGGAATGCTCAATATGCTGATACTGATAGTCTGAAACAAAATGAAAATAGCAAATTGATTTTGTAAAACTGAAGGTAAATAGTGGAGAGTACTTAGAAAATCAAATGATTTCAATGGGAGTTTGAGGGCAGTGCCCCCAATGGGGTCGAGGGGCAGTGCCCCTAACGGGGTCAAGGGGCAGTGCCCCTTGTGAGGGTTTGGGGGCAGCGCCCCCAGCGGGGTCAAGGGGCAGTGCCCCTTGTGGGGGTCTGGGGGTAGCGCCCCCAGTGGGGTCAAGGGGCAGCGCCCTCACCGGGGTCGAGGGGTAGCGCCCCTCGCGGGGTCCTGGGGCAGCCCAAATTAAGACTTCCAAAACCACACAAACCTTCATGGTGTACATCATTTTGCATTAACAATAAAACCCAAATTAAGAGCATCAAAGCCACACAAACCTTCATGGAACACATCATTTTAGTGTTTTCTCTAAAGTAGATCACGCAAATGAATGAAAAAAAAAAACTCAAAATGCCTTTTTAGCCGGCTGCCTGGGCATTTTCTAGATCGCGTGAGTTTTTTTTCAAAACCTCTTCGTACTTTCTAGAAAAACTCGCCAAAAGTACTGTGAGTTTTTCCAAAACTACAGCGAGTTTTTTCGGCATACAATTGCCTGGAAGACTTGCCAACCAAAAAACTTGCGAGTTTTTGTTAACTCGCTGAGTTTTTGGCGAGTGTTGCAACTATGAGCATAGGGTTATAGACCTTCCTAACTCTATATCTCCTCTTCTTAAAAATGACAATAAAATATCTATCCGGTAATAAGGTTAAGGTGGAAATGGGGAGAAAGATTCTTTTAAATAGTTGTTTTATTTGGGAGAATCTTAGACGTGTATTATTTTAATTTTGATTTGATGAGTGATATCATCATATGGCAAACTCATGGGAGGTATTATGAAGAGTCGGCTTTGGGGTACACCGACTTTCATAACATTGATTGCCATTGCATGAGCCATTGGGCCTTCACCTAAATAAGGACGAATTTTGATTTTGGAAATCACACAAATTTTTTATGGCATCTTCTCACCTCATTGCTCGTTAATGATTGGGATGGCTTCTCTCAAAAGATCAGCTGCATTCACTTTAGAAATTCTATCATTTGTCAACTTCTTGGCTAGTATCTCTTATGTTTTGTGAAGTTGAAAATGGGTGGGGATAGGTGTTGAACTATTCCTATTTCTTGTAAAGAGACTATAAACGACAAGACCTTGTGGCATATTTGCAAACGTGGTCTCACTCCGTATTTGGAATGTTTGAATGGCTTCGATTAAGTTCTATCTATCTAGTTTGCAAAGTCTTGGAATAAAAGGTTTGTCCACATTGGTAGTGTTAGCTTTGAAGTTATGGAGGAGGCCATTGTTGCTGCTATACGGCTCATAAGTGATGGGCGGAAGGTGTGTAGACAGAGTAAAATGAAGGATGAGGAAAGCATATATTGATTTCTGAATGATGGTGAAAATGTCATCAAATTTCAGAATGGATTCAACAGGGAAAAATTGCCATCTCCATGTGAGTAGGTAAGATGGATGCTTATTAAATACTTTACATTAGAAGGATGGTTCAAATGTATGTTCTATTACCATTTGCCTTGCTAAATCATTTGCATTAGAAGGTTTTGCTCAATTTTCCCTTCTTCATTTTTAGCTCCTTAGAAAATTTTGTGGACGAAGCCAAGAATTGCCACAAGAAACACCCTAGTAGGCCAATCATTCCCCTTCATCAGGGGCTTATTTTTTGTCTATTTCAGTTCCACTTGGCCTTATGTCCTGAAAAACCCATAAAAGCTAGTTTGGTTGATAGTTCCCTTATCATTGACTTAATGGATTTGGGTAAAAAACCTATTAACTATTTGTCTAATGTTTCTGGCTTGCACAATTCCCTTATCATTGACTTAATGGATTTGGGTAAAAAACCTATTAACTATTTGTCTGATGTTTTTGGCTTGCACGCCTCTTTTGATGCCAAGCCTTCATTAAAAGCCTAAGATTTGTTTGTTGGTGGAAATAATAGCTAGTCCAAAAGATGTCACTTGTGTTAAAGAAACCCTATGTTACTTTGAAACAAATTGGCTCTTTGGTGGTTACTACTTCACATAACAAAGGCCCCAAAGGTAGAAATTCCATCTATGAAGAAGGGGCAATTGAGGGATTGTGTTCCCAACACAATCTCCAACCTCTCTAGATGAATAGGAGCTAACTAAAATAGGGGATAAGAGGAAATCAACGACTCCTATAGGAAAGTAGGTTGCAAAAAAGTCTTGCAAAAGAAAGGAGGAGGAGGGGGGCTAGATACTTGTGGGAGATAGTCAGTTTGTGGCAAAATAACTCTTTAACCCTACCCCTATTAAGATGAGCAAGGAGGGAAAGGATGCGATGATGGCTCATGGCAAGCATTCAAGGAAAATGGTTGGGGTTAGGAGAGTCAATAGATTGGCGGGAGCCAAACCTCTTGATCTAAAGGAAATTGAACTATCAAGCAACCCTTCAAATTTTGAGAAGGATAATTCTAGTGAGGTCATAGAGCTAGAGGATAGCACCACTTAGCACACCATAGTGTCCCCGATTCTTGAATAGCCACCTCTAGATTAATTTAATTATTTAAATAATAAATGGTCCTAAAAGTATTATGGTGTGTTGGTGTTACAATTTGCACCTTTGGAGTGCGTATTGGCAACGAACAACTATGCAAAATGCGTAATGATTGCTCTTCAAATTAGGAGGGAAAGCTCCCTCTTTTCCTGATATGAGCGAAAAAATAAATTATTCTAAATCCTATCTTTTTGACTCAGCTGGAAGAGGCACAAGGTTAAGAAATCAAACACAATGCAGCTAAGGTTTTTCTCTGGTTTTGCAGATCTTAACTACAACTAACTTAATGCTTAAACTATCCTATTTCCTCAAGAGAAACAGAGGATGAGGACTTAGGAGCAGGGAATTGGTATACGATAATCTTTAAGTCAGGATTTCCAAGGAGGTGGGACACCTATCCGAGGCATAGGCTGAAAGAAAGGTTATTGGAAACAACATCAAAACGGTAAATTAGTTCGCAAGATTCCTAAGGAGGTTGAACACCTATCCGAAGTGTAGGCTGAAAGTAACTTACTGGAAACAACATTTAAATGACAATCTCCACTTCTAAATTCCCAAAGAGGAGGGACTCCTATCCGAGGTGTAGATATGAAACAAAGATTATTAATCACATCACACGATAAACTTTACTTCTTAAATCCCAAGGAGGAGGGACTCCTATCTGAGGTGTAGATATGAAACAAGCTTATTAATCACAACAAGAATAAAACTGGGACAACAAATTGTATAACGAGACATGCACACAATGAACGATCAAATTAGTGTTATATTTAACTAAGTGAACAGATACCAAATAACAATATTGCATGGCAAGGCGGCTCAGCAATTTATTATTGCAGCAAAAGTTCTTGAACAGATATTGAATAGTGATATTGCACGGAAAACTGGGGGCAATAATTAGCTATCACAAGCAAAAGTTAAAGATACAATGAGCAAGAATGCTCTTATTTATAGACCTCAAAGGAGTAGGGAACCCTAAAATGTCCTTGAGTTAACATGCGTCTTGCAAGCATGCAAGATTTATTGCTAAACCTAAATGTATGCAACTATACAGTTAACTTGAAAACTACCATTAGCTAACTGAAACAAAACAAAACTAAATGGATGTTTGCAACACGCAAGTCCTTATTGAAATGAAAGTCAATTGATAACTAACATTAGTTAACTGAAACTGAAAACAATATGAGAACTCCATATGTACATAGGAAATTCCAAAATAGACATGCAATGAGATGTGGATCAACGAGTTAACTCGGAAAGAGGCATCAAGTCAATTGTTGTGTCTAATGTCTATCTTGAAAGGGTGGGACACCCTGATCTGTAGTTCACTGGTTGCTATCTCAAGCAATTAACCCCTCAACAAGGTTGTTGACTACATCACCATCTGGGGTACTGATACTTATTTGAAGTACTCGGTGTCTCCTCAGCATCTCTTCACTGCTTGTGATTTGACTCTGCAGTTCTCCTCCAGTCTTGGCCGCCTCATCAAATAATGCTGACATGACTGTAAGTTGATCCAACTTACAACCAACGGAATCAACACTGAAAATACCATGAATGAGTACTTGCAACTCTGACTGTACGTTCGTGTGCTCGATGTACTCACCACCCTCACGCTAATACTGGCAAGGGACTTGTGACATGAAAGTTCTCACGAACTTGATAGCATTTGTCACCTCTTCTCTGCTCTCGGCCAACTTTGCAAAAATTGTTTCATGTATTTGTACCTTGAAGATTAATTGTGTTCTCCAAGTAAAAATAGCTTCCTCATTCTCTTCTTCAGTGATCGAGTCATATGCCATCCTCAGATGAGAGATCATGATTTCATCCTGTGGTTTGTCTACCGTCAAGTTTCGCTCCGAATCCTAGATCTGTGTGCGAAGTTCGTGGGCGTTGTACCTCAACTGGTACAATTATGAAAGTATGAAGTAGTCCCTTGTGACGAACTCCTCCTAGTCTTTCAGGCACTTCCCGTATATAACCAACTGATTTAACTAATTTTGCTCTATTGGTAACTCTTAACATCTGCAGGAGCAAGGTGGTGACATTCTCAGTGTTGTGCATAAGGTTGGAGATATACTGGCAAAGCTACTGGATTTCAGCCTTGAGGGCTGCTTTATATTCTCTATCCTTTAAGACTCTCTCCTTTATGCTTTCCGTTGCAACCTCGAGGAAATCAACATCTGCTTGGTGTGTGCTTCTACTAAGGTTGACCTTTATCAAGGCGAAGTCATCAACCTCTACCTCGTCCAAGTTCTTATCCTTTGGAGGTGTAGCGGGCTCAATTTTGATTTCCTTGTCAGTATTCCTTCCCACATGGACTTGCTTCTTTATCCTTTTATTTGGTGTGTCCTGGTAGACATGATCAAAATCTGAGAAGTCCAATTTGTAGGATGGCTGCCTCCTCTTCCTACCCAGCTGATTCTCAAGCCAAGACGAGTCTCGACTAATCTCACTGGAAGGATCGGTGCCAGTCATAGGAATTCTTGATGAGTGGGAATGTGTGGAAGCACTGCTATGTGATGGCGAGTCTAGCTCCAAGTCAATGTGAACCGGACTTGTAGACTGTTGTGGTGTTGGTGATGGCATGGGAGGCTCTTCCTCTATTTCTGGCATGCTCTCAACTGAATTTGTGGCAAACTCCTCATGGTGTTCTTGCTGGTCCAAATCAGCAACTAGTGCTTTTCCCTTTGAATTTCCAGACATTTTGCTTCCTTTGGGAGGATGACTCCTTTTCTTTTGTCTAGGTTTTGTCTTCGACATGGAAGGAAGTGAAGTATCCGCTGGTGGCAGCTCTGTGTTTGGCATGGCTGCCTTGTCTTCTTACTATCCAAGTAGAGTATATTGTTTCTGACAACCTTGCTTGATCTTTCCTGAACAGATGAGCATTCCTTGGCGAACCAATCGACGGCTGGAAGCGGCTGCGTGTCAACTTGTTTGAAGAATTGAGGAAGTGTATCCCCATCATCATCTGACAACCGTCCCACATCCTCTGACCTTAAAGCAAAAATCTGTGAAAGGGTGAACTTGTTGTAACTTTGGCTGGCGTATCTTGAACTCGCCCTCGTAGTTGAACCAGTAGTCTTCCATTGAAGGCTTGTGATAAGAATGACCGCCGAGGCGTGCTGAGTAGTGACCCCAAGGGTCATATGAGTGTCTCTCAATGAGATATGTAAGATTAAGTCGCGCTAACTCATGGCCCATAGCCTTGCGTCAACTATTGTCTTGTACCTGTAAATGCCCATCTGTAATGGAAAAGTTGCAACTGACTTGCCTTTGTTGTGCAAATGTGAGTGAACATCGTACAATTGCCGTAGAAACTCCATGAACACCGCCTTATCCGAAGGATAATGGGGTAGCATGGCTGGATGACCTGCATATCCATAGACGTAGATGTAGGTATATGTAGGGAATTGAATGAACCAATCCACCCATTCTACCATCGCTGCTCTAGCTTCCGCTAAGATACATACATGTAGCTCCCGATCCAGGGTCCTCATTTTGTACATCAAAAATGCTTCCTACACATGCTTGTAGTGTCGCTCGGACCATGTGAACTGTTTGTAATATTGATGAACTTTTTGTACACTTAGAATCCCCACAGTGTTCAACCTTGTAAACTGGCCTTGGAAGGCAATCAAATACCCGGGGTACGGACACATGTGAAACTCGTGAGCAACCAAGAAGCCGGTCATCTGTTTGTGGAGAACATCGCTGATCAAAGAGGCCCAGTCGTAATGCTCCCTTTTGTAAATGATTTGAGCCATGATATAATACATGTAAGGTTGGAATTTATTGGCATCTGCTTGATCGAAAATGCGATTAAGAAGGGTAATCAAAATCGCATATTCATCTCTGATCTTTGGCAAGTTAACTTTCTTCTGTTTAAGCCACCTTTCTGCCATTTTCCTCTGACATTTCTCCTTATCAACATTGAATGCCTTCTCACACTGATCCATGGTAATGACCAAACTATTCGGATTCTGAGGAATACTAGAGCACTTCTTAATGTCCTTGGGCCTGATACTGCAAATCACTCGTCCATCCACTTATTGAATTTCTCGAGTAGTAGAATTGTAATGCTTAACACAAGACATTACAAATTCTATACACTGTATTGTGATGGGAAGTGAAGCTGCCTCTAGCTCTTAGTTTTAGATCAAAAATGAAGTAAGCAGAAATAGAACAACACATAGAACAATGAACACAACAAATACCCTAGGAAAACCCTCCTTCTTGAGGGAGAAAAACCCAGCAAAATATATATCTCTTATATATCAAATAAAAGTGCAGAAATCTGCTTTACAACCAGACCCTTCTCAAGGGTGAATTAATACAATGAATAATAGCACCTATCCTTTGATGCAAAGATGAATATGTTTCTCCTTGAAGTCGATCTGCTTCTACAAGATTGTAATCTGCTGCTGAAGGGCGAACTTTTGCTCTGTAGAAATGTGAATTGAAGAGAGAAAAAACTTGATGTAGAAATGAATGATCACTACCTTACATATATACCAATCTAGGTGACTTTTCATCTAGATCGACTCCCTTAGAAGAAAAATAATAATTGCAATTAGTAGGCCGACCTGCCTTTAATTAAGGAGAAAATATCTCCTGAAGCTACCAAACACTAACACTCCCTCTTAGCTAGGGAGATATTTTCCAGATATCTACGTCATGGAGTCGCTCAACATGATGCCCACGATGGCTACACCCATTTGTGGAAAGCTCAAAGGTTCATCATGGAGTCTCTCAACGTGATGTTATTATGGAGTCTCTCAACATGACGTCCACCATGGCTACTCCCATGTGTGGAAAGAAACAAGAGTACAAGGGTACATCACGGAGTCTCTTAACATGATGTCGTCATGGACTCTCTCAACATGACGTCTCATCTCAGTCTCAGAGATGAACAAGGGCTTGCACCTCATATTTCTCCGTCATAGAGAAATATACACTAACAAGGGCTTTCACCTCATACTTCTCCGTCATAGAGAAATATACATTACAACAGATCTTCATGATGATGTGACTCCCTCTAAAGCTCCAAGTACTTGCATCAACCTCCTGACCTCCTCGTCCAAGGTTGCCTTTGATGAATTGTCAGACTCCCTCTGAATGTTAATTCCTCCTCTTCGAAGAAACTGATTGCAAAGACAATCTGTAAGGGTTCTTCCTCTTCGAGAGATGTCTCCAGCCACCAACTCAATCTCATGGCAGCAAGCTATGTCTCCATTCTTAAGCCAACGTGACTTCCTCACAAGATGCATCAAGCTCTTCCTCCCTTGAATGTAATCTCTCATCATCCTTTTGCTCCTCGATCCATCCTGGAAGCATTTTTAGAGAGATTACTAATAGTTCATGGAATCAAACTATCCCGAAGAGAAATACCAATGCTAGAAGCATACATGATTCACTATTCCAATGTTATTGCATGAATTAATAACTACATTCATTATTCAAGGGTATGAAATACTTATCTTTTTATTGATTAATCTTACTCGCAATCCACCAATTGTTCTTTCTTGATCTTTGCACTTAAAGTTTCAGATCCAAAATCATCATCCGACAATTACATATGAACTTCGGCTTTCATATACAATTGCACTCAGGCTCGACCACATTTCAATTCCGACTCCTCTCTGCTTTGCGATTCAACAACAAACTTAATGATATTGAGTGGATGCTTACTTGTCCCGTCACCTCCTTAAATTTGATTACTTTCACAATAGCCGCTATCAAAGAAGTCTCCACCTATATTTGTTTGAACACTATTCACTTACAATACCATGATAAATCTCCTCTTGGAAAGTGAGTGCCACGGTAGCCAATTTTAAGCAGTTCCAGATCAGTATTAAACTCCCACACATTAGGCCATGATTTTCATTGTTTTCAAATAGCACTATCTCTACAGAACTCCACGATAGCTCCAAAATCAATCTAGAATTAATGCCTCCTCTACAGCTGACTCAACACCCTTCTCCTTTATGTGACCCAAGCCTGATAAGACTCCTTGTGTCAACAAATATTTAGCTCGCTACTTGTGGTGATGGCAGTGGTTTCTTCAAAGAGATTAAATTGTTCCTATTTCAAATATGAAACACCTTTATTTCCCATTATTTCCTTGAAGTGGCACCAAAATTGGAGACGTCTTTCAAGAATAGCGAATTATCTTCCTGTACTTCTCTTGACTCAGATAGTAAGGTAGACGACATACTCTCAATACTAAGAATGGATATCACAATATTGAAAGGCCATGTTTTCTCAAAATCTGATAGCTTCTTTCCATGTGAGCTCCTTGGCTGGATGCAACGGCTTCAAAAACAACCGATCCTTCTTCAAATATAAATTATAGTGTCTTCTTAAACATCGTGGATACCTTGTTAATTGCCACGATTACAATATGAATTTGTCCCTTTATTCATGAAACAAATGCCACATTGTCAAGAGCCTCTAATTAAAATATCACTTAGACATTGATTGCTCCCATTAAATCCATTTAATTGAATGACAGGTAAGGAAAGATGCGGCTCGCATCAAAGACTTTGAATTTACAACACTACTGATTTTCACACCCAACATTGAAACCACAACTTGAAGATTGCAGTGACCCACAAATATTTATTTCCAACAGCTTCCTCTGAAGACCAAACGTAATTTCCTACAAGCAACTGCTTATAGAGGCAGTAATTTCTCATTGATGATTCCCATATATTTTTGCTTTAAATCTGGTCAGTACTTCACTTAAACCCACTCTGATACCATGCTATTTTTAGATCAAAAATGAAATAAGCAGAAATATAACAACACATAGAACAATGAACACAACAGATACCCTGGGAAAACCCTCCTTCTCTGTAATGTCCCCTATTTGACTTGACCATCGGGAACAATAGATTAGCCTATGATGGGAGCTTCCATAGGCTAATGAAGTGTTTAGGGAGCTCAGTTGGCAATATTTCTAGGACTTACTATTTTCAGTAAGTCAGTCAGGGTGTACTTGGGAGTTGGATTTCACAGTTTTAGGCACCCTTGGGTCTAATCACCTCTTTTGTGGTTTCCGGGATATCTTTTATGGCGATATTTTGGGCCTTTGGTCAAACTTACTATATTTAGTAAGTCAGTGGGATCAGGTCATTTGGAGAATCTCAGTGTTGGACTCGGTGCGTCTTGCCGAGAGCTTTCCATCGAGCTATCATACATGGTATTCTGAGTTTGACTGCTATATTATTTTAATGCCTAAAGTTTAATAAAGTGACAATTAAATTAAAAGGGGATATATTTATTATAAAGTCACTTTAAACATTATAAGTTGTTTTTAAAATTTTAAAAGTTATTCTCCTAGGCAATGTGTTATCATGGGCCTTTTCTTAAGTGAAGAATATAATATTGATAAAAAGGTTGTCCCTTCTTTTATCCCACATTGCAAGTGAAACCAACTTCTTGGAGGACCTTATATTCTCTTGGCTGGGACAAGTTGAGGCATGCTTGGGAATATATGAAGTTAAGGGATTATTGGAAAAGTTCTTCTTCAAAGGTTTGTGAGGACATAAACCCTCATGAATAGCATTCTTCTCGCTGTTGCAAGACACAGCCAGGAGGATTTGAATCAAATTTTCAAGGAAGAGATCTTGCTGCTACAGTGACGCGCTACAGTGACGCGCTACAGTATTAGGGCTTCTTTATTAGCTTGTGCTGGGCTATCAAGTTTGCAGGTTATAGAGTTTTTGGTGGTGTTTTCAACAAATTCTGGGCACTTACAGTTGAACCCAGAAATCAGAAAATTGCTCGTATCTCTGAGTCAGAGTTGTTCTTGGCTAATCTGGAGTTCTTCTGCATGTTTGGACCATCTTAAAGGTCTGGAAATAATTGCTGAGTCTAACATTGAAGTTATGGTCATGGAGCACCTTGTTGGATTCTTCTATGCTGCTGTTTGATTGTTTCCAGGTCTGATATAAACTTTCCTGAGTTCGATTTTAGCTTGTGTTGAGAGGTCTGATTTACTTGTAAACTCAGAAAAAATTCTGTTTGTAATCTGAGTATTATAGACTGAAAGTTGGTCTTTGCAAGCCCTTTTTATCACTGTTATTTTCTGCTCTTATGTTATCTATACAATATCATGTTAAAACATTGAATGGTTCACTGAAATATCAAGCAAATATCATCAAAACTTATCAAAACAGCAAACAGAAAATTTTAAAACCAAAAATAGGGCAGTCATTACATTCTCGAGGGAGAAAAACCCAACAAAGTATATATCTCTTATATATCAGATAAAAGTATAGAAATCTGCTTTACAACCAGACCTTTCTCAAGGGCAAATTAATACAATGAATAATAGCACCTATCCTTTGATGCAAAGATGAATATGTTTCTCCTTGAAGTCGATCTGCTTCTACAAGATTGTAATCTGCTGTTGAAGGGCAAACTTCTGCTCTATAGAAATGTGAATTGAAGAGAGAAAAGACTTGATGTAGAAATGAATGATCACCACCTTACATATAAACCAATCTAGGTGACTTTTCATCTAGGTCGGCTCCCTTAGAAGAAAAATAATAATTGCAATTAGTAGGCCGACCTGCGTTTAATTAAGGAGAAAATATCTCTTGAAGCTATCAAACACTAACACTAGCAACTTGGATTCCTTGATGTTTTGAAGTGTGATCTGGTTCATTTCTGAAGCATTCAAGTCAACCTCTGGATCCGCCTGATGCAAGTCTGTGTCAGCTGTTTTGATGAAATCATGAATTAAGACCGATTTGGTCTTGAATTCAGTTTGTGTGAATTGCATTTTGAAAAACTCACCCGTTGAGTGTAAACATGGCTATGTTCTGACAACTTTTTTCAGAAAGCTAAAATGGCTCCTAATGAGGCTGAAAATAACCTGTTGGGGGGCAATTTTCACGAAAAATTCTGAGACTTGGGTTTTCTAGTGAAAATAATTCTAAGCAAACCCACAATGTTAGAAATTCGAAAAAATGCCTTTTAGCTTGACATGCAAAGACTTTTCGGAAAAAAAGCAACAGGGGGTAGTGTTGTGACCTTTTTCACACATCGCCCCATTGCAAATGGGGACCCTCGCTGGTTTGCTCTTAGGGTTTAGCGTTGAGTAGCAATTTCATAGTCTCTGATACCTGGGAATTTCATGTCAAGGTCTGGAGTCATCATCCGGGCCAAGTCGGGAGTTTGAGCCCGAAACTGAACGTAAACGTCATAGAAGTGCTCAGAGGGCCCTGCAGACGAGGATCGCCTGTGCTTTCGCTCAATTCTGACACTTCCTATTTTTTAGGGATTCTGCTTTTTTGCTTTTTTGCTTTTTTCGTTTTTGGCATTTCTGGCCCAATCTGGAATTTACTATTTTTAGAAAGTTGCTTTTTTGCTTTTTCTATTTTTAGTAAGTTTCTATTTTTAGAAAGTGCTAGGTGTCACTGACATTTGAGTCAAAAGTTTCCATTTTTGGAACTAAAAAGCGAGCAAAAATCAAGCAAAGATCGAAAAATCATGAGAAAAGCAGAGAAAAAGCGCATGCAAGGTAAGAAAAGGCGCATGCAAGGTAAGAAAAGGCGCATGCAAAGGTTAAAATTCAACTGGACAAAATCGTGCCTTCATGAGAAAATCACTGAAAAATCAAGTAAAAAGCAAGTAGATCATGGTGAAATTCGCCTAAGTCTGGAAGAGGTACGCCCTTGAGAAAATCCAGTTGAAACTTGAAAAAATCCAGTTGGAAAATCCATTGATTAAAGGGAAAATCCAAGTAAAATTCATCCATTTGGGAAAATTCACATTCCTCAAGAAAATCCAGTTGGAAAGTTCGAAATTCCAGTTGGACAAAGTGAAAATCAACTAAGGCATGAAAAATTATTGAACTGGACTTTAGGAAATTGAGTCAAAGTGCAATTCCAGTTGGGAAGTGAAAAATCCAGTTGGAAGTCGAATTTTCTCAAGGAGGAATCGAAATTTTTTTAAGGCAAAGTCACTTTGAGAAGTCAAAATTCCAGTTGAAAAGTCAAGAAGTCCAGTTGAAGGTCGAATTTTGCTAAAGGCAAAAAGATGAAAGAAAACTTAAGTTTTATTTTAAAACTTAATTATCAAGCCAAAAGGGACGCCTTGTTTGAAAAGTCAAAGATCAGGATAAGATTGCTTTTTCGTTTTAAAGCAAAATACAACCAATGAGAAGAAGAAGTCGACCTAAATCAATTTGGGAAGGTTTTTATTATAAAAGATAACTTGTGAGCTCATTTTTCATTATTTGCAAAAGTCGAACTTTCTTCACAGGCAAAGCTCTCCCAAGAAAAGACGTCTTTTTCAGCTGCAAGTGGATTTTTCTTGAGTTCTAGAACATTGAATTGGATTTTTTCTCTTCCTTTCCGGATTTTCTTCAAACAACTGCAGGTTATCTTTGGCGATTTTGAGAAGGGAATTGGATTTTTCATTAAAGATTGGAGAAAATTTCAGTATAAACCTTTAAAAATCCAAAAGATTATTTAAAATTCCATGAATGCTTTTTGAAAATAATGAAGGCGGATCAATTTCACTTAAGAATTTATTCTTTATGCAGCCTTTAATCAAGTTCTGGATTTTTAATTAATTTTTAACTTTCCTCCAGCCAAGAAATCGCCTTTTTGCAAATTTATTTTAAAATTCTCTAACTTCGAGTTTCTTACAGGCGCAATGTCTTCTCCAAAGAATGTGGGAGGTGGAGTCAGAAAAGCTCAAGTCAAGGAAGTCCTGAAAGAATTTTATCCAGAATCCCAGTTATCCTCGAAGTGGAAGAAAGTGGCAGATACAAACTTTGAACAATTTAATGCGATTCAGCACAAGAGAAGGATGTTTGGTACAGAAAACGAAATGCCTACGCCTATTGCTGCAAATATTGTTAAGTCTGGACTTCATCAAGCAGCAGGATTTCCGCCTGCAGTTCAGTGCAGTGAGTTAATGGTTGAGTGCGCCAGAAGGTACAATCCTCAAACAAGATCAATTAAAACGCCCAATGGAATCACCTTGGCCTATTTCACAGAGGATTCAGTCAGGGAAGTATTTGGTATTCCCCATCGCCGGAAAATGTTGAACAGGACTCAGCAAGAATCACAGGCCATGTTCGATCAAGCCAAGGAATCCTGTATGGACATCATCAATTCCAACTGGATTAAAGAACCCAAAAGACATCGCTCCAAGTTGCCAAAGAGACTAATTTGCACAGATTTTAAGATAGAATACAGTGATATGATTCATATGCTGAACAGAGTTATGGGAACTTCTCAAGGAGCCTTCTTTGAAGTATGGATGTTTTCATACGTGGAGGAAATCGTATTGGGAATGGAGGCTATAAATTGGGCTAAGTTAATAAGTGATAACATCGATTTCCAGTTGAGAAACCTTGAAAAAACTAAAACCTTCTACATGAGTTCTTATGTGGTTTACATTTTGGCACGGTTCACTAAGTACAGAGGACTGATTTGTAAAGGCGAAGTGGGACTTCGGAAAGATCAACTCAAATCATATGATTGTTACCCGCAGCTCCAGCTACATTACAGGGACAATTTCAAGATAACAAATGACGCCTTCCTTATGTATATCACGCGAGTTCTTCAAGGAACAGTGCAGAGGAGGCTATCTAAAGAAGCTATGGTAATGCTTGACAAGTTCGGGTCTTGGTTTATCCAGTTTCCGACATTTACTTATATAAGAATTCATGGATTCTCGGATGCTCCGTACAGGCTTCCTCGATACCCAACAGACAAAATTGTTATGCTTGAAGTTGCAAGGCAACTAGCATGTGTAGACTCCCTTCAGGCGAAGAAGAACAAACAAGGAGTGGATTTTCCGGTTGCAATTGGAAAAATGCTAGAAGTCTGTCCTTCATTACAATCAGCCAAAACAGCAGGGGTAGAGTTGCAATTTTACAAATTCAGCACCTATAATCCAAGGTCCGATTATGATCCTTACCTGAGAATGCACGGGAAGAAATCCCTTCATGTTATGCAGATCGAAGATTACTGGTCTAACCTGATGGATGAGTATGGAGTCAGGAAGAAGATTTGGTCCAGAATTCCAGTTGAGCTTATAAAAAGATGTGACTTGTTCCCTATACCTGAACAAGTGAAGGACAACGGGGACTACATTCATCCTCAATTTGAACAAGAAAAAGATAAGCCTATTTTATTGCCTAACTGGACACAACCTGAGTTGACCGATTTAAACACATTGATGAAGGACATTTTTGCTTACTCAAGGGAATGGGTCGATGGTCAGATCAGCAAGTTGAGGAAGGAAGGAATTTCTCTTACTTACGCCACATTAAGCAATAAGGATAGTCAGGGTGAAGCAATTGGCGAAAGTCTTGATGAACTTTCGTATCCCAGCAAGAGGAAGGTAGTAAGTGGAAACCTTCACATAGAGGAAAGGGAATCAGCTAATGAGGAATTGGAAAGTAAGAAGCAGAAGGTGACTGAAAATCCCTCATCTTCAAGGACTTTGTCAGTTGGAGTAATTGAAAATGTATCCATTGTTGATATCGAGCCGAGCTATGAGCAAGAAATTCAGTTTCAAGAGTTAGAACAGGTGGATTCTCTCCAAAATCAAGCCTCCACGGAGTGTTTAGAAGGAGATGATACTTTGATGATTGAAGGTGCAGGAGATACTGAGATCCTTGAGGACAATGAAGAACTAGGAGATGAGGTAATTTCTGCTCTTAAAGGAATTAATGATGATGTTCAGTTAGAAGATGGGATGGAATTATCCACAATCCCGGATTGGCTAACTGAAAGTTTGAAGAAGAAGTCCAGACCACTGGATGAAGTTCAACCAGTTGAGGGCATACAGGACTTCCTAGAAAGAATTGGCAAGGCTAAAACGCCGAAAAAGCCTAAAAAGTATTCTCAGATCACCAGGAACGATACAGGATCCAGGATCTTACAGGTGGCAGTCCCGAAGATTGGTAAGCCAAGAGATCAGATTGCTCCTATGGATTACGAAGTTACAACATTGGACATTGGGCCAACGACAATAGATCAGGATTTCCATGAGTTGGCGGACACTTCCAAAGCCATCAGGGAAAAGTTCGATAAAACAGAAGAGAAGGAGGTTTTGGAGTTAGAAAATCTAAGGCTGATAGAGTTCATTCAGCAGCTAACAGCCCCTTTGCGTCAGGAAAATGCAGCTTTTATTCCACCGTCATCTCTTACTCCGGAGTCCGTTGATGTCCTTGAGGCTATGAGGATCACGAGTCAAGCTACCAAGAAGTGGGTGAGCAATATTTCAAAACAGATGGAGCAATTCTTGGAGAAGTGCGCCCAAACTTATGATAGATCTGCATTGCTGATAACTGAAGTGAGTCAAGTTGAAGACCATTGGGAAGATTTCCAGTACACACAGGACAAAGTGATACCTCGTTTGAGGGTTCTAAAAGAAGTTTCCATGCATATATTGATCCAGGAAGGTGTTGTCGAAGAAGGAGCCTCGTATGATTTCAGCAGGTGGTATTATTCCTTATTGGCCAAAAAGAAGACATATGATGGAATAAAGGAAGAATGTGCTGCTATACGGAGCACGATTGAGAAAATTCAGTTCAAAATCCTCACTTCTCTTGAAGGATTAACAGGACAAGAACATCATGATACGAATGGCTTAGACTTAGAAGGATTGAAGAAAAGTGTGATGAGCATTTACTTCAAGGAAGTGCAGATTATTACAGAGAATCAGCTTGATGATATGTCTTCCCTTTTGACCTTCATGGAGAACTTTCAGAAGCAGGAGGCTAGATGGGAAGGAACTTTCACTCAGTGCCTGGAGACCTTGGACGTGATTGGAATGCAACTGGATTCTGTGCCGAATATCTCAATGGAGGAACTTGATTCTGTGTTAGCCAAATTTCTTGCATTTGCAGCTAGGGAGCGATCCAAAGGGAATTGCATTCTGGATTCCCACTTGCTCGAATGAAGTGCAAGGTGTCACCATTTTCCATGCTCCAAATGGCGTGTTCTGCTTGTGCCATGTGTCTTTGAGTTTGTTATGCTTTTAGGGTTAGGGTTTATCAAATTTGATCTTGGCCGTTGATTTCAAGTTTAATCTTGGCCATTGCTTTGTAATTGGGGTGCCTATATAAACCCCATTCATTTCATTTATTCAGGGAGAGACTGATGAGATTGTTGCAATATTGCTGTTTAAATAATAAGTGGATTCAGAGTTGAGCATTTGTTATTTCTATGAGCCCGCATGGTTTCATTGATTTCTTCAAAATAGAGTAAATTTGTTTTCAAGTATTTTAGATGAATGAAAGATTGATAGTGTTGGAAATAGTGGAATTAGTTCATACCTTTTTCAATTGGATGATTTTCAATTTGATGTGTAAGGTTAGTCTGAACATTAAAATTGCTTAATTTGAGTTCTATTATCTATATGCATTGGTCGAATTGATGGTGATATAGTGTAATAGGATATCTTTCGTAAACCCTTGAAGATTGCACCGTCTTTGTCTAGTTGTAGTGCCGTGCTTGGCGAAGCAAAGATTGGTTTAAATTCCATTATCCAGCATTTGTCTCCGAAGTTCATAGGATTAGTTCTGCATAAATCTAGTTCCTTTACCCTCATCCCCTTTTTTATTTTATTTTAAACTGAAAATCCAAAACATAAGAGCATTCAACGTTACATCAATCCAAATCCCTACTTTGAGTAACTTACTATCCAAGGGTCCCTTTGTGAAACCAGCATATCACATCACCTATTGAGCTTGTCCATCCCCCAAACCGGAACATTGGAATTACCGTATGACCTTTCTAGCAATCTTAGCATAAGAGGTAATTTTTCAAGAGAGGATAGAGCTGCCTTTGGGCATTCTTTTATTCTAAAGTGTTGGGTGTGTCACAAAACACGCATCAACAGGTAGTAGGGGCTGCAGGGGCAATTTTTTATCGAAATTTTTTGGAATATGGCTTTTGTGCAAACAATGATTCTAAGCAAACCCAAATCCTTCATTTTTCAAAATATTGACTTTTCCTTTACCATGCAAAGGAATCTCCGGAAAAAAAGCAAAGCTACTAGGCAATTTTTCTTGAAAAATTCTAACACTTGGGTTTTGTAGAGAATGTCATCCACAACATACCTAGATGATCAAATTTGTGAAAAGCCGCCGTATACTTGGACATGGAAGAGAAAACCTAAGATAAGGATAGAAGAAATAAGAGAGAGAAAATAGAAGTTATATTCTGCCTCTGCCTATCCTTGAATGAAGTTTGCTGAATAATCTGGACCTGTATTTGCAAAGAACTTTGAAAAATAACACCTGCAGCGCCTTTAGATCTTGCTTGCACGAGGAAATACGTGTTTGCACTCAACCTACTGTGGAAATAATGGACACCTAAATGCATATTTAAAGAATTTTTGAGGGTTTAGGTGTCACATGCAGGCAAAAACCCTATATTTAGGATGCAATTATCTCATTGGGCCGCACTTAGTTAACAGAAACAAACATTGAGCCTTGAAATAGGAACCACTTTAAAATAATGAAGAAAATATGCCTTTTCAAGCAAAATTGATTTTTCAAATATAAGTTTTAATATTATTTAATTCAGTTAACTGATTGCACCTTTTTGGGGTGGCCAGAACATGCAGTTCAATTTCGAAAAGTCAAACTTTGACTTTTTTGGGCACCTTTCCCAACATTTGAGAGTTTTTGCTAAGCTCCTACTTTTTAGCTCCCTTGAAAAATGTCATCGCAGCCTCTGTTGGACCTTGATTATCGGATGCCTTGTTGATCTTGGAGTTGAGCTGACACATTCATCGTGTAGCTGGAACAAGTTTGATGACATGTTTCTGGGAGCTGCGAGAGCTAAACACTGAGTCTGATGCCTCATATGATGCCAGACTTGGCCATTTTCCTCATTTGCCTCTCTATGCTTCAATCTGCCACTGCTGGTGAATGATGACTCCCGTCGACTGGATGCTGGATCCATTGCGTAGCTGGAAGAATTCCACAAAGGATGATTGTATATGCAACGTTTGAAAGTTGAATTAAGGTCCTCAAATGCAAGGGTGCCTTTGGCCTACAGGGGCGCAATTGAGCTTTTTAGAATGATTTTGCAAGTTGTAACTTTCAACCGAATGCTTCACTTCGACCCTCGCTACCGAGAGCTGGATTACTTCGATGTGCGTGCTGATGATCTTATCGCGAAGATGGAACAACTCGGAAAAGATGTTCCTGGGAGTGATGAAGCGAGATAACTACTTCTAAGACCTCTAGTAGAAGGGCGCCTTTCTCAAGAAAGGTGCATTTTCAACACTTAGCCGTTTTTCTGCTTGCTTTTATCCTTCAAGATTTCCGCTGATTCTTAATCTACGGGCATTTGACCGATCTCGAGGGTTGATGGTTGGATTCACTGAGTAGCTAGGAGGATTCTGCATAGGTCTCGTGAAGACAATTGCCGAAAACCTTATCTAATTGCGAAAAGGCTAGGCGCCCCTGGCCTGTAGAGGTACAATTTGATATTTTCACTTTTATTTTCCCTTTGTTTTATGTGCTCGCTGGATCCACTCCCACGGTCACCTAGCATGTCTTACAGACTTGCGAATGGATTCATCGCGGAGCTAGGTTGAATCTGAAGAGATCCCCTAGAAATGGTTTCTGCAAATTTTGACATTTGATGGGCTTAATTCAAGGGCGCCTTTGGGCTGCAAGGGCGTCGAAACTGCATTTTGACTTTGGTCGATGATGTGTAAATTTTCAGTTTCTTCCGCTTCAGCTGTCATTTGCCAGAGCTCTGCAAATCGGATGAATTCGCTTGATGATTCATTGGAAAGATGGAAAAAATATGGAGAAGATGATTGTACTTGCAACCACAAATAATTGAATCTGAGGCTTCAAATTGAAGGGCACCCTTGGCTTGCAAGGGCGCAAATTTGTTCCAAAACTGATGATTTTCTCCATTTCGCGCTTCACAAACACCGTGACGCTTGCTGAGTTGACCGCATAGAAGAATTACTGTTGCTGACATGAGTGCAAGACTACATTTCACCATTTTACGTGTGCAAACTCTGCAAAGTTGACTTGCATGTTGATTGCGCAAGCGTCTCCCACGTAGCAAGGCGTAGTGTTTCTAGACTTGGAATATTTTTTGCATTTTCTGCCATTTGAAAATCCCCTCTGTTGCGAAGCATCTTTTTCATTATCTTTTTCCGCAGAAACCTCTGTGATGGGTTTCAAGCTTAGATTTCAACACTTGGTACTGGCCAACTGCCATTGACGACCTCAGAGGTTCTAACTTTTTTCCTAAAAAAGTGAAAACTACCCACTAGACTTAAACTGACTTTTTCTTGATTCTGACTTCAACAATGTGATTGTGATGATAAGAATATCAAAATAAATTTCAGCCAATTCTGACAAGATTCTATTTTTATGGTTTTCCCAAAAATAGGGGTCCAGAATGTTGATGTTTTAGCTGCGGGAGATATCCTTCTCTCAAAATCGAATTAATAAATGATATATAAATATTATTTTAAAGGCCGACCCAAGTTGAAAGTCACCTTGGTTCTTGAATGAAGCCAATCACAAATGAGGCCAACCCTTGTGAAGAGTCACCTTGCTTGTGAAGAGGTACCTTACTTTGTATTTATGGAAGGAGATGCTCATTCATTTGATCATCGATTTTATTCAAAAGAGACATTTGCACTTATCAAGGGGTTCATGCATCTACAACAGATCATATTATTGCTTAAAGTAGATCGACATTAAGGAGAGATCATATAATTTTGTATTTGCATCTATGTGAGGTGCGATTATTTATTGCATTATATTGGCCTTGTGTGTGGCCAAGATTGTAAGCAGATTTCTGCTCCTTTAAATTCAATATATAAGAGAGATATTTTGGCTGGGTTTTTCTCCCTCGAGGAGGGTTTTTCCAGGATAAATTCTGTGTTCTTTGTTCACTGTGTTGCATTTTTTGCTTATTAATTCTTATCCTAAAACTAACATGGTATCAGAGCGGCTTCAGAAACCCAATCAGATTTGTTTAAGCATTCCAAATGAGTTTGTCATACACCGTGATGAGGGGTCATATCATGGTTTGACTACAAATTGAATATAGTTTGGGTGATTGCTTAGTATATTCAACTATAAGTGTTGAAACTGTCTGATGTTATTGTGAAGGTGTGCCTCTTCAGACATAAACGTCCAGAGCCTCCCATATAACTGGCAACAACAAATTCAACATATTGGTTGGTTTGCATCGTATTAAATGATGAATCATATGGAAGAGCGACAGGACTAGTGTGAAGATGAAACCATAGTATATTACATTTCATTGTAGCCACCCTTAATATTACCAGGTTATGTTCATTCATCTGGTTCCACTTCATGCTAAGGGAATAGACTTACATGGGAGTAACATGAATGAAGGCTGATGTAAGGTGATTATTCTGGGTCGTCGCCAGAACTAAAGCAAGAAATTGTCCTCATATTGAAGCAGTAGAGATATAGAAATCTAAAGGCATCGAAGATGAAATGTCTTAGCTAATAATGAAGACATTGGTTTATCACAAGGAAATATTAATATGGCCATCAAATAGATGTGTCATCTAGCAACTTTGGAGGCATCATATGAGTTCGAGATATTTGAATTAAATCTTCAGATTTAAAAACTACAAAGTATGTCGTGTAATTCACTAACAAATGAAATATCGCAATTCCTTGTGATGCCGTTTCAATTTAAGTGTCGGGCAAATCTTGTCTGGAATATTTGCAATTGAAGGGAGTGCGAATTGAAATTTCCAAGCGTCGCACTAATTGTTGAAGTTAGAAATAATAAGCACCGGCCAATATCATATGAAGGGATCGAATTCAAATTGAGGAAAGATATAGTCAATTCAGGAAAGCATCGGGAGTTTGAATCTGTGGATGTGTAAGTCGAAAGATACACCGTATATGGGGCATATTGAATTCAGATCATTTTAGACATAATCAAAAGATAGTTTGACACATAACATTAACAAATTGGGAGAAATCGAGAATAATTTTGATCCACCGGGTTCAGGGTTATACAAATCTGGACGTATCTAGAGGTCTCGTGTCCTTGTATTTGTTGCATGAAGACGTTTTTTTGTAGCAGCAGATTTGAATCTTTAAGTGCAAAGATCAGGAAAGAACAATTGGTGGATTGTGAGGAAGATTAGACATAAAGAGACAAGTATTTCATGCTTGAATAATGTTCATGAATTTTATGTAGTTGTTAATTCATGCAATAACATTGGAATAGTGAATCATGTATGCTTCTAGCATTGGTATTTCTCTTTGGGATAGTTTGATTCTATGAACTATTAGTAATCTCTCTAAATTGCTTCTAGGACGGACCCAGGAGCAACAGAATGATGAGAGATTGCATTCAAGGGAGGAAGAGCTTGATGCATCCTATGAGGAAGTCATGCAGGCTGAAGAATGGAGACATAGCTTGCTGCCATGAGACTGAGTTGGTGGTTGGAGACATCTCTCGAAGAGGAAGAACCCTTATAGATTGTCTTTGCAATCAGTTTCTTCAAAGAGGAGGAATTAACATTCAGAGGGAGTCTGACAATTCATTAGAGGCAACCTTGGATGAGGAGGTCAGGAGGTTGATGCAAGTACTTGGAGCTTTAGAGGGAGTCACATCATCATGAAGATTTGTTGTAATGTATATTTCTCTGTGACGGAGAAGTATGAGGTGAAAGCCTTTGTTAGTGTATATTTCTCTGTGACGGAGAAGTATGAGATGAAAGCCCTTGTTAGTGTATATTTCTCTGTGACAAAGAAGTATGAGGTGAAAACCCTTGTTAGTGTATATTTCTCTGTGACGGAGAAGTATGAGGTGAAAGCCCTTGTAGTGTATATTTCTTTGAGACAGAGGAATATGAGGTGCGAGCCCTTGTCCATCTCTGAGACGGAGATATGTTTCTTTCCACACATGGGAGTAGCCATGGTGGACGTCATGTTGAGTGACTCCATGACGATATCACGTTGAGAGACTCTGTGATGAACTTTTCTTCTCAAATGGGTGTAGCCATTTTGGATGTCATTTTGAGAGACTCCATGACATGGATATCTTGAAGGATATCTCCCTAGCTAATAGGGAGTGTTGATGTTTTAGCTGCGGGAGATATCCTTCTCTCAAAATCGAAATAATAAATGATATATAAATATTATTTTAAAGGCTGACCCAAGTTGAAAAGTTGCCTTGGTTCTTGAATGAGGCTGACCATTGTGAAGAGTTGCCTTGCTTGTGAAGAGGCACCTTACTTTGTATATATGAAAGGAGATGCTCATTCATTTGATCATCGCTTTTATTCAAAAGAGACATTCACACTTATCAAGGAGTTCGTGCATCTACAACAAATCATATTATTGCTTAAAGTAGATCGACATTAAGGAGAGATCATATAATTGTGTATTTGCATCTATGTGAGGTGCGATTATTTATTGCATTATACTGGCCTTGTATGTGGCCAAGATTGTAAGCAGATTTCTGCTTCTTTAAATTCAATATATAAGAGATATTTTGGCTGGGTTTTTCTCCCTCGAGAAGGAGGGTTTTCCCAGGATAAATTGTGCGTTCTTTGTTTACTGTGTTGCATTTTTTGCTTAGTCATTTTTGATCCTAAAACTAACACGAAAAACCCTAATTTTCAAAATTTTCAAATTTTACTAGTATCTTCCTAACATCAAACTGACTAAAAGCCCATACCCGATTTGCCCAAAAACCGAGTTTTGATAACACTTTTACAAGTTTTAGACCATTTTAAGCAAAATTCCTTAATGAAGCAAAAAAATTGGTTTGGGTACAACATGGTGGACGTTTATATTTAATTAATTAATTAAAGTTATAAAGTGACTATTAATTAAATATGTTAAAATATTAAATAAAGTGACTTTATGAGGGAAAAATATTTAATTAGTGGTGAAGTATAAAAGGCGAGTGGAGAAGGAAATTTAATATCTTGGAGAAATTATTATCAGGAGCATATTTTTGGAGAGCTTAGCTTTTTAGGAGACTCAGGGACGAAAACCCTTGGGTTGACGGATTGGATGAAAACCCAATTCATTTACAGGAATATTCATCTCAGAATTTGAGTAGATCTTCAACAGATTATTGGAGGCACTTCGAAATTTGTGAAGTCTTTCGGAAAAGAAAAATTTCAGACTTGTGGTTTACAGGTTTGCCAATATGGATATCAAGGTTGGAATGTATCAGAGATAATTGCGATGGATATATATTTATTCAATTGCTGAAGCCTATATGATTTTTATTTCTAGTCTCAGGGAATCGATTTACATTATGAAGGTCAAGAGGCTTACATAGCAACCCAAGACATTCGATTGTTAGCTGGTGTATGTTTCGAAAGAAACTAAACTACCGCCTTGCTGCTCCAGCCACCAAACTTTTGAAAGGCTCGATTTGCATCCTTAAGTGCCGCTGTACCCTATAGCCGCTTAAGGAGATTTAAATTTAATTTGGAAGTATTCAAATTCATCATAGCTACCAAGGGGTTAACACTGCTTTTCCATAGTCACTGCCACATCAGAAACAAGGATACAGGTGTAGAGGGAGACAAGGAGCGACCCCCAAGTTTCAAGGAAATTAATTTATTAATAATTTCTGTTGCTGTACACTTGCCTTAGCTGCCCTTTCCACCAGCTACTATCACTCATAAACTTCATCGAATAGGAGCTGAAATAATTCCAAGTTAGCAAATATCAATAAAATAATACTATGAGAAATCATGAATTGTGCAAAGCTAGAAAGTCTGAAAGTGTATATGCCTGATTTTACAGTTTAAGAAGGCATTAAGGAGTGAACAAAAGTGGATTAATATTGAATCGAGTGAAAACTCAACCTGCTGAGTGCAATGTATTATGTCTGCAGACGTGAGGAATAAGGGATTGTATGAAGATTCTGCTGGCCAAATTAGCAGGCGTGAGTATATACAGCCAGGTCGCACCCTTAAAAAAAGGCGTATCTGTTGAATTCTCCCTCAATTTGGATTGCAGTGTTTAAAGGGATAGTTTGAAGGAGTATCCAGCTTAAAATACGAGTGTTAGAATTGTCTCAACTCTCACTCACCAACTGTAATAAAGATCTGGATGTGGATGTGGGAAGGTCACAGCTAGCCGATTCCTTACTTGTCCTGTGCAAAGTATTGTGGTATTATCAGCAATAAGGGCGATTTGTGAGTGGAAAAATTGGGACAAGACATGTCACACACTCCATCAATGAAATGGGAAGGAAATAGTTATTTCAAAGAAATGAATGCACCTTACATTGACTTTGATTCTATTGGTAGTCTTGATGTCATTGATACCAAGGAAAGTCTTCAGCAGTGTTCCACGGGGACGCATCCCCACTAAAAAACCTCGCGTTTCCTAGACGGGGACGTCTTGGAGACTTGGGGACTTGGGGGGGATGTCCCCCCACCAACCCAGCACTAGCACCACCATCCCACCACCAATGTTGCTATCTCCAAGACGCCACTAGGACTTAAAGGACGATGGGATGTTCTCAAGACGTCTAGGGGACTCCTAGTTGTCTCCAAGATGTATAATTCTTATACATCTTTTTAGAACTATTTTTTCAAGTACTATATGTATTTCAGCACCCTGCTGCCCCCCCCCCCAAAAAAAAAACACGTCCCCTGCCGTCCTCGAAACCCTGTGGAACACTGGTTTTCAGGCACCTGTTGCTAAAGAAGATAAAGAGAATCAATGCTCCCTTTGTGGTGAAACAACCAGCTAGATTGCTAACTTGAAGAACATAATGCAAGGCATGGAAGAAAATATGAACAATATGATAAGATTTATTACTATAGTTATGAACAGATCGATTGGCACCCTTTCTTTATTGCAGGACAAGAATCGTAAGAAGCAGGGAACACCCAGCCTCACCATGGAGATTGATGTTTTCTGTAAGTTCTTATTTGAGGGAGGGGGAAAGTCTTATGCCCCCTAGTGCTTATATTTTTGTTCTTCAGTTTCTTGTTTCTCTGTTGTTTTTGGTTAGTTGTTTTAGTGCTGTTAAACTGCTGTTTCTGGCCAATTCTCAGGCCTGTTTTGACTTGCCTTAAGGCAGCTTTTGTTATGGGTTGGGACCCTTGTTTTCCTGCTTAATTAATCAAAAACAGTTCTAGATACTAAAAGCTATTGATGTACAGAACAAAACTGGTAATCCTCAATAATATTCAAATATTATTAATATAATCGAAAGTTGTAAACTCATAACCGCTGGTTCAAGACCCCTTCAATATTTAAATCAGCTGTAATTGCAAATACAGAGACTTATACTATTGTTGGCTGCAGGAACTTTATAAATAATCCCTTCAAATCTGTATGACAGTCCCTTTTTTATCATTTTCTGCAGAGTAGAAAGTGTACAGCAGACTTAAGAGCTGATAAATAAACAAAATTATGATAAAATCTGTTAAACCCTCCAAAAGCTGCTAAACAAAGGAAAATGATACAGCAGACCAAAAGTGATTGTGTCAAACTTTGTCTCCTTGAGTCAGATTTGTCTCCTTATTGTTGCGATGCATTTGTACAGCAGACTTAAGAGCTGATAAATAAACGAAAATATGATAAAATCTGTTAAACCCCTTAAAAGCTGCTATAACAAAGGAAAATGATACAGCAGACCAAAAGTGATTGTGTCAAACTTTGTCTCCTTGTGTCAGATTTGTCTCCTTATTGTTGCGATGCATTTCCTTTTGGTACAGCTGCATACCAAATTCATTGACCCCTGAAATAATGAACAAAACTTTAGTTTATTTTCTGCAATTTATTTAATTGATGCCTGACAGGAGTTTTGTGTGCCTTTTTTTGGTGCATGGGTGCTGCTAAAGAATTTCACTGATGCAAATAGAAGATGGTATGACAAATAGTATGGCTTTAATGGAATCAACATCAATAACATGAAACATAAAATGATATCGGTCTAGCAACACAATATTAATATTGCACTGTAAAATATGGGCAAAGCCCTGGTTCAAATCTGAAATTGAAACTCCACACACGCACACTGAAATCTAATTCACTGTGAAAACTCTCTGTAAACCAGTAATCCTCAAATGCTAAAAAATTGAAAAACTTTGCAATCAGCATCAGTGTGATCCCTGAGTGTTATCACCTCTATAGACAAGACGGTTTTCGTTCTCTACCCTGTTGTAAATTGAAGGGTTTTTGTCCTCGGGAGCAAATAGATGAACACAAGCTCCAAGCTATTGGAGATATCAGTTAGATGAAATATTCAGAATGCCCTTGTACCCAGCCAAGCTCCTCCTTTTAGAATCCCTTATTTACTAATTTGAACCTGCTACAAGTGTATAGAATTTCCTTTTCGTTTTAATTTAATATTTCAATTGGACCCTTGGTTCTAGTGACACCTTTTTGTGGCCTTCTTTTAGAAACTCTTTTTAATATCACTTCCATGCTCTCTATTTTAATAATAAAACATATGTTGCCCTTTTTGCAAGGTTACAGCATAAAGTTATATGGACACCTTAAGTTATATTATTAATTATTTCTTTAGTTGAAAAAGGGGACATGACAATTCCTTAAGAGATGGTGTCTACGTTTTGGTCCTTCAAGAGAGAATATTAATGTGGCACCAATTTAGATGTGACTCCCTGAGTTTATGGAATACTCGGAAGAAGAGGCACCATGTGGGATTGTCAACTCCTTTGGTTAGTTGGTGGCAATTGATCTGATTACTAAATCCATTAGATGTTTTGTCTTCACCAGAATTTGTGTTGATATTTGCTTGGACACTATCCTTCCCTTGGATATTTCCCTGTGAGCTTTCTTGGATCATGGAAACTGAGCATGGTCTTTGGAAAATCTTCCTTTTCCTTTTTCTTTTTCCTATTCCTTGGACACTTGGCAAAGAACTTCCTTTCTAAAATGGCAAATGTGAGAGATTTGCACCTTGGGGATGACAAGGCATCTGTTCCTTTTGTAGCCCATGTGGCTTTGCGCGTTCAGGGGTGTGGTGTTGAGCAGGAGCATGGTGCTCAGCTTTGGTTCTTTGTAATGAGTTTGAGCCTCTTCGGCTTCTAAGACTACTCTAGCTTCATCTATTTCTATGGAGGGGCCCCTATCCCCTCTACAAGGATGAAATGGTGTATCTACAACATCTGGGATGTAGAATAGGCAAGTATTTTGAAAGGGATGAGTGAGTTGTCCCCAAACCATGAGTTGGAAGTGGAATCTATGTTGCCGCAAGCGAACAATGCTCCCAATTTGGCTTGCTCTTCTTCCTTGGGTGTGCCCCTTGCTTTTAGGAAGAAGGGTCATAAAGCTTCGACAAAGAAGACACAACTTTGTGATACTCCTCCTAGAAAAAGGAAAGCAAAATATGCTAGGAAACAAGCTGATTTTGGTTCTGAATCTTAGGGACATTCAAGTCAAGGAAGCTGCTAGGGATGTTGTTGATGGGAGCCAAGGTACGTTGAAGGTGATTTTGGCTAGAATGACCCCCAAACCCCAAAAAGTGAAGTTGACATCATGGATTATCAAGGGACTAAATAATCTCCATAGACAAGATTTATTGGCAAATTTTAGAAGAATATGCAAGCCGGATTTCTTGTTGCTCCAAGAAATCAAAATCTCGGTCAACTAATTTAATAATGTTGTAAAATGTGTCTAGAAATATGCAACTTTCACTGAGGTTGATGCCATGGGGGCCTCTAGAGGTATTGTTAGCTTGTGGAACCCTTCCGTGGTTTCAAGATCAATCCTTTTGGCATCTTCCCATAACCTTGCAATATTGTTCAGTCATCTTAGAGATATTCTCTCTTGGATTGTCTCTAATGTTTACGCTCCTAACTCCCCTTGTGAAAGAAGGAAGCTTTGGTTGGATCATATGTCCTTTAGATTGCTTCATGGAAAACTCAAAAGGGTGGTGGTTGGACCCCTTTTTCTGTGTTGGAAAAAATGGGAGGATCTCATGTCCATTCTGAAAGCATGGATGAACTAGTGAATTTCATTTGTTCGCGTTCTCTATCGTATGCTGAGTTGTAATGACTGACCAGGAGGACAACAAATTGAATTTGTTTAATACACATTGATGATCAACCTTGTTGACAAATGGGCAAAAACAACCATGAAGTTTGCAAATCTCATGTGAGATATAGGTTACTTTGCAAATCTTATTTTCCTCTTGCATATGAAAGTTTTAGTTTTACCTGAACGACTATGCAGTTGGAAATAAAATGAAACTTCATTTTCTCCACTCTTAGGAAGTTAACACTAGACAAGTGATTAGTATTTGTTGTCCATTCTTCTTTTTCGAGCTAATCCATATTGCACTTTTCTTCTGTGTGATTTAATGCTTTCCTTTATATATAGTCTCTTTAGTAAAATATTAATAAGCACACAAGGTGTTATATGTTGATTTTATGATCTATTATATAACTAATCTAGCTCATCTTTCTCTCCAGGGATACTGTGATTTTCTGCCTGAAGAGTTACTATTGCAAGCTGTTGAAGTTGGGCAGGTACCTTATATTTTTAGAACAGAGAGTGATTCTTTCATATTGTGTGGTGGAATCTTTTTGTTCTTTTAGTGGGTATGCTTTTTATGCACTTTAAATTTTTCCCCTTATTAATGTGAACTTTAGGATGCATATTTTCTTTTGATTGATACAAATAGGAACTATGGCATATGCATATTGATTATATAGAATCAGCAAGAAGCACATAATATATTTACTGGCTACAGAAGACATACAGAGATGAGATTGTTTGATATACAATAGAACAAAATCATGACCTAAAAGGTAGTGTGGCATGCAACATTGCAAATTGTATAACATAAAGTAAGAGAACATTGTGAACAATTTCCAATAATACTTAACCAAAAACATAATAGGAAATACAGGACAAATTGGTCACCTTTACTGTGATTCTGTTCAACCAATTAGCAGTTTGAGTTATTATACTTAAATTTCTTATCAAAATTGAGTGAAACTTATACAGAAATTTATGGATCAGGAAGATGATTCATTATAGTGTCTTAATTAATTCATCTTGTGTGGTCTTTTTAATGTTCTGTTAATTGCTCAATTGCTAGAATAATTGCCCATGGACCTTACATTTTTTCTTTTTACAGTTTTGCTTCCCATAAATGCTGTACAGCAAAAATATGATTGTGTACACAGACTTTACAAAACCTTCTTACTGTTGATGTTATAGTGACAGGAGATATCTTTCTCTCAAAATTTAAATAATAAATAATTAATAAGGCAAGTTGGTCTTAATTACAAATTATATTTTATATTTTTATTTATTAAAAGAGGCCGACCCAAATGAAGAGACGCCTTGTTTTGTATATATACAAGGTGAAGTTGATTCATCAAATCATCAATTCATTCTTCATTCAATTCGCACTCCCAAGGAGAAGTTCGCACCCTAGCAGCAGATCATAATTTAGTAGCAGCATTTCGACTTCAAGGAGATTCATATTCAGTTGTATCAAGAAGAGATTCTCATCATATATTGTGTCAAGTTCGCCCTTGAGAAGGGTCTGATTAAGCAGATTTCTGCTCATATTCGTCCTATATATAAGAGATATATTTGCTGGGTTTTTCTCCCTCGAGAAGGAGGGTTTTCCCAGGGTAAACTGCTGTGTTCATTTGTCTTATGTGTTGCATTATTTCTTGCTTACATTTCTGATCTAAAACTAACACTTACCAGAAGAATTCAGTCCTACTTAAATCTAAACAGATATGATGGTTGAGTTCTGTACCAAATCCTCACGATGAGCAGAGTATGACAATCAACAAACAAATCATAGATAGGTCCATCTAATGACAAACAAATCATAATTAGGCACATCTAATGTTCATCTCATGCCTATTGAATTTGGGCTTCCTATTTCACATGTCTAAACAACTTGCCATATCCATTCAACCACATCTCAAAAGAGTTTCCAATGGAATAATTATGATTACAAGCTGCACTAATGGACTCCCTTATAGTATGACAGCCTTTACCCTGTTTGACAAATAGAGCTAGTTATACTATGGAAAAAAATCTCCTCACAGGTACCAATGGATCCTCTTATACTGCAAATTATAAAATATATCCTTGTGAGCTGCACCAGTACATCCTCATATTCTGGGGATGTAACAAAGTACCGATGACAAATAAGATGGATTATAGGTCTCCAAATTATACAGATTCCTTGGGTCGTCATACTCATGACCTTCTATACATTTGATTTTACAGAATCATAATTCTAGGGGTTCAACCATAAATAGTGCATAAATGCACCTAAATTATAATTAACACATGAATAGTACACAAATGCACCTAAATTATAACCAACACCTGAATAGTACACAAATGCACCTAAATTATAACTAACACATGAATAGATGAGAATAAATTCTTCCACAATCAAACCCCGAAGGTTTACATTGCTTTACTTAGATGCAGAGAATTTTTCCCAAATGTTGTTTGAAGTGGAACCATGGCTGTTGTAGACATGGATATTAATTAGTCTGCAATGGTCAGCTAACATATTGTCCATTGATACCTTAAAGGTGATGGTATATTAAATAGATATCCTCAAGCTTAGAACCAAGATATGACAACAAATAGCTTGAGATATTTTTCTGCAAGCCTATCATTTGGTTGTTTCTTTCCTTTTGGTAATTTATGTTTCTCTTTTCCAAATCTCAATCTATATTCCTTTGCTGTTCTAGATTTGGATTATTCTGGAGATTAAGATTTCCATATTATTGAGAAATGACGTACTGTATTATAGGTTGACTTCATGTAGATTGTTGGTTCTATGATGGAACATACATTTGTACCACTTGTCAATGTTTGTAATGCAAAAGTTTTGTTTATTGCAGGGAGCAGTTAGAGATATCTGCAAAGAAATTGATTGTCTGGTTTGTAAGTCTGGAAAAGTTAAGATGACTGACATGATAAGATTGTCTCCCCCGGATCTCTATGAACATGTGGAAGTAAGATTTTCATTCTTTTCTAACATTTATTAATGTTATATCTCTATTTAAAACAGCTAGCCAAATTTCAAAATCAGTCTCTTGTTTGGATGCAAAAATATTTATTGCATCTCTGCCTTCATCTTATTTATATAATTATAATTAGGAGTTCTGACATCTGCTTTGACTGACATGATTAAGTTGCCCCCACCAGATCTCTATGAACATGTAGACGTAAGATTTTCATTCGTTTTTACCATTTATTTTTTACTGTTTCTCCTTGTAAAAGGGCTTGCTGAATTTTAAAATCAGTCTATTGTTTGGTTGGAAAAATATTTATTGCATATCTGCCTTTGTGCTACTTCAATCATTACAATTAGCAGTTTTGGCATCTTCTTTGAACCATGAAGAAATGCATATTGCTTGTGTGGATGTCAGTAATTTGTTGTATTGTTGTTTAGTGAGAACTAGATATGTGGTTTTGTTCTGTCTTAATACATTAATATTGTTATTCTGTTTCAATGGCCTGAGTTATAAGTTTACTAATATTAAGCATGTTACTAATTATGGCCAGGATCTTTCTGGGGGAGGGCTCATTGAGGCTTTAGAAGTTAAAAGTAAAATACCTCGAATGAAAGCTATTTCTTCTTTGGAAAAGGAAGCTATGTTTATTCTCTCTGGAGATGAATATAAGAGAGAACATGCTACTATGAATGGATTGAAGACAGAAGACGCTACTCTGAGTTCTGAGAAGAGAGTTCCTGGAATAGAAGAGTATGAGGAAGATGAGGAGGTTGTTGATGATGAAGTAGATGAAGGCGATGTTCACATAAAGCCAATTTTAAGGAAGCCTATCACTAAGGTGAGTGGTCCTCTCTTTTTGTTTTGTTTTGAAGGAAATTGCAAGAATTGGGCTGCTCAACTTTTCAAAATTGCATGCCTGCATGGAGTTTAGCTGGACATCAGAATATGCTTGAAAATTTCCCTTCACCTTCCACACATTTGATATATAATTTTCTGTTTTTGCCTCTCTTGACAGTACGAAATTCTTGAAGTGTAACGTGTAACAAAATTTTTATGTATTGATTTTGAAAATAAGTTATAAAAACTTATGGATATTCATGCAGTTTTAGAGTTGATGTTTGTCAATATGTTTTTACTGGAGTTATTAATATTGTCTTAAGAAATTTTCTGTAGTTTTTTAATGTTGTTTTTCTGCCAATTCTTTATTTTCTTTGATTGATTTTTTAAATAATAGTTTGTTTTTTATTCTGGATTTGATTCAATTTCTTGCTTTCCTCTTTTAGCTTATAATTTTTGGTAAAAGGGATATATCAATGATCATTTTTGTTACTCTACTTAACTTTTTCACATAATTTTTTTGTTTGTTTGGTAAATCACTGCTAAGGGGCAGCACCCTACACTTTTGACTAGAGCTATGAACCAGTGAGGCCACATACAGGGGACCTCATCCCTGATATCTCCGTTTCTCCTCCTCTCCTCCCTCCTTCCACCTTGGCACCTTTGACCTTCGTACCCCCTTCATCTGCTACTCCACCATCATTATTCCTCCCGCCATCTGTCGGGTGCCTGTATTGCCAGCCTAACCCTCTGACCCTCTGACCCTCCGTCTGCTACCTTGCCATAGACCCTCCTGCAGCCATCTGTAGCTTCCCCACGATCTCTCTCTGTCTCAGCTCCACCTTCGTTGACCTCACACCAATGCCTGCCACCTGCACCAGCGGGCATTCCCACAAACTACCCGTGGGATTCGAACCTTGGGCAGCCCAACTCCTACCCTTGCAACTTAACCATTGCACTGTGGGGTCAATTCCATCTTTTTCACATAAATTTTATCTCTGCTTACTAAACCGCATAATATATTCCAGTCAAAAGATCTGTGCAAAGTAATGAATAACCTTGAAATGGGAGATACTATTTCCATTGCTTGCAAAATTAGAATTAGAAAACGAGGAAGAAACTGTTAGGACTTATCAGCAGGAATGAGGAATTCAATTATCAATTAAATGCAGATTTTAAATACAACAAAGAAATGGAAATTCACAAAGGTGAACCGTGAGACAACAAAAATTTAACGTGATTCACCTTTACTGGGTTACGTCCACAAATAACAGCAGTCCATTTTATTTAACTTCCAGCAATTACAAATACAAATAACCTGTAACAAACAGCTGCAATGTGCAACAACAACTGCACACGATTTCCACTGCTCAATTTCACCATGCACTCTGCTACGTGTGCCACCATGAACTTGCAATAATCGTCATGCTACTGTGTGCAACTTGCAGCAACTCACTTCAACTTCACGTGGCTGTTCTCATTCCCACGCGTGCCTTGCTACTGGCTCTTCTCAAAACTGTGACTTTCATTTCCATGCAGCAAGAAAACTAATAGTTATTGCAGGCAGTTTCATAACCGTTTTAATTGAATTGCATTGGGAATTGTTAATAAATTTCCTTTACAAAAAATAGGCAATTTTTGCTTTGGGGGTGTTGCCCCTAGACCCCTATCATGGGCTTCGTCCCCAAGCCCCTGCCGGGGGGGTGGTCCCCTCAGACTTCTCAGGAGGGGCTCTGCCTCCCTTGCACTCCCTCGTTAATTAATTTGGGGGGAAACCGTGTCAAGCAAAGTGGCCAAATTTTAAACTCTAGAGGCTGATCAGGTTCCATAGACCAGCAAAAACATTATGGAAAACGAAATAAAAAAATTATTTGATTTGATTTTTTATTTATTTTGGCAAATAATAGAGGCTCATTCAGGGAATGGAAACAGGAAAATTCTCTGATCACATTGTAGAAATTGATTTGTATACCGAACCCTTTATGCTACAAGAAAACATTTCCTTACAACCCTAATGATGTTAACATATATGAGGAAAATGAGAATAACTTTCTTTGCTGACATTTCATACAATTGCCTAAATCTCTAAAGTTATGTAAGTCCATGTTGCTGCCATAAGAAAACACTATCAGCAAGTATAAAGACTCCACAAATGCAAATTTTTTGTAGTAAATTATTACAATATGATAAATTTGAAATAATCCCTGTCAGTAGTTTATCTCTTGAATAAATTATACACCCTTACTAAAATGTGGATATGATTCAATTATCTTGATAATGTTATTCCAACATTCTGTCTTTATTCTATGAAATGAACATGGTTGCATTGTAGCTCTGTTAATGCATTGTATATAGATGAATTGAATTGCGAGTACTGGAGCTTTTATACTTTAGTCTGTCTTCATAGATATGGTGTAATGACTCATTAAGTGCATTTTGAAGATCTTTTTAATCTTTAACAGCAGTCTTATAGCTTCAACCCATAACCATTCCAAATGACCCAGGTAGATATTGCTTTCAAATATTTCCATTAAATTTAAGCAATTTAATCTTTCAGTCTAGTGTCATATTGCTTCTAAATTAAGGGTTTCATTAATTTGCATTGTTTCTTCATGTCATAAAGGTGGAAACTGTGAAATTTGTGATACATGGATCTTTTATATCTCATGATGCAATAAGATTTTTCTTTCCCATGTGAAAATTATCACATATCTTCATTTGCTGTTTGAGTTTTGTTATTATTTGCTAGCCAAGAGTCATTGACATTTTTCTTTGGTTTTGGTAATTAGCTCTTTGATCCAGTAGATGTGAAGCTGGCTTTTAAAGAGGTCACATCAAAAATTTTGCGCAAGCGTATTGTGCAGGTGAGAGATTATATTATGGAAGATATAAACATGAGGTATATAGGTGCATGAAGGATTTTTGAAACCATATTAGGCATTTTTTACCATGCAAAATATAAACATGAGATATATGGGAGCATGAACAATTAATTAAACAGCACTCGCCTTTTTAATCTGTTATAGCTGTAAGCTTCAATACATGTTGATTGTACCAATGACCTTGAGCTTAATTTTCTTACAACATCGGTGGTATTTCCATCAAAATGGAAATTGAGAAAAAAGGTACTGCCTACTGTGTTGAATTTGAGAACATGTAGGATGCTAAACAAAAATTATAAAATATGCTAAAACTGCTCAAAGAAATAAAATCACAATATTATATCTCAGGTTTTGAATATCTGTGAACTATCTTGGATTTATTGTGTAGTTTCTAGATAATTTAAACCTTTTTTTGTCTTCATCAAGATATTCCTGGGATACTCCTACTTTCTTCCTATGAAGGATTCCACTAATGGAGCACTATATGTTTGTACATTTAGGTTAGTTGGACCTCCCTTGTACAACCTATACACACTAAAATGGTTTTATGCCAAACATTTCTTATAGATTGTTGGTGGCACCATCGTGCAACTTGACTATCCTCAACGTCATTAGCTACATGACTTAATGTTTGTTTCCGTTTGGCCAGCTGAGCCTTGTTCCTCCATTAAGATATTCCTTGGATACTCCTTACTTTCTTCCTACGAAGGATGTCACTAATGGAGCTCTATATATGGGTGATACATTTAGGTTACTTGGACCCTTCTTGCACAACCTCTAAACACTGAAATGGTTCCATGTCAAATATTTCTTATAGATTGTTGTTGGCACCATCATTTGACTTGACCATTGTCAACATCATTAGCTACATGACTTAATGTTTCCCTTTGGCCAGCTGAAGCTTGTTCCCAGTAGTTTCTAGCTGAGGAAAACAACCATATTCCTCCTAATGGTTTACTCTTGTTGCTTCTTCTAGTTAGCAGGGATGAAGAGCACTTTATTTTTGGTGTTCAAGAAAGAAATTTGGGAGAATTCTCACAATGCAGTAACTCTCATGCCTACTTTTTACTGAAATTGTTATTCAATATTACTGTTAATCCAAAATTCAATACTCATTCAATAGAATTTATTATGTCTATCTTGCTTTTACATTGCTATTGAAATGTTTTGTTATATGTGTTGAGGGAGAATCAAAATTAAGTCATTTTTAGCAAGTTGCAAGCTTTGTATTGCAGATTTGTTCAATGTTGAATATTGTGTTTTTGTATTGATCTCTTCATTTAATTTATTGAAGTGTTCATGTCTTTGTGTTGAAATTTATTCAATCTTTATGTGTATTTGTATATTTTTGTCTATGCTTTTAGCCAAGTAGTTCAAGCGTGCAGTCATAGGATTTATTTTCAGTCAAAAAGTATAAATTCTTTTGCCTTGAGTTGAAGAGTATCTCAGGATTTTTCCTTATGTGAATCCAAAATAACACATTTAATTTTATTTAGCATAGGAATGAATCACCTCAGAAAAACACTATAAAGATTGTAAATAGCAAGTATATAGCACCTCCTACTTATTACTATAAAGATTGTAATTAGCAAGTATATATTGTTCATATTAAGTTAGTTATTGTTTTATAGGGAGCTTCCCCTACTAATTCAAAGAGTAGTTCTATCACACGTTTGTTCCATTTTGTGTGGCACTGAAAGGTGCAAATTAAAACAATAACAGAATTGTTGCACATAAACATCTTGAACTCTATCTTAGGGTGTGCATTTGTGCTGTTTCGGCTACTTAAATGACTGTCCAAACATTTGTGGGCACCTGATTTACTTATTGTTGTCATTGAAGTGGTCTACTGTGCATGTTAGGTGTGCTTTTCCTCTATTTGAGCCACTGAAACATTAACATATCATATCAGACTCCCTAGGCGTGCCAAATAGATACTCTTGTTAGTTTACACTTGTTTCCAAGTGCCTTCTTTCTGCTCTCATGTTTGTAAAGGACTGTCCATCATTGGTGCACCTTTGGAAGGTTTATGAGCTGCACAAAAATGCTCTTTTTTGTCATCTTGCCCTGTATAAGACTGCTGCACTAGGTTTTGCATGCTCATAAAAGGATGACTGAGAAATAATGATACTATTAAGCCATATATATACATGAGATCTCCGTGTCACAAACCAAGTCAGTCCTATATATTTTAACCTGATTTTTAGCAATCTAAACTGCCCTCATCATCGCCTTCCATGGTAAATGTGCAACAGACAAAAGTATCATTAAAGACAACAATCATCTCAATTAGGGCCATGCCCTTAGGGGGGAGCAAAACATAGTGTGAAATTGTCAAGGGTGACAATTTACGACACTACATTTAGCCCCCACTTTAGTGAGAGTATGAACTTATGCCCAAACTCACACTAAAGTAGAAAATATGTCAAGAGAGGTCTGATTGTCCAAATGTTGAAGAGATATGATGAAAAAGGATCAAAGGGGAGTGCACAAGCCCCTAGGATCCAAGACCCCATGGCAAACCGACATAAGCACAAAGGAAGACACATGTATATAATGTAGCAAGACAACATATACAAACATATATGATGAAAACACGAAGCATACACAATGAAGACACATGACATGACATGATGACAAAGTGAAAACAAACACGATGCAAACACAAAAAAAGACACGCAAAAGACACACAGCAAAACACAAGGTTAGTACTAAAAGGATTCGAGTCAGTAAGGCAAATTCGAGTCAGTAAGGCAAAGAGACCTCTGTCTTAAATTTAGCTCAAATACCAAACGTCATCCATCGAATAAATGAGTGCTCCCATGAGGACTAGCAAGCTGCGTTATGCCACATCACTCATGAGCTACATGGATCTATTGGCTAGCAAGCTGCATTATGCTAGGTGTCCATGCAATATGATGGGTTTCACAAGGCTAGCAAGCTGTGTTGTGCTAAGACACTCATGAAACACATAGTTCTATTGTCAAGCAAGGTGCGTTATGCTCAACGGCCATGTTAGAAGGGGTGCTCAAGTTCATGACCCAACAAAGCTACGTTATGTCGAATCCATGAACTATCTTGCCAAAGCCTCACCAAAGAAGGTGCATAAACTCACCTAAGAAGGCACATTAACTTGCCTAAGAAGGTGCATAAACGACAAGCTCTTCTAAGAAGGTGTATAAATGACAAACTTGCCTAAGAAGGTGCATAGACTCTTGCCTAAGGAGGCACATAGACTCAATTAAGAAGGCGCAAAAGCTCGCCTAAGAAGGCACATAATCGACAAATTGGCCTAAGGAGGCACATAAACGATCAAGACAAGGCCAAAGCCTCAAGGGGTGTTATACACAACACCACTACAAAAGGTGATCTACAAAAATGGCAAAAGGGGCATTACTCAATATATGAAGTCATACCTTAGGGAATATCATGCATGACAGCACCACCAAGAGAGGACAAGTCGTGGAATGAAAGATCACACTCTAGGGAATACTAGCCATAGTATCACCACCAAATGGAGCATCATATGCCATGAAGAGTCACACCCTTAAGGGATAACAAGCCCAATATAACCACCAAACAGACACTAACATAGATTGAGAAGACCACACTTCAATTGACAAGGTCATGCCTTCTAGGAGATGTATGCTATCATCACTAAAAAGGGACCACTTCTTTTGCAAATAATGAGTGGAGGACTATATGCCTCCCCCCGTCCCCCTCTTAAAATGTTAGTTGACTTGGTACACTAACGTTTTAAGGAGATAGAAAAGGATTCCCTTGCTAGAAGGAATGCACCTAACACAAGGCTACCTAACCTCTTTGCCCCCCCAAGTGTAGGGATAAAGATGAGCCCAAAATGAATGATGACACACTGCTCCTTGCAAGATGAAATATGATTGCATATGGCTTAGTTTATACCCCCATGTATGGTAGCGAGCATTTTGTGACACTACAATTACCACATGGCAAGGATAAAAGCAAATGCATATTATTCTATTATTGTGTCAATTCTATAATTGTTAGGATCAAATTCTTTTTAATCTCTTTTTCAAAGCACAACATTCATTAGTAGTGTGTCCAAACGTAATGTCCCCAATTTAGCCCCACGCTCTTTATATGGATTTAGTCTATTTCTGGAAATCCGTAGGCTAAGCATAAGCTAAAATTAGGGTTTCCACTTTCAGATGCATTTTCGAAGGTCTGCATGTGTGAGTTTCTGACGCATGTCTGGTGAAGCTTTTTGGGTTTTTGGAGAGCTTCAGGAGGAGGTAACATGCATGTTAAGATAATGACATGCATTTTTGATGGATACCTTGCATGTAGGAAAGGTTTCTGGGTTTTTCTGGGTTTTTAGAGACCTCCGAGGTAGTGTGACATGCATATGAATCCAACAACCTTTCTGAGCACTTACTACTTATAGTAAGTCATGTTGTCTGCCTAATTTGTGCTCAAAAGATATGTGGAAACACTTACTATTTATAGTAAGTCTTGATTATTGTTCAATTGGTGTTCAATTGTTGTTTTTCTAGATTACTATTTATAACAATTTGCTATTTTTTGTAAGTCCATTTATGGCAGAAGCATCATCATCAACTTGGTTAAGCTTGGCAATTGTTAGTTTGCTATTTTTAGCAGTTCATCAGCTATAGTTTGAGCATTGCACTTGGCTTCCTCCTTCAACTAAGTTTCAGACTTAGTCAATTTTATGTTTTGCAGTTGTACCCCTTGCCTAGTTAATGAACTTTAAGATGTTTTAAAATGGGGACATAAAGGGGGGATGCCTCATTTAAGTTCATTAATACTTATTAATGTTTAATTGCTTCTCCTGCAAAGTTGGACGCCTAAAGGAAGAAGAATAATATTTTATTAATTTAGAAATTAAGTGAATGTCTAGAGGTGGCGTCCCTTGGAGGAATTTGAAGAGTTTCTTGCTATGAAGGTTGCTTCATTTGCCCAATTGAAGCTTATATATTGGTGCTTTTTGGAGAGTTGATTATGTTATGATTTTGAAAGTAAAGTTATGCTGCTGGACTAAATCTAGAACTTGGTTAAGGGGGAGCTTAGCAAATTCAATCCATCCTTTGGGCTTGAAACTATGGCTTCCTAGGTGGAGATATGAGATTGTACTTCACTTAGAGGTGCAAATAGAGCTTCATTTATGATGTTTCTGGACAGGTTGCTGATGTATAGCCTGTTTTCGGAGTTGCTGGTTTGACATGGCTGAAGCAAACTTCTATTCATAGCTTCGTCATCAAATTTTATTTCCTTCTGGGTATTCGCTCATGTTGTTCCTCTATGAAGGGTGACCCTTTGGGAGAGTTTTCAGATTTTTTAGTTGAGTTTCTGATTTTTGGGAGAAGGCCCTTCCTAGAGGCCATACCATTCTTCCTGGCTGCCTTGGGATTTGTGCCTGTTGTTTCTCACTGTTTCTAGTTCGAATTCTTCTTGGAGATGGGACACCTAGTCTCTAGCTATTGATTGGCTGTGATTTGGAGGCATTCCGAGTTGTTTCAGAGAAGATATGTCCAATTTTGTGAGTTTTAATGTTGCTGGTCTAATTTTCTCTTTATGCTGTTTCTGATCAGACTTCGTAAATATTAGTATTTTGCTGGTTGAGCTTCAATTTTATATCATTTGGACATTGTAAGAGTTAGAGGAAGTGTTACTCTAACCATTGATTGTTTTTGGAAGCATATCTTTCTAGTTTGCAGCTTATTTCATTCATTGTAAAGCTTGTTAGTAGTACTAACAGCTATCTTTATTTATTGCTGCAAGTTTAATGTTTTGTTTACACTCCCACGATTGAGTGGTTGAGTTTTAAATAATCATCTTTGTTATTGTAAGTTTTCCCTCACGATATAAGTGGTTGTGTGGACTATATTCCTCCCTCCCACGTAAATAAGTGGAAGAGTGGATTTCATGGCTGGCTCGCCGCCTTTAAGTTTGTAAACCTCACGTACTAAATAAGTGGAGAATCCCCACTGCTTGTGGATGCTTGCTGAAGTGGATGAATGTACTTTCTAGTTCAGATTATTCCTAACGATCCCGAAACCATATGCTATCACTTCGCTCCAACTGGGATCTTGGTGAGGGTTACCTTTCAAGCTGATTTGTATTTGGAGCTAACGCTAATAATTGGGATTGATGCTGGTTTGTGTGTTCAAAAATTGAGAAAAATTTAGGGGGAATATCTCACCAAAAGTTCTATGATATGCACAGTAGGATGTGTTTTTGTTCTTTCATTTTGTATCTCTTCATTCACAAACAGGTGGTAGTGTAATGAATCCTAATTTTAAGAGTGTAGCTAAGGTATGTTCAATCTTGGATATTTGATGTGGAGTGGGTAATACACCTTTCTTAATAGGACCGTGAACCTTATATGGTTTGGATGGTGGAGCAAATGTTTGATGTAAAGGTGGAGGACCTTGGTAACCTATGCCTTTGGTGTCATCAGATGGTGTTTGTTCCAAAAGAGCATGGATTTCATGTTCATTCTTTATGTCACATCCTTGTTTTGTCAAGATCCTAAAGCCTTGGCCATAGCAGTGCTCTACGGCTAATAGGTGTGCTTGTGACTTTGTTCTCATATGATGGAGGATGATTGGATGACATGTTTTCCTTGTGTTTGTTACCAATGGGTATTTCCATGTGCATTTGTTGGGGTATCGATTATGAATCACTTTCCCTATGTGACGTGGAGAACACTTCAAGTGATTGTATGGTGGGTGGTGCTAATTGTTGATATGCGTGATTAGGCCATTCCGTTGAAGGGTAAAGGACCACATTGTTCTCTAGGTTAGGCAAAGCATTGTTTATGGATTCATTCATGATTTCCTCATCTTGCTTCAAGATATCTCAATTAAGAATATTTACATTGGGAGATGCAAGAATATGAGTTTCATCATTTGAATTAGGGTCATTGCCAAACACACAACATGAAACATCAACCAAAGATTTCAATGAAGTCGACATTTTACCAAAACACTTAGCCATAATGAAAACAATATGCTTGTAATGAAATTCAGACAGATATAATATTGAATTGAAAAACTGAACTCAGATTTGGACAGAGGATCCTGAGAGGGTTTTGTCATAGAAATCTAAACAAAAAAAGTCTTGACTAGGTTGCCTAGGGCAACTATGTCCTACATAGATTGTTACAAATTTCAAAGTTTGGTTGTCTGTTATATTGTTTAAGGATCTCAGGTTTGTGTGTAGACAGGTCTGACAGTGAATTGCTTTCCAAAATTTGCCTAATTTTATGATTATGTAACTTAAAATGCAAGTGTGCAACAATTTACAAAATTTTCAAATAAAAGACGATTGTAAATGCAATATCTAGATCTAAGATACAAGAATTTACTGATCCTAATATGCCTAAATCTGAAAATGATGATGTTGATGCCTTTTTGAAACAAAATAATGCATTTTTTCACTTTTTGAGCTATATGCAAAATGCTTGAATGAATGCAATGGACAATTTCATATTTGTTTTCAAATTTAAATGACCTAATGCAGATTTTGAAATGCAACTTGAATGTAAATTAGAGCTAAGATGACTAAAATTAACCCTATTGCAAGCTATAATGCAATATTGTATGCAATTTTTTCTTTTGAATTTTTATGCTTTTTATTATGCAAAAATGAATGCCTAAATGAATAGTGCAAAATAATGCAGTGCTAAACCTAGATCTAGGATGAATTACTTCAAATTTCTGAAGGATTATAATGTTGAAATGTTGGGTTCACCAAAATGAAATGATGGAAAAGGTGGATACTTTAGGATTTGACCCAAGGGTTTAGGCACCTTTCCTTATTTCATTGTAGTATGTGGGTTTGTGTTGGGGGTTTGATGTAATAATTCTATTTTCCCGAAAATTAAATCTTGACAACTGACTTTGTACTTTTGAAATTCAAATATTAAAATGTTAGCACCAACATATTTAATTTTGGAGCCAAAATAGGGAGACTAATCGCCCTAGGTATCTGTACCCCAACCCTATTTTTTGGGATTTAAGGTGTTGGAGGCAAAATATTAAATAAATGCTTTGGTATTACATTTGCAATTTGTCGGAAAATGATAAAATGGGCCACAAAATGCATAACTTAGGAAATTAGGTGTTCAATTAAGGCCATGCACTTAGGGGGGAGCAAAACATAGTGTGAAATTGTCAAGGGCCACAATTTACAATGCTATATATATATATATATATATATTCCCATACCCGTGCCCAAGGAAAAAAAATTGCAGTATCACTTTACCCGTACCTGTACCCGTATCTCCACCCGTACTTGAACTGGTAACTTAGATATTTTACAATAGTACGCTTTTGTAGCTCTTTGTGTGTGCTCTTTAGGGTTTGCTACTTTCTATTGTTTTGCTTATTTTTAGCTTCGGATTTCATTTCATTTAGTCTACACTTGATATTTTCTTTCTGTTCTCTTAAGTCCCATTGACCTTTATTTTGTCATTATTCAACATCAATATAATTAATCCAATGAATTAAGCATGAATGTAATAATAAATATGATGATCCTAGCTCCTACGCATTACATAATCAAGAAAAATGATTAGGATAAATCTGATTCATGTCATACTTATTTGTCTTAGCATATATCTTTTTTTCTGACCTGGTATGTGAAGAATAGTTGTTCTCTGAATTTCCCAATTTCCAACAGGAGGGTAGAAGAAGTGATGGGCGCCATGCAACAGAGATTCGAAAAATTCAGTCACAGTGTGGTTTGCTTCCTAGAGCTCATGGAAGTGCACTTTTTACCAGAGGAGAGACACAGGTATTTTTAAAAAATCTAGGTTGCTTCCTCAATTATGTTTTTAATGAATGCAAAGATTTCAACAAACAGAGTTCTCTTGAAGACAACATTCTATGAAGTTGGATTGTGTTCTTAATTTTTCTACAAAACAAAATTAGTAAGTTGATAAAGAGCAGTAGAATTAGCACAAAGACAAGCCTATAAAAGCACCACAGTTATACTATGCAGAAGTTGTAACATTTCTTGTGTAGACAGACCTGACTTTAGAGACATGCAGAAGTTTTTCAGCTATGCTATATACCAACCAAACCTCTTAGGGAGAATCTCCTACAACTGTTTGTATGCCCTCATTTCCCACCACTTGCAGCATTAACCTTAGTGATGTCATGCATGTCTTTGCACTCCATCATAAATATAGTATTAGATATGAGTCATTTTAAATTTTTAATGCTCCCTTTCTTGAGCTAGATTTCATTTACGATGCTGTACAACCATAATGTTTGTAAAACTTTTCAGTATGCAATATACACAGTTGTGTATAACCAGTTTCTTTTCATGATTTATAAAAAGCCATGGCCAAGGTAATTTACTATGCAGACCTACCATGTGTAAGAGACCTGCTGTCTCTAACCCTTGCAAACAGATATGTTGATGTAGGTTTGTTTTGTGTTTTGATTTGTTTTGCAATTTTATTTGTGTTTTTATAATAATATCTGATTTTTGTATTTTCTCAAAATAGTGCCAGGCAAGAAATATGTATGCAAGAAACTAACAAATTTTGAAGCAACTGGAACTATATTGAAAAATATGGCGCTGCAATATTATTTACTGAATATAAAGATTTACAATGCTTATATCTTGAACTCTGCATACCCGAAATGATGAGATACCACAATTAGCAAAGTTCTGGAATTTATTGCAGCAACAGGTGAAGTGTACGACATGCTTGTAGAATCACTTTCTCCACCCCAAAATCCACGCACAATGCCTCTCGTGATGTAGGCGCTAGCAATGACAGAGAAAGGAACTCAAGAAGAATGATGTTTTGACTCCAAGGAAGAAACACACCTTTTGCTTGAATGTACGGCCTAGCAAGTACATCAATGGTACGGCCTAGCTGAAAGCATGCTAACTCCATTGATAATGGCGGCCTTGATGGAAATTCAGGTCTGCAATAGATGGATCATGAAATTCTTCAAACCCTATGATGATTCTCCTCCAATAAGCACAGATTGAACCTTTGGATGAAGTCCACAATCAGGCAATAATTCAGCTGATCTCTCACAACCTCAAAATTGCACAAACACTGAAGAGTTTTCGTTCTCCAATGCTGAAAAAGGTAGAAACCCTAGTTGGATTCCTCTCCAAGCATGAACTCCCAAAGAGATAATTTCATATTCTCCAAATTATAATCAGAATGAATGCCTTTGATGCCCTTTTATAATCTCTTCAAGAAGTCAACCTGTTAATTGTATTTAATTTGCTTTTAAAATCCACTTTAGGTTTTTAATACAAAACTTTATAATATCTCCAACTTGGGTGCCCAAACCAATAATATAAAATTAATGTACTTTAAGTGATTTAAATTGAGGGTCATGGCCTCATCGGACATAAAGTACACTTTTTAACCTTATAATTTAACTTTATAATATTTAATTATCATTAAAGTACCTTTAATGATAATTATTCATTAAATAGTTAATCTGCACATCCAACTGAATAAGAGGTCAACATTGCATCTGAGACCTGTCTAGGTGCCTTACTAAATTTAGTAACCTTGACTCCTTTGAAATGGTGACTTACTATAAATAGTAAGTATGAAGAACTGAGTCCAACAAAGGCCAAACCCGAACCCACACTGAGCTCTGAAGGAGAAAACCATTGATTACTGCCAATAAGGACCCTCTAACCATCTGTGTTTGCCTACAAGGGTCAGGAATAGGCCAAACCATCCAAAAACAAGATCAAGCTAAAAAGGGGGAATTACAGTTCACCCTCCCTAAAATTGCTTGTCCCTAAGCAATCTCAGCTACAAAGGAAACTCTCCCCCACAAGGATCCCAAGGGAAGATCTGTGTAATGTCCCTGTCATCACCCAACTCCTGTAACACCAACACCAGAACAACTATCTGAACCCGTCGAACCAATCCAAGTGTCGTAGGAGTATGAGCCACAATAGGAAGCAACTCGAAAGACTGACAACATTTGCTTCCTATCTCTACGCAAAACAAATTGTCATCCAAACTGTCTAGCACATGCGCCAATGAGCTGTGCATCTGTAAGAGGTCATGTACATGAGGATCAAATGTAAAACTGTACACTCTCCTCACTATGTACACTTCAAAAAACTCCCCAGCCCTGTCTGAAATCCCGATGCATTGGAAGGATCCCAAAAACTACGATCAATGCTCATCTTGGGACTAGGGTAAAGAAAGTGATCGACATCAATCTCAAAGAGCGAATTGTCATATGACGATGTAGCATCCGCCTCAAACAAAGGGTTGGTTACAAACTAAACCATATCCTAGGCGGATCCCAATCAACTACCTCTAAACCCTCGAAGTACTGAATAAAACCATGCCCAATCTGTACAAACTCCTCCTCTACCCTCTCGCTTTTCTCACTAACGAGAGAGATAGAGCGCAAACTCCCATCTGTAATTCCCCTCAAAACATATCTCTTGCCCTATAACTCAAATCTCATCTCCATTTTAGGCAAGTTGAGGGTGAACACACCAATGTCCTGGAGCCATCTCATACCCAACACTATATCCATCCCACCCATGTTGACCACATAAAAGTTAATGTGTAACTCATAATCATTCAGCATAAGGGTGAGATTACAAATTCGTCTAGTGTAAGTGAGGGCATAACCATCCGCCACCCTAACCCTGAATCAGCAAAGTCTTTCTCCCGGAGTCTACACCTACTGACAAAACCCTCATCAATAAAGTTGTGTGTGGCTCCAGTGTCGAGCATGGCAATACATTGCTGTCCATCCACTAATATCTCGAACCTGAATGAATCATCCCGTGCACTAGCAGATAATGCCAATGTGGATAGATTGGCCTCACGCCCAAACTTTGTAGAGGCATTTCCAGCCTCATTATGCTCGGAAATAGCTTGCTGGTCTAAAATTTCAGACTCATCATCCTCATAATAAACCCACGTCACACGGTTAGCTTTGCCCTTTGGCCTCATAAGGCAATCATGATCTTTGTTGTAGGGCTCCTTGCACCAATAACAAAGCTGTTTCCTTCTTAATTCATCACGAGTTGCATCATCAAGTTTGGCTGTTGTCTTTTTCTTGGTCTTTGCAACTGGTTGATCTCTCTTCAGTAGGCAAGGTGTTTGTTTTTGGCGGAAATTGTTTTTTCGGAGCAGCAAGCTCCATTCTCTTTGCCCTCTTAATGGCACCATCCAAGAAAGGCGGGTCAAAGGCCTTAAACCAACCTCTCAAAGGCTCCTGTAAACCCTCAGTGAACAACATAACCAACTGCCTCTTTGACAAGCTAGGCACCATCACAGCGAGCCTCTAAAACTCGCTAATGTAATTATCCAAGCTGCCCACCTGTCTAAGCTGTGCCAGCTCTCTGAAGTACAACTCTAAATCTTTCTTATCGAAGCGCTCGATCAACTTATCTGTGAACTCCTGGTAGGTGGTGAGAAGATTATGCTGCAAAGTGGTCATCCCATGATGCTACCTATCGTGAGCCACTCCATCTAGGTGCAATGTGGCAAATTTAATTGCCTCGTCCTCGTGCATAGGTCTCAGCAATAAATAGTTGTCGCGCTTCTGCACCCATGATCTAGTTGAACACTTGTCATTGCCATCAAAATGTGGCAAGACAACCTTGCTGACAACATGTTGGAAATCCCTGTTAGCCTGAGGTGGTGGGGTGGCCTGTGGCGCTCTATGCTCAAATCTGTCTTGCCCTTTGTGTCTCTTAGCATCCAAAAAATCATGTAAAGTCAATGCTTGCCTAATCTTAGGAGAAAGTGTCATATATTCAGTATAGTGTCTAGTAACATCCACTGCTAAGAGAACACGAGGTGACTGAATCTCACGCAGAGGAGCCGGCTGCTCCACCTGTTGGATTGGAGGAACCTCTCTAGAAATAAAAGTAGACTGTTCGGGCCTATGCTCAAAACCACTAGAAGAGAAATTCTGTTGAATTGTCACCTGAGGCTGCTCTACCCTTGCAGTACCGCTAGTTTGCCCTATATGAAACACATTGTCATGTCCCTGAAACAGGACACCAAATAACTAAGCCAACCGATATAAAACATTAAAAGAAGATTTATAACATATAAAATAAAATATATAAGATGCAAATTAAGCGCAGGACTAGCAAATCCCCTCGTCAAACTTATTAAGGGTCGGGATTAAAGATAACCGACCTCAGTGATGAACTGACTCAAGCAAAGGAGGCAACGCATGAGGAAAGCCATGCCCAGTGCTAGCTATAAGGAGGATTGCTGCAAAGGATAAAGCATCATCGCTGGCAGAAGATAGAGGAGAATACATGGGAAATCTGTGAGTGATAAGTCTTTGGCATTGTTTTATTGAAGTCTTGGTCACCACACCCCATAAAACGAATGGTAGTTGAGGATGTCGCCGCCCGAGAGCTTATTACAACTCACACACACACACATTTTAGTTGAGTCATCATTGGAAGAGAGATGAATAAGAGAAGTCCATTGCAGCATTGGAGAAGGACGTGTCTTCCTATACACCAAGATAGAGGTGTGACTGGAGGAAGAAGTTGATGTGGGAGACAGTTGATCTACAACAACAGACGGACCCAGAAATAGAGGATGACAAGGATCATAAGTATGGAGTGCCATCATAGAAGGAAATTACATTTTGAATACTCACCACCAGTAGTCTAGAATCGGGAGAAGTCAAAAAGATAAAGAAACGATGGAAATAAGGCTTAGTACATATAAACAGGACCCTCTTCCATCATCGGTGGGAAAAGAGAGAGGAAGAGTATCTACAAATCATTTGAGGTAGAGGGTAAGTGATTTCTGAATAAAATAGATAATTATGATTTTATGTAAAAAAATAATAAAGGGTAAGTGATAATAAATGAATGTAGGAATGGTTGGGGCTTGTCATGGATATTTAATATATATATGATTAGTTTAAGTATATCAAGTATAATATGATTTCTATATATGTTGCTAATTATGTTGACAATGAATAAATATATATATTTAGATATATTGATATATATGGAGGGAGAAGCTCGTAAGTGTCTCATAGTTAGTGGACACGTACATGATGTACATGGTAGTACATAAGTATATAATATGTTATCAACGATTATCCAATAATGATGCTTGCAACAATTATTTAGCCTTATAAGCAATAATGACTCTATTCATTTACTATGTTGACAAATAGTATAAGAGAATTCCATCTATGGATCTTAAGAGATGTTCAAATCCACCCCTAGTATTTATGACATATATTTAGAAGGATCATTTATAGTGAAGAAGATGAATAATCCTTTGACAAGAATAAAGTCTTTATATCATCTTTGATCTTATTAGATTTTATCACTAAATTTATTGATCTCCAATGTTCTAATGTCTCTTTGAGAAATACTTTGAATGCAAGATTGGGGTTTAAAAGTTTCCGTCAAAAAAAGGGGACATTACACACATGCTGCTGTGGAATAATCTGTTTCATGGTGCCCATAAGCTGAGACATCATATCCATCATATTATCATGCCTCCTCCTAAACTCAGTCTCAGGACTCTCAAATTGAGCATGCTCCTTCCTTGTGGCCCTAGGTGTCTCTTTCAGAACCTCTCTATTTGCCATAAGACATGTAATACTGTCCTCATTGCTACTAGAGCTAGACCTGTGAATACCCAAAATACCTAAAACTATATCACCCTCTGGAACCTGGGGTGTTTCCCAATGTTCTGTTCCTATTCCTCTTCCCTTAGTATAAAATATAATATTTCTGCTCATGAAAGCTAATGTTGCACAGGATGGTAGGATTATTGCTCTGATACCACTGTAAGAGACTTGTTGTCTCTAACCCTTCCAAACAGATATGTTGATGTAGGTTTGTTTTGTGTTTTGATTTGTTTTGCAATTTTATATGTGTTTTTATAATAATATCTGATTTTTGTATTTTCTCAAAATAGTGCCAGGCAAGAAATATGTATGCAAGAAACTAACAAATTTTGAAGCAATTGGAACTCTATTGAAAAATAAGGTGCTGCAATATTATTTACTGAATATAAAGATTTACAATGCTTATATCTTGAACTTTGCATACCCGAAATGATGAGATAGCACAATTAGCAAAGTTCTGGAATTTATTGCAGCAACTGGTGAAGTGTACGGCCTGCCTGTAGAATCACTTTCTCCACCTCAAAATCCACGCATAATGCCTCCTATGATGTAAGCGCCAGCAATGACAAAGAAAGGAACTCAAGAAGAATTGCATTTTGACTCCAAGGAAGAAACACGGCTTTAGCTTGAATGTACGACCTAACAAGTACAACAATGGTATGGCCTGGCTGAAAGCATGCTAATCCACTGATAATGGTGGCCATAATGGAAATTCAGGTCTGCAATAGATGAATCATGAAATACTTCAAACCCTATGATGATTCTCCTCCAATAAGCATAGGTTGAACCTCTAGATGAAGTCCACAATCAGGCAATAATTCAGCTGATCTCTCACAGCCTCAAAATTGCACAAACACTTAAGAGTTTTCGTTCTCCAATGTTGAAAAAGGCAGAAACCCTAGCTGGATTCCTCTCCAAGCATGAACTCCCAAAGACATAATTTCATGCTCTCCAAATCATAATAAAAATGAGTGCCTTTGATGCCCTTTTATAATCTCTTTAAGAAGTCGACCTCTTAATTGTATTTAATTTGCTTTTAAAATCCACTTTAGGTTTTTAATAAATTTTTTTATAATATCTCCAACTTGGGTGCCCAAACCAATAATATAAAATTAATGTACTTTAAGTGATTTAAATTGAGGGTCATGGCCTCATCGGACATAAAGTACACTTTTTAACCTTATAATTTAACTTTATAATATTTAATTATCATTAAAGTACCTTTAATGATAATTATTCATTAAATAGTTAATATTCTGCACATCCAACTAAATAAGAGGTCAACACTGTATCTAAGACTTGTCCAGGTGCCTTACTAAATTGAGTAACCCTAACTCTGTAATGCCCCTTACCTGTCTTGCCCTAGAATTTGCTTGTAGATTAGGTTTAGGGTTTCTTTTTTTCCAAATGATTGTTTTCCTATTTCAATAACCCTAGATTTGAGCCCTGCATTCACTATATTAACAACATATCTGTTAGCATTAATATCTAGATATTGAAAAATCAGACATAACAATACATGTAGATTACAAACAGGAAGGAAGTCACTTAGCCCATCAGGAGAGGGGAATCCTTAAGGGGCCAACGGTCTACCACCTCTTATTGCCCAACCGTTGCTTTGGGCCTGTGGGGCTGAATCTAGGTGGGACCCCCACCCCTCCATGACCCAATCCTTGCTTCGGGCCTGTGGGGCAGAATGCCCAACCCTTGCTTTGGGCCTAGTGGGGTGGAACCTGGGTGGAGTGTTTAGACAAATCACTTAAGTCATGACTCAACACTCTTGGCGGGATTACAATCAGAATGTAGATAGTTCTATACAATTTCCTATTATACAGTCATTATTGATTCACTTGCATTTTCACTTATGATGCTATGAAAAGAGTCCAACATGAGTATATAATTCAGCATGATGATATACCAGAATGTAGGAGTAAATATAACAAGATTCAAGTCTAGAGATCATTCATCATATTCTACAGATTAATGCAGTCGAACAGATTCAAATTAGTTTAGTTCAATATGTGTATATAGTTACATTGAGTCCTAGCATGAAGGTATATCAGAATGCAGAACTAAATTAAGCAATATCCATATCTATATGTTCATCATATCCATATGATTCGTGATGTAATTTAATACAGCCTACAGTTCCAACATTAGTTCATGATAATTGCAATTGTGCGAAATGCAGACTTCAATCAAACATGAATGTAGATCAAGCATCATTAGAACCAGTTCTGAAAAAGGGTAAACAATAATGGCCTATATCTGTTTAAGGACTACACAGTCCCCCAAATCTAATGCCCACTATCAATGCCAAGAATTCTATTTCCAGATTCTGATCTATCAAGAAGGAATGGTTCAAAAAACGTTAGAAGCACTTATATATTTCAATGAATAAAGACTGGATATTATATTCAATAATAGACAGATTGACTGGAGCCTGGGTCAAGGGTTTATGCAGCATCATTATGTCAGACTGAGGAAATTAAATATTAAAGCCAGTGAGTAATCTCACCTGATCTGCTGTGTCTTCCCATGTCTCCTTATTCTTTAATCGTCTTCTTTCAACCTTACTTTGATTGATCATAGGATAAAGACATAAATATTCATCTACTTATTTTTACATTAAGATCATAATTACTTTTAAAGCTCAATAATTGTTGCAAGCATCATTATTGCATAATTGAATATAAAACATATATATATATATATAAATAAAACATATACATATATGTATATGTAATGCCCAATATCAATGCCAAGAATTCTATTACCAGATTCTGATCTATCAAGAAGGAATAGTTCAAAACACGTTAGAAGCACTTACATATTTCAATAAATAAAGACTGGATATTATATTCAATAATACACAGATCGACTAGAGCCTGGGTCAAGGGTTTATGCAGCATCATTATGTCAGACTGAGGAAATTAAATATTGAAGCTAGTGAGTAATCTCACCTGATCTGCTGTGTCTTCCCATGTCTCCTTATTCCTTAATCGTCTTCCTTCAAGCTTATTTTTGATTGATCATAGGATAAAGACATAAATATTCATCTACTCATTTTTATATTAAGATCGTAATTACTTTTAAAGCTCAATAATTGCTGCAAGCATCATTATTGATAATTGAATATATATATATATGTGTGTGTGTGTGTGTGTATGTATATTTATATATGCATAATCATTATTAATTATTTATAGGTTAGGAATACTTTTCCTTGCATGAAGATGTATATCATCTATATATTTACACATGTATATCTGTATATATCTTGTTATATCTGCTTCTTAATTTCTTAATCTGCTGTGTCAAAAATATCTTCCTCATCGTATCCTGCCCGTTTTGCAATTGGCTTTACTTATTTATATACTTCCATGCCTACGTGGAAGGCAGAATCCAAAAGGTATGACTTTTAGTCTAAGTGCTCCCATGACTTAATTCCTATCTAGGTTATTATAATTGCTGTTTTTGAAAGCAAACTTATTTTATATTGATTGCTGCCTTATTATATTGTTTGCTACCTTTATTAGTTATTCGGATCTTAACTTTGGGCAATTAATATTTATATAGAAGTCCCTTAACTTGGGAGTTTTAAACTTATTAATTATTACCATCCATTTATTATCGTATGAATTGCTGATTATTGCTGCATATATATATATATATATATATATTATTTCTTTAATATGTATTCTTATATTGGTTTCATATGTATTTAGTATGCCCCTTTACTAAAAAAGGTTCCCTTAGGATTATTCTTTATTTATTTAACTGGGTTTAATTACTTTCAATTAATATTATTTTCTTGTTATTATTATTATTATGATATTTACAAATAATATCTATTATTCTAGCTTGTATTATAATATTTCTATGATAATTATAATAATAATAATATTTATGTTTATATATTGATATTTGTTTGATTTATTTGTATTTCGGTAATTGCAATATTATATTAAAATATTTATAATAATCATAATTGTCCAATATTGATAATTTAATAATTATAATATTATTTTTATATATATTTAAATGTTAATATTTATATTTTATATCTGATGTTATTATTTATAGTTTGTAATGATATTCTAGGTTATTTTTATTTTATTATCTTATCTGAGATATCGAGTTATATAATTTATTTATCCCATATTATTAAAATGGTTATAGTACCTACTATTCATAGTTTGGGGATTACGATATTCATCGTATAATAATTATAATTATAATATTGTCTTCTGACAATTATAATTATAATGGTATCAAATCGTTAACATTTTTAAGTATGCCTTTGCTATCTTAGTGTCCAATTTTGGGGACATGACAGACTCCTCCAAAATGGTGACTTACTATAAATAGTAAGTATGAAGAATTGAGTCCAACGAAGGCCACACCCGAACCCACATTGAGCTCTGAAGGAGAAAACCATTGATTATTGCCAAGGAGGACCCTCTAACCATCTGTGTTTGCCTATGAGGGTCAGGAATAGGCCAAACCATCCAAAAACAAGATCAAGCTAAAAAGGGGGCATTACACCATGCCATCTTTTGGTGCATCTTTTGCAGGCACAACATGATCATAACATTAAGAGAATTCAAGCAGTTGAAGAAAATTAAGCATCTTCTAGACACAATAATAGCACAATTTCATTTTGCATTTATTTTTCCAAGCCAACCAAACTTTCCTCAAGATATTTTTCTTCTCTCATTTTGTCTAATGCTTTCTTTTTGCCAGTTGTTTTTAAAAACTTACTCTATCCTAACATCAAATACTCTATCCTAACATCAAATTATTCCATCTCTTGATGGTAGATCTTTCATAGAGAACAAATTTATTAATATTTGTCAAAGCAAAATACCATTTAAACAATTTTTGTCTTTCAATAATGATACAGTAAGTTTAAACAACTCTTCATTTCCATGATTATCAGAATGTTCACCTCCCTTGACTTAAGTTGTGGCTTCAATTGACTAGTGGTCAAACATTGTAAATGGAGACATTTGAACATAGTTATTATTCTCAATGGCTTCAAAGTTAAAGAAATATTGATGAGCATAGAATTTATCCAGTCTAAATACACAAATTTTTTTGGATTTTGATTATTACGCCAAGCGTAGCAAATACTTTTACCATCAACTTTCTCTTTTTCAAGAAGATCTATAAGATTTAAAAATATTTTAGCTTTGATCCAAAAACATAATTCATTCTCTTTTCAAATAACATATTTCCTCAATCTTATCTTTTTTATATTCTAATTCAACCATATTATAATACCAATTCCCCGCTCACCCCCTTCCCCAAAACCCAAGGGACATTTGAGAGAGATGTAGATATCCATTTCCAAGAGGATCCATAAGATTTAAAAATCTTTTATCTTTGGCCCAAAAATGTAATTTATTCCCTCTCCAAGATAATATGTTTTCTCCAACTTCATTTGCTTTATATTCAATCATATTAAATTCCCTCCCCAAAATCCAATGGGCATTCAAGAGAAATGTAGAGTTCTATTTCCATAGCTTCCTTCGTTATCTTTAATCATTTGGGGCATAAATAGAATTGATAGTAAAAGTAACATTTTTGTTGATAACCATCCAAATTAGCCTATTAGTAGAGCAGCCACTACCAATAATAAAAGGGATCCACTCAGAAGCAACTCAAATAGTTCTGTTACCTTTATCTTTAGCATGCTTTGTAGAGAAAAAAATAGACTTTCTCCAAACAAAATTTAGGGGACATTCAAGTCAGAACCCCATAGCTTTAGTCTCTTGAAGACATAAAAAACCCAATCTAAGAATGCACTTCCTATTAGAGGATTCCAGTCCTTTGGCATTCCAATTGATGCAATTTAAATTCATTTGTATATAGAAAGAGATGGGGATGGCCTTTAATTTTTACATAAGTCTATCAAAACATTTGGGCATTTTTTCTTCCTTCCCCTTTTTATTACATTTTAGGTTAGCCTCAGATTGGTCAAGCTTATTCCTTTTTTTGCGTTTCTTCACCTAATTCACCTCCAATATCAAGACCATCACCATTTTTAACAATTATCTCCTACCAGAAAAGAGGGTTAGAACAATCTAATATGGCTTTTGTCTTTTTGATCTACCCATAAAGATTGTAGGAGAAAAATCTTTTGAAGTCCTAGGTTCATTATCTTGTAGACTTTGGAGAGCATTGAGAATAGCATTCAAGTTACTCAGTCAAAACCTATTTCTCAAATTTTCAGGCACAAAGTTTTAGGCATTTTTTTTGACAAGTACTTCATTTTTGAATATTAGTGATAGAATCTTGGCATTTAGAGCAAAGAGCTAGATTTGTTGGGATAACAATACATTCTTCTTCCATTAGAGGAACATCCTTAATAGTAGGGATAATTTCCATGTAAACCAAATCATTATCAGCATTATAGTTTTGATTAGGATCCACAATTTTAGATAAAGATTCTTTATTCATTGAAAGGGAAAAGCTCTTGTTCAACTTCCATTTCATTACTTACATCATTGAAGGCAAGAGAGACATCCTTTATAAGTCTATTTTGTTTCTTTGAAATTTTTGGACAATCTCTTTGTTTTATGACCATTTTTTTTGCATAAAAAATGAGCATTTACCCTTCTAAATTTTTTAGTTCACATATCAACTGATTAATTCCCATTTAGAAGCACAATATCTTTGAAATCTTATTAGAGGATTTAGGAGAAATTGAGACTCTGGCATTGAGATGAGGAAGAGAAGCTTTTGTTTCCTGTATTGAAGCTCATTTCCCAAAGGCTTAAGGAATTGGGGAATCAAAGCCCACAATTTGGGGAGAGGATTTTTTAATTCAAGCTACCTTGGGGCTAAATTAGCAAGAACTTTACAAGGTTTTGAATCAAGCAACCAAGAAATGGCCCTGAACACCAACTGTCCCATGTTCTAGAATTCCCATTTTAGTACTCTTGTTTGCATACTGTAGTTTTTGAAGAAAATTGTGAATAATCCCTTTTGAATCATACTACAGAAAGAGACATATTCCTATCTTTTTCCCCAAATGTTCTTTATCCATTTATCAAAAAAATTTGTAGAGGGAATAAAATTATTGTCTAAGCAAACAAAGAAAAACAACAATACTTTTAAGCTTTCCTGCTTCCTTTTAATAGCTTCAATCATATCTTAGGTGAAATTTGCAGTTTTCTACATATGGAAGGTTCCTTACTATTTTTTTTCTTTCTCTAGGTTATCCATTTTCGACATTGTAGTTCCTTCCATTGCCATTATCAAAGTTTGCTTCAAACTCTGCAGAATTCAATACACTATCTAGATTGTCGGTTCTGAGGACAACTTTGTATGATTTCTTGTCACTAGTGAATCCAGCTTTGGCCTTGGCATTGCCACTATCCTTTTCACCTCCTTTAAATTTGCTGCCGTCATTAGCATTTAACATGGAATCCATAACCTACAGCTAAGCTTGCATAACAGATTGGAAGTCTTAATAAATTCCAAAGTATAAAAATATAGTAGGAATCAATATGGTTCCAACAAATAGATAAATAATATGTATTAAAAAAATTGCTATGAAATGCAATAAAAAGGGAACCCTCAAGAACTTGACACACCACAAACCAACCAAACATATCAATAACCAAGAGAACTGACAAATTTGGAGAGTGGAATTGAATGAAGTAAACCAAGAATGGCGAATAGTACCAATCAGAGTCGATTTTAGCAAAGAATGGAGCATCCAAGAGTGAAAATGGAGGATGGCTCTTCGTCTTCCTCACCAGCTCTTAGCGAACCTTGAAAGTCTTAACATTCATCCCTCTTAGTTATTTTTGAGAATCAGTACTCTTTTATTTCTATTGTATTTTGCATATATAACCAAGGCTGTAACACTAACAGTAACTCTATCATAACTTTTCTTCTGTGTTAAAGTTTCAAACTAAAGTTGAGGGGCCAAAGCACCACAATTATTACAACCAATCATGGCGACATCTCTCTTTTTCTGTTGGTAGAATGCTGGGGTTGGAACATATTTGATGGTAGCATTTAAATGAACTAGCATTTTTTTTTTCCTTTTTTTGTTCTGTTCATATTTATATTCTGAAACTTTTTGATTAATGTGGTGGTTACTTTTCTGGATTACTTCTGTGACGTACATTATGATTTTTTATTGTAAAATTGAAAGCGTATATCACAGTGATGTGCATTGTCAAATTTGTAGTCATTGGCAGTTACTACTCTTGGAGGTAGCAACATGGGTCAAAGATTAGATAATCTTACAGAAGTTGATGAGCTAAAGCGATTCTATCTCCAGGTAAATCTCATTTTGACTTATTTAATGTATCAGGATGGTTTATGTTTTAAAAGAATGACTGCGTGGAATCTTCAATGTAATGACAGTGCAAATACAACTGCTATTGCATTATTACTGAGACAGATTTTTGACAAGATTAATGAGAGAGCTCATCTGAATGTTTTTTAAATGATTTTGTGTTTTCAATATAATGAATTTACTCTCTCCATTAGTGTTCAAAACTGGTTTCCCTGAATTTGCTATGATAAATTGATTGCCTCGAGATATAGGTTGAGATTATCCATTTGTAAAGTCCTACAAAATTAAGATTTTTTCCCATGTAAAAATAAAATATACTTTCTAAATTTCTTCATCGAATCCTTCTATACAAATCTATTGAACAATTTTTTATAATTATTGAATACGTTTTGCAATTCTCGGTATGGCAGTACTCTTTCCCACCATCAGCTGTAGGAGAAGTGGGACGTATTGGAGGTCCTAGCAGAAGGGAAATCGGTCATGGAATGCTTGCAGAAAGAGCACTTGAACCTGCACTTCCTTCAGAGGAGGATTTTCCTTATGTAATCCGTGTTGAGAGTACCATCACAGAGAGCAATGGTTCTTCAAGGTTAGATCCTGAATCATAAGTTAATGTTTATTCTAGTATTGTCTTATCCAGGTGTTAGTTTACTAAAGCACACTTACTCAGGATACATATTCTTATCAAATAGGAGACCTTAGTTTCACATTCAGAATTCTTTTCCTCTAGTAATTGGATGACTGCTAGAATGGATTGCTGTGGGTACTGAATATAGGAGTTAATAAATGCAGTTTAACTAAGTAGATTAGCATTCTGGGATGATGTTCATAATTTTTTTGGTTCTGCAGTATGGCTTCTGTTTGTGGAGGTTGTTTGGCATTACTAGATGCAGGAGTTCCCTTAAAATCCTCTATAGCTGGGATTGCAATGGGTATGGTTTTTGACACTAAAGACTGTGGGGGGGACGGTACACCACTCATTCTTTCTGACATTATTGGCTCTGAAGATGCTTTGGGTGATATGGATTTCAAGGTTTGTTGAAGAAGTTGATTTGTTTACTGATTTTGTATTTTAGAAGTATATAAAACACATAATAGATGAGTGATGGTATCACATGGACTGTCCTTTGGTGTTAGAATTGATTATATGTGCAATTAATTGCCGTACCATTCCTTTCAGAAACTGATATATGACAGCTAACATTTGGATCTTTAGCTTTCCAGGTTGCTGGTAATGAGACGGCTATCACAGCATTTCAAATGGACTTAAAGGTTACAATGCTTATATCTATTTAAAGCATGAATTGTTTAACACATTATCTGGAATTGAAAGTAACAACTATTATTATTTTTGTCTGCATTCAATATATCCCAGAAGAATAGCTGGATATTTATAAGCATTCTTAAGTTGCAGAATCTTTTGCAACAGTGCTACTAAGATATTATCATATCCTTCCAATTAAATAAATGCTTCTATAGAAAGATGGTCTGAAATTTATCCTATAGCTGTTCACATTTCCACATGTACAGATACTGCTGAACCAGTCTTCAATTAATAATTCAGTTTTATTTCATTGTAAAGACTAAACTGTAAGATTTTCACTCTCCAGTATGCATTCCTCTAATTTTATTTGATATTACAGATCATAGGGATTACAGTACCAATTATGAAGCAAGCTCTTGCCCAAGCAAGAAAGGGAATATGCCATATTCTTGGTATGATTTACATATATTTGAAATAGTATTTTACAGTTCAGATACTTTTCTAAACGTCCAGGGGTTTTCCCAATTGTTGAGAATGCATATACTTTAATAGAATTATGAGTGAGTCGAATTAATGTACCGGTTCTTACTTTTTTGGTAATGGAAGTTAATAGCCCCCAAATATATGAAAAACAACGGCTATTATTAAAATGGGTGGTGTTGTTGATATAATAAATTGTTTGTAAGTGTTGTCTTTCTTAATTTTTGATAGGAACCTTCAAGAAATATAGGGCAAGGAAGTAACTACATATGTTTGTAATATTAAGCTGGATCTTATCAAGAAGGATCATGTGGTGCATTCTGTCTTTTCATCTGGACCTTAACAAACTGTACACTATCCATGTGCTGATCTGAACTACACTCATCTGGACCCATGGAGTAATGAGCAGAATCATATTCCTCCTAACATTGCTTATGCTCATCCATCACTTGGTCAAACTTCTCCTCAAGCCTTCTGCCCTTCTCCCTACTGACAGAAATGGCACATAAACTACTGTTTGCAATTCTCCTCAACACATATTTTCTACCATTCATCTCAAATTTCATTTCCATTGTTTGCAAATTGAGGGAGAATTCACCAATGGCTTGGATCCACTTCACGCCCAACACAATGTCCATCTCACCCAAGCTGACAACATAAAAATCATCTTGGAACTCATAATCATTTAGCAATAGGGTGAGATTAAGAATCCTCCTAGTGCAAGTAAGAGTAAAACCATTTGCTACTCTTACCCTGAAACCCTCAAAGTCCTCTGCCTGTAGTCCTCGCCTGGCCACTAAACCCTTGTCAATGAAATTATGCATGGCACCAGTGTCAATCAGCATGATATAGCGCTGCCCATTCAGGACTCCTCTAACTCAGAAAGATCCCTAGCTCTGGATGCGAGTGTCTAATGCCAAAGGAGACAACTTAGCATCTCTTCTTGACTCTGTAGGGGCTCCTCCCAACTCATTATCATCCATATCAGCATGCTGATCTCAAATTTCAGAATCTGATTCATCATCATAGAACCATGCCATACGGTTTGCTTTACCCTTGGTCCTCAATGGACAATCATGATCTCTAGTGTAGGGTCCTTTGCACCAATAGCACAACTTATTTTTCCTTAATTCATCACGTGACTCCTCATCAACTTTAGTTGTTGATTTCTTTTTCTGATCAGCAGCTAGAGGAGGGCTTTCATCTAGAGGAGTGATGGATTTAGGTGGAAACTGCCTTTTTTGGGGCAGCCAACTCCATACTATGCACCTTTTTCATTGCATCCTCTAAGGTAGGGGGATCGAATGCTTTGATCCAACCTCTCAAATGAGACATACAAGGGTCAGAACATAACCAGAAATGAAATTTATTAGGCATACAATGAAAATTATGCCTCATATTTGGCGTAGACTAAACCCTTGTCAATGAAATTATGCCTCATATTTGGCGTAGGCTAAAATGAAATTTATTAGGCATACAAGGGTCATATGACTGATATAAAATTTCAGATTGCTTTTATGGCTCTTATCTCCACTCAACATCAATAAGAATGTTTGCAAATGACTCTAAATTGACTAAACAATGTCCTAGCATGAATGTGCAACTTATTTAGGCAATATTCAATGCATATATTTGATCTAAGCAAGAGAAATGAGCACCTACAGCCAACTGTTATTTTAACAAACAGTTGGTATGCAACCTCAAGAGTGCAATATGAGCAACTATAACCGAGTGGTATAAGTACAAATGCTTGGTATGCAAATATCATGCTAATAATAACATCGACAGCCTAATGGCATTTTGCCAAACACTTGGCATGCAAACTCTAATACTGATTACAATGAGATTTGATTGCACAATAACAACTAGTATTTGAACAACTACTCATTCTCCTAGATTACAATATAATGATGATTTCAAAACAGCCGAGACTCTTGGCAAATTACATGGACATCAAGTATGATAATTGCTGATAACAGATGCAACCTACAGCTGAAACTAATACTCCAAATATACAATGCCAATTGAATGATAAATGAAGGGAACCTGATTGGAATGAAGTCGTCTATTGCTGGAGATGAAGAAGCAATCAATATCACATCAAAAAATGCCTCCTTAAAGCTCAATTGAACCTCTTGACCAGATGTCCCTGTAGCTGATATGATGGCAGATATTAAATTATTCCCAGCTTGATGGTGCTCCAAATTGCCTCCAAAAGGGTTGCCCTTCCTCCTTGACTCAAGCGCTACCCTCCTAGAATGAAATTGAATTTTTATTTGAGCTCCCTTTGCAAAATCCTGGCCCCAATGTATGCAGACTTGGACTTCAATTTGCTGATGATAAAAATCAGAATTTTCACCAATTCAATTCACCTTCAAATGCATCAAAATTGGAAGAGTTCTAACCACATAAATGATTTCTATAAAACTCCAATCGAATTACATCCAAAATTGGCCTTTGGCCACAAATTTTGCTCAATAAAATAAACAATCTCAACAATACATCAGCTGCTGAATCAAATGCAACAATACATCAGCTGTTGCAAGTGAAGTACAATAATACATCAACTATTGTACTCAAATAATCTCCACTATGAAGCACAAGATTGGACTTCTGAGCTAAAGCCCACAATCAACAATAATTCAGCTGGTATCTCACAACCTCAAAATTGCATAACCAATGAGGGTTTTTGTCCCCAAAGGTCCTCCAATGGCTGAAACCCTAGCTAACTTCTCCACCACCAAAAGTCATCAATTCAAACAACAATTCCTAGATGAAGAAACAATGGCTGGCCTCACCTATTTATTCTTTTTCACCAAGAGGTCGGCCCACAATCTAGCAGTTTCCAGAATATTATTTTATTTTTATTAAGTGACTTTATGATATATTATTTTATTTAAGTCACTTTATTAAATTAATTAAATATAAAGTTACCTTTTAATGTTTATTTATTTGATAACTTTATAAATAATTAACTCAATACAACTTTTTAATTTAATTAAAATAATCAATTAGTCATCCTCATGAAATATTATTATTTTGGACAACTTAATTAATTAATTTAATTAAATTACACTACCTCCAAAACGGGGACATTACAAAAGAGTGGTTGTATTGTCCATCATCCGTTGAAGAAGCAACATTGAAGGTGGAACATTGTTCGTGAAGTTATTATTTTTGCTAAGTTGGTGCTTGGCAAGTGGGGCTTGGTGCCTCCGGTAGGTTGGTGCCTACGAACATTAGGGGTTGGTGCTCCTTGTAGGTTGGTGCCTACTAAACTACAAAATTGGTGATTCAAGTAGGTTGGTGCCTACAATCTTTGTAATTTCATATAAAAACATAAAATACAATTGTTGGTGTCAATTTGATCATATTGTGTCTTATTGCATAGTTGATATTTGGAGCTTATTGACTGTTGTTTGGAGGCATTTTCTAGGTCTGGTCTGAATAATGTTAAGTCTGATTTCATGTATGAATTGTAACGAATGAAATATATACTTGAAGTTCAATTTAAGTGCCAGCAAGTTCTTTCTGTATTTTCGTACTTTATGTTATCTCTATATCATGTATGCATGAAAACAATGAATGGCATTTGTAAACATGAAACATACATCACCAAACATTCCAATCAGGAAAACAAAAAACAAAAAAATCAGGGGTAGCTATTACATCCTCACACAATACAATACCATTCATAGTTGTAATACAATTCCCTCATAAAAGGGGGTTGCCTTCTAGAGAAAGAAAAAACAACATAAACTCTATTATCAAATTTGTGACCTAATGATGAATGGTCCAGATTTACAATGAAAATATATATAACCAACAAGATCAAGCTCCATAACCAATAGATAATCACCAAGGTCATGACTAAAAGGCTAAAACCATTGCTACACAAAATAATCTCCCTAAAACAAGGTGGTTCTCTAGAAGACAAACAAATAGTGGATTAGATAGTGCTTGCTTAAGAAGCAATCCATTCTATGAAAGCATAGAAATATCTCACTATGTTCATTAGATTGGGCTTTTCTAAAGTCTACAACAAAATGGATTGTCTCTTCCTAATTTGGGGAATGAGGAAACTTAGGTTCTCAAGGGAATGGATAAACTAGGTCAAGGGATGTGTTGTGACCTTTTCACACATCTCCCCATTGCGAATGGGGACCCCCTAATTTTTGCTTCGTTTGGGTCTTTTGGCTTGATTTTGGTTAGTTTTTTTGTTGTCTCTCTTGTTTTGTTTGTCTTTCTAGGGATGTGCCTGTCTGATGTGAAATTTTGGCTAAGTCAGAGAATTAGGGTTTTCTATCTTTTGACCAGTTTAAAGTAAAATGGAGTGAGTAAATTGAAATCTGAGCTTGGCACTAGATTCAGTATGCTTCCAACAGGTTTCCAATAGAATTTTGTGGAATTCCGACAACTTACTATTTTTAGTAAGTAGCTAATTTGGGACGTTTTCTCAACACATTTGAAATTTTAACTTTTACACTGCATCCAGGACACGTCAAACTACTTGTCTGCAAATTTTGAGCCAAAATTGACAACTTTCTATTTTTAGCAAGTTCACCTTCAGAGGCAGATTTTAGGGTTTACATGCGAAGTTTTTCAATGCATGTCTGGATAATATTTCTGGGTTTTTTGAGACTACACAGTGATATAACATGCAAAGTGAGATGATAACTTTTAGCACTTAGCTTTCAGAGGCTATTTTTAGGGTTTACATGTTGGAATTTTCTACGCATGTCTGGACATTCTTTGTGGGTTTTTCGAAAGCTTCACAGTGGTGTAACATGCAAACCAGGATCAAGACCTTTTTCAAGAGCTGCCTTCAGAGGCTAGTTTTACGGTTTGCATGCAAGACTTTTGAATGCATGTCAGGTTATTCCTTATGGGTTTTTCAAGAGCTACTCAGTGATGTGACATGCAAACAGAGTCGGTCACTTTTTTGGGGACTTACTATTTTTAGCAAATCCACTCTGGCGCCCCCCCCAAGCACATCAGTACTACAAACAGAGCAAAGTGCAACAAAAACGAGGTCAAACAGAGGTCATTTGATCGACATGCAAGTCAAATTAGGGTTTCAGCTTTGGGACCCAAAATGAGGGGTAAAATGCCATAATTTTCGAAAACTGGTGTATCCCACTGCGATCAGTATCTTTCAAGCTATTCACCGGTAAAATTTGAGAGCAATCGGAGCACTTACTATTTATGGTAAGGCGTTCCAGAAACAGGCTATAAATAGTAAATCAATAGCAGGCGCCAGTGTGAACGGGCAAGTCTACCGATGAGGGTCATGTCATTCGAATTTCAAGTCAAACGGAATTGTGGAGGTCATGAAATCAAGCAGTTGCTATAAATAGTAAGCCACCTTCAGAAACATGCTATAAATAGCAGGTCAGCTCGAGACGGTAGTGTGAACAGACTAACTAGGTCATGAGGACCCTGTGGTTAAAATTTCAAATCAATTTGAGCTTCAGAAGAGGGAAAACTTGAAACTTACTAGATATAGTAAGGCATGAGCAAGCAGTTGAGAAAAGTTCTAAGTCTAACAAAAATCCTGCTTGACCCCTCAGATGCGCCTTGTCTTGAGCTGGCAGAGGCTGAGAAAATTCTTAGTCTGGAAAATTTCCTCCAGGACCCCTCAAATGCGCCCTCATCTTAGCTGATGATGAAAAAGTTTCTAAGGCAGGAAAAAAATCCTCCTCCACCCCCAAAATGCGCCCAAGGTAGAAGGTGGGTGGAGAAAATTTGTTCAAGGCATGAAAATTTCCTGTAGCCCCCCCAAAATGTGCCCTAGCATGGAGGTTGGCTTGGAAAAAGTTTTCAAGTATAAAAGATTCCCTCCATGACCCCTTAAATGCGCCCATGCTCAGTGAGGGAGGTTGAAAACGTCTAAGGCAATGAAACTTGAAGCTTAGTCTAGCATATGCGCCCAAGTGAGGAGTGAAGAAATTTTTCTAAGTGTGGAAAATTGGAAGCTCCCACCCCCAAATGCACCCAAACTTGGAGGAAGCCTTGAAATTTCTCTAAGTATGGAAAATTGGAAGTAGCACCTCTTGAATGCGCCCTTGCAAGTTGAAGAGACTAGAGAATTTTCTAAGGCAATAAAAGCAGTGCTCCACTGGGACTCGTCCCCTGCCCTAGTACCCCCGTCCCCATCCCGGAAACGTTTCGGGGACTCGGGGACTCCTCGGAAACTTCCACCCGCCATTGCATCTAACAGTGACTCAAACTTGAGCTCCAATTTTGATACTAACTTGCCAGTTGCATCTGCTGATTAGGGACAGCCATATATTTTTATGTTTTTGTCATTTTATAGTTGAAACTTGGATCCCTTGGGCATTTTGTTACAATTCTTATTTAATATGTATGCACATTGACAATGAAAGAATTTGAATTTTGTTAATTTGTTTGTCGATTCTCATGTGAAATCTCAATTCAAGTCTAATGTTATGTATTAATCTTCTACAATGTCTATGATGAATGCTTTATCAATGTTATGATTTGAATATTTGAAATTTCTCTATACTTTTAAAATTTCCCTATTTTTTTTATCAGCCGTCCCCTGCCGTCCCCTAAAAAATGGCCCAAAAGTACCCCCGTACCAAAAACTCGTCCTACCGTCCCCTACCGTCCCCGTCCCCGAAACTCTGTGGAGCATAGAATAAAAGTGGAAGTAGGCCATGGTAAGTGCGCCCTTACAAGCTTGAAGTTAGTTGAAAATTTTCTAAGTGTGGAAAAATGAAAGCTCTTGCCCTCATATGCGCCTTGACTTTGAGAGTGGATAAGATATGTTTCTAAGGTATTAGAACTTGAAGTTCATGTTGTCAAATGCGCCTTAACCCAAGGAGAGGTGTTGGGGTGTTTCTAAGTGGCATAAATCGGAAGGGGGACCTATAAAATGCGCCCAAGCTAATGAGAGGAGTTAGAAATTTGTTTAAGGCATCGAGATTGGAAGTAGCCCATGTCATATGCGCCCTAGCAATTTGGGATTAGTGGGAAAATTTCTAAGTATGAAGAATTGAAAGCTCAGGGGTGGAATAGCACCCAAGGCAAGGAGTGAATTTTGAAAAGTTTTCTAAGTCTGGAAAACTAGAAGCATACCCCCTTTGATGCACCTAACTCAAGAGTTGAAGTTGGAAATTTTTCTAAGGCAATAAAATGGAAGTCAAACCCCCCATATGCACCCATCAAGGATGGAGAAGGAAATTTGTCTGAGTGGTGGAATTAAAGGCAAGGTTCTTCAAATACGCCCTTCATGAGTCAGGCAAGTGGATAAATTTTTTGAGGCAAGACAAGGAAAAGCACGCCTAGAGGAGAAGAACGAATAAACCTTGGTGAAATATTTTGCAAAGGTTTAAAAATTAAAAGTACCCCTTCGTTTGTAGACACATGAATTTGATGTCTTCTGGGAAGAATTTCCTTCTGGGTACTGGATATCTTCAACAAGGATATGATTTTGAAATTCTTCACGCCTTGCCGGAGACTTTAAGATGGAGATTTTACTCAGATGCCTGCTTGATGAAATATTCTAGGGAAAATAAATTATTTCTAAGGCAGATGGGCTAGAAATTTGGCTAAGGCAATAAAGGGGGTATCATGTTGAGAACTTTCTGAGGCAGAGAGGAATCAAACAACACCCTCTTAAGGTGCCGTCAAGTTGGATAAAGTTTCTAAGGCACAACTTCAAGGTACACAGGAAGCAGAGCACAAGATGGGTTGGAAATTTGGCTAAGACATGAAGAATTTGAGGATGAAGTTTGTTAGAGAAAAAGTTATAAACCCCATCAGATCCAGAGATCACTCAGACCTTGGAGTCAAAGCATGAAAATCAAGTGAGTGAAGTAAATTTGTATTATGAAGTGCTCTGATGCTCTTCTCCTTGCTTGTTTTGCAGGGTGAACACCAAGGCCAAGGCATGGTGACTTGAAGTAATGAAGCAAATAGTCCAAAATGATAAAATCATGAAGGAAGAGAAGTTGCAAGAAATGGCTAAGTGTTGAGACCTAATATGTGCCCAACTCAAGTGGCAAAGAAGAAATGTTTTCAAAGCTTAGGATGGAGAAAAAAATGGAAACCCAAGCAAGAACAACATCAAGGAGGAAAATCATCGTCAAGCAGGAGAAAGAAGTTGCCGCCTTGAAGTCAGATCGAGAACGTACCTGTCATATCCATTCAAGGAGTTGAAGCAGTGTTGACCAAACTCAGTCCGTTTACAGTTGGAGAAGAAAAGTGTGAACGCATTTACAAACAAGAATCTTCTAGAGGATGGTTGACATTAATTGTTTATTTATTACTCCACTCCTCTTTTTAGGGTTAGGGGTGAGGTGGCACAATTTGGGCCATCCATCTGATTGTAATCTGAGCCGTTCATTGGACTTGGCCAGCTATATAAAGGGGCATCCCCCCTCATTTGTAATTCAGTTAGACATTGGATTAGACAGTAGAGATTAGAGTAGAGATTAGAATAGTAGAGAGACTGATAGTGTAGCATAGATTGGTAGGATAGTTTGAAGAAGGAAAGTTTTTCCTTTGAAAACTTTGTAAGAAATTGTTGTGAACACTCTCTCAATAAAAAGAGTTTTCATTGATGATGATCTTGTCTTTTGTTGTGAGTAGCTAGCAAGGTTTCTTCATCCTTCTGATTCAAATAGTAGCTTAAAGTCGAGAAAATTTCATTTCATGCAAATAGATAGTAATAATGGAATGTGGTGTTTGATCTAAGCAAGCTTCGCTCATCCATACCACTAGCGGGCTCACTGATGGTGTGTTCTCCTTGTGTGGTCAACTAGAGACGTTGTGAACCTAACTTCAATCACAGTTTGAATGATGGTATGCATCGTTGTGATGGTATCTTCATGTCAAGTGGTGGTTTGAATATCTTTAGTTACCTCCCTTGAAGATTGCACCGACTTCGTGGAAGTTGTCCGACGTGAGGCAAAGCGAAGTTCGGTTGAAGTTTCTTGAAGTTGAGTTCCATATCCCACGCCTTAGAGTAGATTAGAGCCCTCTTATCCCTGCAACCATTTGAATTCAGTACTTTCTGGTTAGTTTAGGAAATTTGAGCTTCACCGATAAATCCTTTGAATCCTAAAAACCCCTTCCTCTGGAGTGAACAATTTTGTAAGTCCCCTTGAAATACCAACAAATCACATTGAGCCAATTGAGACTATCCATCGCCTAGAAGGAACCTTCGGGTTGAACGCACGAACTCTCTCGCAATCTTAGCATGCTGGATACTTTGATCAAGAGAGAATAGGGTAGCCGTTGGCAACTTTATTCTATGTTGGTGCGGTAGCGAAAATCACATCAATAGAATTGGTGCTAGAAGGAGGGCGAGCATTGAATTGTTCCAAAGGCTGGAAAGAACCAGTATAAAGTTTGAAATGCCAAATTAGAGATATGTTAGATCTCTCTTATGTCCAAAAATCCAAAAATAAGTGAAAAGTTAGAAAATTGAAAAAAAAAGGGATTTCCCAATGGATGGGCATCCATTCCATATTTCTTGCCCTCAAGACAATCTCACGGATATTGCTAGAATTCAAGAAAGATTGAATGCATAGCTGCACCCCGAGAATTTGTCTTAGTTTGGTTTGCCAGGAAGATGTCGAATTCATGAGACCTCCCAGCACAAAGAAATCAGTTGCTTAACATTCCTCTCAAGGATAGAGCTTGTTCTCCAAGGGAAAATTTTCTTTTGGGATGTCCCCAAGCCAGGAGTATTGGATGTAGAACTTGATGATTATAGCATTCCAGAAGTTATGGATGAGGCCTTCACGAGATTCATACTTAGGATCCAAAATCAGATGGAACTTGGCAATGTTTGCTTGAAAGGTGTTTTGCTCCCTTGTTGGTGTCGGATTCACAACGCACCTCATCCAGAGTTCACTTGCACAACATGTGAAGAAGCCATCAACTTCGCCAGATGCCGCCTCGGATTACCAGTACTACCATATGGATTCTTCAAAGACAAAGGATGGATTGAATATGTCACACGAGCATTTTTAGCACCAAATGTAGAGTGTACCTCAACATCATCCAACAACACGGAGAATAAGTCACAACAGGATGATGTGATCGAGCTCAAGGAGCAAGTAGATAAAGATTGTTCCTACATCCTGCTAGAACAAGAGGCTATTGGAACAAAGATCAAAGAAGCAATGGGATAAATCCAAGCAAGAGGAACCACCCAAGGCAACTGTCAGCATACAAAAGTGAATGAATGTACATAATTGCAAGTTATTGAAGATCATCAAGAACCAAGAACGGAGGACTTAGCTCGAAGTAGAGAGGGTATGAGAAATTTTCAATGTTCATTCACTCGAGGAGGAGAACGTGAAAAGGGAAGTGATTCCAGTACACTTCAAGAAGGAACGCTCCTTGATGAAAAATTTCAAACATGCATGAACAAAATAGAAGAAATGATAAGAAGCTTAAGGCAAGATGATCAATGGGCTACCAAGATGGAAGCAAAATATGAAATACGTTTCGCATCAACACTTGATCCATTATTCACGACCATGGAAGAGTTGCTTGATGAAATTGAAACAAATGAAACAGTGCCTGGTAAAGAGATAGAAAATGAAGAACAATTCAGGTTGGGGCTTGATCTGTTGTTAGGGATTCAAAAGGAGCCAGCGCATGAAATGATTTGAATTTCCAAATGCCCTCTTGAATTGATTTCCGCCCCACTCCTCCCAATTTGGATCATCTCCACGTTTTAGATGCAAGAAGTTTGGTTCACCATCAACTTCGACCTCCTGATGAAGCAATGGACTACAGGGAAGAATACATGCCAGCGAATGAAGACCACCAGGTTGTATCTTTCCTTATTATTGGCTACAAAGAATATCATTTTGATTATGGAGATTTAGAAAAGACAACTTGTTTATGGATCAATCATGGTCCGAATGAGTTGCCCCAGTTACTAATCTTTCCCGAAGTTTTGCCCCAGAAATTGTAACACTAAGATATAAAGCATAGAAATACAAATAAATAAATAAATAAAATAAAATACATATTAAAAATATAAAAACGAAATATTAGCAATTTAATATTATTATAATTATAATTATCATAATATAATATTATGATTATAATTATCAAAATATAAATATAAATGTCAACATCTTAAATATTATTATAATTGTAATATACATGTATATTAAATTACATAAACATATAATATATTAATATATTATTAATGAACAAATTATGAGAACAGCAATTTGCATAACAACAAACAGTAATACCAAAGCACCTATTCTAATCATAGAAGGCAGTGATCAGTAGTGATAACTATTAAAAAAGCAGCGATTAGTTTGATATAAAAAGGACAGTTATCTTCTAATAAAGGGGTGTGATCTCTCTCACCAAGGGCAACGATCCATCTCAAGGGGCATGGTAAGAGTTGTATTGTTTGATAAGTTTGAAACTTCAATATAAGATCAAATCCAATTCAGATTAGGGGGTATTAAGAAGGAAACATGAATATTTTCTGAGCATAAGGAAGGAGAGAAATAAGAAGAAGAAAGCACTGATATATACAGCGAATAAGGATAGAAATAGGAGTATTTTCTGTGTAGCAGCAGATACATTAATATGATATCTTAGATGTGGAGGAGGAAATATGTGGAAAGAAAGAGTTGGCTCAAGAAGAGATAGGGGAAGATAAATGATAAATAAGGGAAGTAATCTATATATATACGATTAAGCAATAATAATGCTTGCAGCAATTATTGAGCCTTATAAGTAATTATGGTACTTTAATATGAATGATAGATTCTTATTTGCTTGATCTACACTAACAATATACTCTAAGTGTTAAGAACAAATCATCAATTAAGGAGAAGAAACATACAGATTGTTGTGACGTTTTCACACATCGCCCCATTGCAAATGGGGACCCCCTAATTTTGGCTTTGCTTTTCATTTGTTTTGTTGTTGTCTCTCTTTTCTGCTGTCTGTCCTTTCGGGAATGTCTCCGCCATTGAGCTTAAACGCAAAAATTTTGGCCAAGTCTGGAAATTAGGGTTTGAGTCTTCCTGGTCAGTTTGAGCTCGAGTTTGAACGAAGTGAATATATTGAAAATTGAGCTTAACATTGTTATCAGTGTGCTTCCAGCAGGCTCCCAGCAAATTTTCATCCGATTCTGAGGTACTTACTATTTTTAGTAAGTGTGAAATTCAGGGCAGTTCGTCAGCATTTCGAGTTTCCGACAGTCACACTGCATTCAGAGCGCATCAGACTATTCGCGTGCCAAATTTGAGCAAAAACAGACAACTTACTATTTTTAGCAATCCAGCTTCCGGAGCAAATTTCAGGGTTCAGATGCAGAGTTTTTCTTTGCATGTTGGCATATTCCTTCTGGGTTTTTCGAGACCTTCGCGATGATATAACATGCAAAACGAGACGACCACTTTCAGAATTTAGTCTTCCAGGGCTATTTTTAGGGTTTGCATGTCAGGGTTTCTTTTGCATGTCGGGTGATTCCTGATGGGTTTTTCGAGAACTTCGCGATGGTGTGACATGCAAACGAAGATACTCACTCAGTAAGGAACTTGCTATTTTTAGCAGGTGTGTCCTGGCAGCCGCTTCCTAGCAGTTTAGATTCACGAGCTGATCGCAGTGCCACAGAAACGCAGACAAACAGAGAACATTTGATATGCATGCAGAGCGAATTAGGGTTTCCAGCTTCGGGGCCCAAAAAGAGGCGCAAAAGGTCAGAATTTCTGAAAACCGGTGTAAACCATCGTGATTAGCATCCTTCAGGCTATCTGCTGGTAAAATTTCAAGCCAAACGGAACACTTACTATTTATAGTAAGTCATCTTGGAAACTGGCTAAAAAAAGTAAATCGGCTGCGTGCGTTGATATCGACAGTAGGGTCACGTGGTGAGGAGCGCCTCATTAAAATTTCAAGTCAATCGGAGCAGTGGAGCCATCAGAAACAAGAGGTTACTATTTATAGTAAACCACCTTCAGAAACATGCTAAAAATAGTAGGGTGATTAAAAATGGCAGTGTCGACAGGACAACGAGGTCATGAGGAGGCAGTGTGCAAAATTTCAAGTCGTTCCGAGCTCCAGAGATGCAAAATCAGAGAACTTACTATAAATAGTAAGGCATGAAGATACTGGCGAAAAACGAGAAAAAAATTCTAAGTTTGGAACTTCAATCCTGTAGCCATGGCAAATGCGCCCAGTTGATGAGGAGGCATGAAAAATTTCTAAGTATGAGTTCATCCTTCACCAGGGGCAAAATGCGCTCAAAGCACAAGTGGTCAATGAAAGTCAACAAGGTTTATCCTGTTGGCATAGCAAAATGCGCCCAAGGGAACTCAAGAGAAAGTTTTAAAATTTTCTAAGTGTTTATTTTCATCCTCCAACACATGTGAAATCCGCCCAGCTACAAGAGATATCAAAAAAATAAAAATTCTAAGGCAAACTCGTCCTCCTCCTGGGAAGAAATGCGCCCAAAAGGCAAAGGGTCAAAGTGGTCAAAGCTTTTTATCCTCCTCAAGGGGTGAAATGTGCCCAAGAGACAAAGAAGTCAAAAAGGTCAATGATTCTCATCCTTCACACATAGTAAAATGCGCCCAAATGGGGCCATGTGGAGACAAAGCAAGGAAGCTGAAAAGTCACATGAAGGTGTTTGAAAAGTTCCATCCTCCTCAAGGCAAAAAATGCGCCCAAATCAGGGCATGTGAAGACAAAACCAATGGCATGCAAAGAGACAAAACGTATGCATGCAAGGAGGGAATATTCCAAATGAGTTGAAAGGCAAGTTTTAAAATCCACTTCATAATGCAAATCTGCCCAAGTGTAGAATAAAGTCAACAAGTCAAAAGAAGGCGTTGGAAATTTGAAATCCCTCTCACCCTCTCAAATGCGCCAAAGGATAAAAAGGGAGATAAGTGCTAGGCGTTGACTCCATAACATCAAATATGCGCCCATGTTATAAAGTTTATCCTCCTTCAAGTGTGAAATGCGCCATGCAGGGTGATGAGTGTTAAAGGGGTGTTGGAAGTATTTCTCAGGGCGTGGTGAATTTAAACATTCTTCTTGAAGTGTCATATGCGCCCAAAGTAATGTGTTAGAATTTTTTTTTTTCTAAGGCGCATGAGGTGGTGAAACAAAATTCCAGGCATAGTTTTAATTTTCTCCGAGCATGCTGTGGGTGAAGAATGAGATATAAGACAAGGTGATGAAGATTTTTCATAAGACGTTGAAATTTTCAAAATGAATAAATTTTTCCTAAGGCATTGAAGATGTTGGAGGATGAAATATGCTAAGCGCCCTCACGAAGATGTTCTAAGTGAAGTTGATATTTTCACAGGCAAAGTTGATCGAGTTGGATATAAAATTTTCTAAGGCAAAATTTTTTCAAAGTGCTAAGCGATACAAAATTTTTTTGAGGCACAAATATTTTTTTTCTTAGAAAATACGCCTAGGGCTCTGAGGAGATGAAATTTCTCAAGATGCGAGCAAATTTGTTGGAGATGAAGTTAGAGAATGCCAGCTGCACAGGGTTGATAAAATTTTTCCAAGTCAGAGCAAAGAAATACTTCAAGATCGAAGAACAACAATAAATTTGATGAAAGAATATTTTCTAAGGTTTAAAATTCAAGAAAATTAAATGAACCCGTTCGTTGGGTACCCATGGATTCATCGTGTTCTGAAGGAGATTTTCTTCTGGGTATTGAAGATTATCAATGAGGAATGGATTTTGAGGTCTTCCACAACTTGCCGAGGATTCTGTGATAAAAATTTCAAATGGGCACCAGGTTGATAAATTTTCCTAAGGGAAATTTAAAAATTTTCTAAGGCAAATGTGAAGAAAATGTGTTTTCAAGATAAAAATATGCCTCAGCGGATGAGTTTTAAGTCAATTGCCTAGGTGAATTTGATTGAATTCGTCGTGGGACCAATCTTCCAAAGTCAGAGGTGAATGAAATTGGGTATCAGAGCTCCAGTTAGTGAAATGAATTTCTCAAAGATGATGCGCCCTTGAGGAACATGGGTTGAAAATTTGGCTAAGGCATGAAGAATCATGAAGAAAGCAGAAGTTGACGCTTGGAAGTTAGAGCGTGAAAATCAGGTAAGTAGTTGAATTTATATTATGAAGTGTCCTAATACTCTTCTCCTCGCTTGTTTTGCAGGAGGAATGTCGAGGCCAGAGCACGATGACTTGAAGTGGTGAAGCACGATGATATTACAACCTTCAGAGGAAGATATAGTTATAAGTTTCACATGAAGGAAGAAAAAGTTGCAAGAAATTGGCTAAGTGTTAGCTCAAGTGACAAAGAAGTTGAAGAGCAACGTCAAGAAAGAAGATCAAGGACAGTGTGAACGCGTCTACAAGCGGAATCTTCTAGAAGACTGATTGTGGGCATTTATTGCCTTTGCTATTTTTGGGAGTGAGTGGGAATCTTTAATTCATTTAATGTACCACTCCCTACTCTGGCAGTTTTTAGGGTTAGGGCTGAGGTGGCACAATTTTAGCCACTCTATTGATTGTAACCCTAGCCGTCTTTTGGGACTTGGCTAGCTATATAAAGGGGGAGTCCCCCTCATTTGTAACTTAGTAGACAGTAGAGAAGAATATAATAGACATAGAGTAGAGGGACAACTTAGAAGTAGCTTAGTATAGATTGATAGTATAGTTTGAAGAAGAGGGAAAGTTTTCCCTTTGAAAACTTTGTAAGAAATTGTTGTGAACACTCTCTCAATAAAAGAGTTTTTCATTGATGGTGAACTTCGTCTTTGTTGTGAGTAGCTAGCAAGGTTTCTTCGTCCTTCTGATTCAAGTAGTGACTTAAAGTAGAATAAGTTTCATTTCATGCAAGTAGATGTTAGCTGTGGAATGTGGTGTTTGATCTAAGCAACTTCGTCTATCCATACCACAGTGTATTTGCTGATGGTGAATGCGCCTTGCGTGGTCAACTGGAATATCATGTACTTAACTTCAATCATAGTTTGAATGATGGTATGCGTCGTTGTGATGGTATCTTCATGTCAAGTGGTTGTTTGAACATCTTTAGTCATCTCCCTTGAAGATTGCACCGACTCCGTGGAAGCTGTCCGATGCGAGGCAAAGCGAAGTCCGGTTAGAAGTTTGCTGAAGTTGAGCTCCATATCCCACACCTTTGAGTAGATTAGAACCCTCCTAACCACCCCATTTCAATTCAGACTTTCTGGTTAGAATAGGAAACCCGCGCTTCATAGATAAATCTTTCGAGCATTTGAATTCCTTTCTCCGCTGCCGAACAATTCCGTAAGTCCCCTTGAAATACCAGCAAATCACATCGAGCCAAACTGAGCCTATTCGCACTGAAAGAACCTTGGAGTTGAACGCATGAACTTTCTTGCAGTCTTAGCATGCGGAATACTTTGATCAAGAGAGGATAGGGAAGCCGTTGGCAACTTTATTCTGCGTTGGTGCGGTCACGAAAAACACATCAACACAGACCAGGAGACAAAGGAGAATCTGTCCAGTTCATCACCACAGATTGCTATTATTAGATATATCCTATATTCGGGTGTATTTTTTGTAAATCATTGCTTACATATGTACACATATTGCCTATATGATAATAAGAATATTTAATGAATGATTTTTTGTGATAGAATATATGATGTGCTTGATTGTTTGAAACCCATCTTGTAGGATGGGCCTAGGGTGGTGGTAGATAGGCTAAGGATGCTTACACAGAGAGCCGACAAAGCCCACTTACAACCCCCACCCAATTCCACAAGATGGAAAGTGTCTTCGGGGAGTTGAGGCATTGATGGGGAAAGCAGGTACATGTCGCCAAGGGGGAGGGCTGTGGTATACACCCTCTTAGGCTTGGTATATGGCTTCAAGTAGACCCATCATGTCCCTTCTCCCAAAATTCGAATATGTGTGCATTGTTGATAATCTATGGATGTGATGTAATTGTCTAACTCTCATAACTATATATGTATAGATTTGCATATCTTCTTCATATGGTGTTTGCAGGATTCAAACCCGAGATTGCATTATTAAAGAGATATTTTAATTGGTAAGATGAATCCTAACTGTAGTTGTTGCAATTTGTGTTTAGCAGGCAAATTCTAGGGAAAGTCAGGATAGGGGACATTACACTAATGGTTCTGACTTGCTTAGCCATTTACAATTTTTTAATGACGACACATTGTTAAGAAAGGAAACTATCAAAAGAAGTAGATAGAATAAAGCAAATCTTGAACTGCTTTACCAATGTACTGGGTTAGTTGGTGGATAATCTAAATCTAATGTCAATCCTCTTCCATCTTTTACCTTGATAGGAGACCTTGCTATTGGACAAACTTGGGTTTAGGAAAAGCTTGCTCCCAATTGTCTTTGTGGGGGTCCCAATGAAAACTAGTAGAAAAAAGGAGGAATGCTCATGGTTGATAGATGAAATAAAGGGTAAAATTGGCAAATGGACAAATAGGTGGAAGAAATGGTGAGAAAAAATGGGGCTTCAAAAGTGTACAAATTTTCAAGATATGAAAAGGTTTGTAGCATCTTATTAGAAAAGGAGGTGAAACTTGTAGAAGATACATTGAGATATCCCCCTTAGTATTTTCCCAATTCTTTCACACAAACTTGACCCGTTAGCGTTAGCCCAATGTAAAGATAAGCAAATTGGAAGTAACCCTTCACTTTTTGATCACCTAGATCCCAGAGTGGGCAAGGTGAGAGCATACGGTATAAGGGGATTTGATTACAATATGAATTATGCTAGAAGTACAAGAGCTATTGGCGGCAAGCCAACCAATAGAGAAAATATAAATACTTGGTGGCAAAGCCAACCACTTCCACCTTTTAGCGGGCTATAGGAAAGTAAAGCAAATAACTTGCCAGCATAGCCAGCCACTTCCACTTTTCAGCGGGCAACAAAAAATAAAGCAAGAACTCAACCACTTATCTAGCAGGAGTGTAATACAAATACTGAAATGAGACAGCTGGTTAGTACTACTAAAGCAACTTTACAATATGACGCCCAAGTGATAGATATCCATCTCTTTAACATTACAAATGACTAGGCATCATGAAAGTATGATAAGACAATGAAATACCAGGTCTGATATGAAGGAGCAGCAATCTGATATGAGTTATGACAGAACAACGTGCACGAAAACCAACCAACACCCCTTCAAATGCTCATATCTCTACAACCACACATCCGATTCACCTCAAATCACTTGCAAAGGGTTCCCAAGAGCTAGGTGTCGAAATCGAGGAAGCTAGCCATCATCATTATGCATTGAATACCTCAACATGCAAACCAATGCACTGGCAACAAATGGTACGACCCTCTTGGGAGGTCGACCGGCTAGCAAAAATCAGGCTCACCTCCTAAAAATGAGACTCTAGGCAAAGGGCCACTTGGAGCTAGGAAAACATTGAGCCTATACCCACAAAATTGTTCGAAATCTCCAAAACAGTATGAGCATAAGCGCGGGTCAGCAGTAGACTGAAAGAACATTCCACAAAACTCCAAACAACAAATGATCACACCAAAAGTCTCTAGATAACATCAAAGCTAGACAAAGCTAAAGTAAATAGGAAAACCATCACCATTGAAGCTCAATATGCAACCTCTGAATAAAGAAGCAACCACCATTCAGCTAGGAGTTATCTTGCAAACTCGAAACTGAAAAATTAGGTGTACCAACCTTGAAGCAAGAGTTTGAAATAATTTCAGCTGCACTTCATTATCATCAAATAGCATAGTCAAAATGAGAGGAGTAGAGGCATATTTATAAACTTCAAACCTAGAAATTCAAAACTCCTTTTCCCTCCAAAATGGGACGTTCAAATGAGGAATATAATATTATTTATTAAAAACCCCTTTATCTTGTCAACTATGGCGTCCACTTTATCCTTGGCATAAAAATCATTAAAATTTTGCAAAGTCTCCAGAAGGGTGTCCAACTCATGATTCCACCTTTTAAAACAACTTAAGTTATAAAGCCTAGGTGTGGGGGCCAAAAAGTAATATTAGAAAATAATATAACTTTAGTTATTAAACTTTCCTTTTCTAAACTCCAAGAATGGTGGAGAAGCCACTGCCAGAAATAAAAGCCAAGTATTGAACTGCTACCAAACCACACTGTCAGAAATAACACTTACTAAAAATAGCAAATTGCTAAAAATAGGTACTTCAAACACCATTTGAGCACATTTTAGGTAACCGTCGTAACTTACTAAAAATTGTAAGTCCAGAAATATTCATTGAAGAAAATGCATGACACCCCTTTGAAGCTCCTTGAGAAACCAGAAAGACCTAGAAAATATATTGGCAAACTCCTGCAACTATCCCCGAAAAACTCAAAAGGTTGCCTCCTAGGAAATAGGAAACCCTAAAAATGCCTCCAAGTAGTCCATAGGACTCCAGAAATGTGCTATTGGCCATTGAAAAACATAGGGCTAAAAAGGGGACATTACATACATTGAAGCCCATAAAGAATTTATGGGCTGAGATGTAGTGTCCATTGTTTCTGATGGATGGAAGGATGCTAATAATCAACCCTTGATCAATGTGATTGTAGTGTTCCCTAAAGAGGCACAAGTTTTGAGAGTTGTGAATTGTAAGGGAGGGGTGAAAGATGACCAATTTATTCTTAACATTCTCATAATAACCATTGAGAAAGTAGTATGGTTGGTTAGTTGGTTGAGGAATGTTATTCACACATTTTTTGGGCACTTTGTGCTATCTACTTCCCAAACCTTTTGGTACAAAAGATTGGCACCAAAATTGGTTGGATCAAACAAATGCATGTTGAGGTTGAAGAGATCCAAATGAAATAATACTTTTTTTTATGCTTTAGTTTAGTAATTTTTTTTAACTTAATTATGTTTTCTTTGTTGTTTTTAATTTATTTTAGTTTTAATTTTCAAATAGGTTGTTGAGATCTATTTTGCCTCCAACACAATCATCTTGAGATGATTTTTGAAGGTTTAGAAGGCACTTTCTAGCATAGTCATCAGCCAAGTTTGGTCCATATGGAGGCAATCCAACATTGAAAGGGAAACAAATATTAAGTGGATGGTCTTGGATAACACTTGTTGGGATTTTGTAGAGTATTTGCTTAGTTTAACTAATCCCATTGTGCATATGATCCATTATATTGACATGGATAGGCCTTGTTTGGGAGAGATGTATGATAGTATTGACTCAATGATTTAGAAGATGAAGACTATCGTAAATGATAAAGAGCAAGATCTTCAGGAACTTTCTTCAAACATTTGCACAAAGTTATTCTTGAGAGATGGAACACAATGATTACTTTGCCTACATTTTCCTGACTTTGTATTGAGTCCAAAATATTATAGTGTTGAGATGCTTTCTATGTTGACGAGGGTTGCACTATAGAGTTTTCAAAACCACAAAGGGTACAAGGCAATGTTTCGTAGACTCTTGCTTGATCTGATTTGTAGGACGTATTTATGAGTGAGTTTATTGATTTTGTACACTGTAATGATCAAAGTATTGAAACTCTTCATGACAAGTGTAAGAAGGATGTTTATAGTTGGTGTTACTTCCATGGCTAAACATTACCACGCCTAAAACCTCTTGCGACCAAAGTTTTATTTGCAAGTAAGTTTTGTTATTTTTTATTAAAAAAAAAGCCTAATATTTTTCATTGTCCCTCACCGCCCCCTCTAGAAATTCAAAGGAATATAGGTTAAGACATATTTTGTGTCTATTTATAGGATTTGTATTTGTTATAAATGCATTAATAATCAGAACTTGAGCCCGTGAATTTTTTTGACCCTCAAGCACACCATGATTACTTATGTTTTTTTTTCATTAAAGTCAATTTTGTATGCTACAGTATTTTAGAATAATTCTAATTATACGTAAATGTGATGTGCACATGAATCTCTGACTGCCTGTTTTTTTTGTTTGCTTTGTGTATATAGGTGAAATGTCAAAATGTTCTCCATCTCCTTCAAGAAGGCTCTCTATGTATGCTCCTGTTATCCACTGTTTAAAGGTACATAATATCTGTCTTATTTTGAGCAAATTATCAATACATCATTTGAATATTAGTTTCCTTTTCCACTCCACAGTTGTTTGATTGAATATTCTTAATAGATTCAAAAACCTTTCTGTTAATTTATGATTGTTTCCAGGTCCAGCCAGAAAAATTGAATATTATTATTGGTTCTGGTGGAAAAACTGTGAGAAACATCATTGAAGAGACTGGAGTAGATCACATTGATACAGAACCAAATGGCTTGGTATGTTAGAAAATAAATGTAGATGTTGATGGTATTGATTCAATGGTTCCTTGTTCCTTTGTAATGTGCATTCTTGCAGGTAAAAATTATTGCCAAGGACATGCAATGTTTGGAGAAGGCAAAAACCAAGATAAATGGATTGATAATGATACCTACTGTGGGCGATGTTTTCAGGTCTTTCCATCTTTCTAGTTTATCCTAAATGAGGCTGAAACATATGCACAATGCTTCAGTAACTTTATGATAGAAATTTCTTATTGAAATCCTTGATCTCATCTTTTGGGAATTTACTAGTATAAAATAAATATAAGTTGTTTCCTGTTAAATAAATCATTAATCTTTGTATACGTAATCAAATTCCTTAGATACATGTTATTGTCTTTGCTTCAAAGAGCCATTTATGCAATCATTTTATGCATATTTCTATGGTAGTTCAATTCTATCGCTACATAATCAAAATGATGAAGCAAGTACACACATTATACTGTGCTATGAGAATATACAGAGCTATTTTGGAGTTGAGACTCAGTGAGTATTTACCAAGTCTGCTAAAGAAGTCAGGAAAGCAATAAAAAATAAGAAAAACCATTAAAAACACTTCTTATATATTATATTTAAAAAATACTTATGTATTTTTGCTATGTTTTAGTTGAGTCTTTTTCCCAAGTTCAAGACTGAGTTAAGAATCAGCTTTGCTTGGTACTTACTGAGTTTGCGTCTCAACACTATGGAAGAAACACCATGTCAATACACATGTTTCCATCTCTGTGTGTGATTGACCAGTCTCACAGACCTTAATTGACTATACTATGGACAAACACCATTCATCAAAAATATTTGTTCCTTGGATAAAAGAAAAAGAGTACTCTTGTCTCCAAAATTCTCAACTTTCACGTGACATAAACTAACCATAGTTTTCATTGAATTTTTTTTCTAAATTCCTTTCTTTTGTGTGGAAAGAAAGAATAATAGAAAGTATGGATTAAATATATCATAAAACAACTTCAACACATATAACATAAACACTTATGCAAAGAAACGCTTTTTAGGCTAGAAAAATCCACCAGAAATAAAATAGGAACTGTTTTATTTCGTTCAGAATACTCAGAACTCTTCTGGAGTTTAGATAAATGAAAAACCATGTCAACACAAAAAATTTCAACTAGGACCAGTCTCATGGATTTTTAATTGATTATTGTATGGATAAACACAATTGCCAAACATATTTGCCACCGAAATAGGAAACTAAAGTACTGTCTTTAAAATTCTTAACTTTTTGTGTGAAAGAAACTAACACTATATTTCATCAGATGAAAATATTAAACTCCTTTCTCTCTGTGTGCAAGGAAAAGATTATAGAAAATATTGCATAAAAATACCACGAAGCATACACCCACATATAACAGAAATATCTACGTGGAACAATTTTTGGGGTAGAAAACTCTGCAAAAAATTAGGAGCTATTTTTATTTCTTTTGCAACATTTTTTGACAAAGATACAAATTTGTTCACTTTGGAAAATTAGATTGCAACTCTAAATTTACAGTAAATTCTATGATAGGTTCGTTTGTTTCTGATTGCATTCTCTATACTGTCCAAAATGGTCGTCAAGGATGACTTAAGATTGCTTCTCCCTCAGTTTCTTGGTTCACTAGTAGGTGGATCATTTTATGTCAGTGGCATTGAATTTCTTTTCTTCCCCTGCTGAAGTGAAGCTGAAAAAGTTTCCCTACTGTTATCTCCATTGATGTGTAGTTATTTGGCCCTAGAATATTATCGCCTGGATCAAATCCAAATAATAAACATGGTTGGTTTTTTGACTTGTCAGTTCATTCTCACTTGATTTTCAGTAAGATAGGTCTACTTGAAAGTGGAACATAATCTTTCTTCTTGCAAAGATGCTTAGTTGCATCATATTCATGTTTTATCTTACAGCTATAAATATCATTTAGCAATGAAGCATAAACATAAAGCAACACCAGCACACACACAGTTCTCTTGCAGCCAACATGAAGCTATAAATTGGAATAAAGATAAACTGATGATAGATTGATTGATGAGTTTTAACCTGAATACAATCTGAGACTCATCAATTAGTGCCATTTACCTGCAGCCTTTGGAAGGACTCTTAATTGCTAACACAATAATGATTACATCAACATACTAACACTTTGATCTTCAAAATATAAGAAAGATATATTGAAATCATAGTTACAAGACTTGGACCCAGCTCAGACTTGGCAAGCCAATTTTTGAGTCATAAATTATGGTGAAAAGGAGCACGTATCTCTCAAGTCTTGTGCTTCTATCTTAGACAAGGCTGCAATGTTGTAATGTGCCCATTTTTAGCACTACACTTTCCACTGATTGATAGCCTATCCTCTATGTGCTGTCGGCTAGTTAGAGGTCGAAATAGGGTTTCAGGCTGCTTGGTTGGTTCTTTTGAAGATTCAAGCGTTTGCATGTTGAAGTTTGGCTGTTTGGATTCTGGATTCCTTCTGGGTTTTTAGAGAGCTTCGCAGTGGTATGACATGCAACTGTGTCGGGCAACCTTTTTGAACTTACTATTTTAAATAAGTTACGACGGCTACATCTTGGAGTTTGGGGTTTTGGATTGCAGATTCTTTCTGGGTTTTCAGAGAGCTTTGCAATGGTTCGTTTTGCACATTGATCTAAACAACTTGTTGAATTTACTATTTTTAGTAAATTCTATTTTCGGCAGTGGTCCTGATTGGCCTCAGTACAGTTGGCTTTCCTCTTCAGGCAGTTCAGTGGAAATGTTGATTTTTGGCTTCACGAAGCAATTTTTGGTGAAAAGAGTTATTAAATTAATAATGTTATATTTTCACTTGATTCCCTTAGCCTAGCATCACAACTTCAAGTTGTTTTTTAAAAGGGGGAACTTGATGGGTGGACACCTCATGAGGGGTTATTTTTGATATTTCTAAAGTGAAAATGTCACCTTGGGAAATGGACACCAATTTGGAGAAGAGCATTATTTTATTAAAAGAATTACTTCATTCTTGGAAAAGGGCGACTTGGAGAAGTAATGAAATTGCATTTGAATTTAGATTCCATTTGAAGGGGGAAATTGAAGTCAACTTGCAATTTGAATTTGGGCGCACTTTTTAGAGGCTTCTAGAAGATCATCACAAATCTATAAAAGGGAGTCACTTGTTCTTCATTTCTCATCCATGAACAAATTATATCGATATGCTGCCGAAATGGTGAGTGAATGCTTCGAGGGATGCATACCTCCTAGCTTGGGCTTGACTTCTTGCTTGAAAGATAGCAACTAGTTGAGATAATGCTGTTCTTATTCTCTGAGAGCAGATTGGAGCACATTGTAGTTGAGTTTCTTGCATTTCAATCAGTTTTTGGAGTTGCTGGTCCATTGTAGCTGATTGAGGTTTTTATTCATAAGTCATTGAGTAATTTTTATATGGTTTTGGGTAGTTTACTAATCCATTTCTCAGCTAGGGGCGACCCTTCTTGCAGGTTTGGAGATTTTATTTTGGAGTCCTTGATTTTATCTAGTAAAAATCGCCCCTCTTAAGGCCGTGCCATTCTATTTTGCCTGGCAAATGTTTAGAAAATAAAATTACAAGTTTTTAGAGTCATTTTTCAATTAGAATCTAGTCGCCATCTTCATAGTGTTCATTTGCATCAGATTTCATGTCATTTGGACAAGACTAGAGAGAGTTGTGAGCATTTGAGTGAGTTATAGTGTTGCTGGTTATGTGTTTTCAGTCATTGTTCAGTCATATCAGATTGATAGAGTTTGTTTTAGGAGTTGGGTTTGAGTCTTGGGGTTTGGTTGAGCATTGGAGAGACAATATACATTGTTGCAGCATTGATATATTTCTAACTTAGTGATCTTGACAGACATTTCTATATCATTGTAAAGCTGAACAATAGTATTGTCAGCTATCTCATTTACTTGCTAAGCTTTTTGTAATTTCCCACTCTTAGTGGAAGAGACTGGCCACTGCACAGTCTTCATTGTATTGCATTGGATCCTCAACACCTCATCCATTTCGGGTTTGAGTGCACATCCTTGGTGTTTGAGTTACTTTCAACATTGCATCATTTACAATAAAATCTCCGCCAAATGGTAGCGCCTTACCCACCTTGGGTTTGGAGTGCACATGCTTGGTGTTGAGTTTACCTTTCAGCATTGCATCATCTCTTTCAGTTCCTCCGCCATATGGTAGCTCCTTGCCCACCTTGGGTTTGGAAGCATATTCTTGGCGTTGAGTGTTTGCAGCATTGTATTACTTTCAATATTGCATGCAATAAGATCCTCTGACCATATGCTCGTCTCTCCTTAGCGCATTCTTGGTTAGAGTTACTTTCAGTATCGTTTTGGTTTTGGAGCTAACCTTAACGAGTGACTATTGTGCTTGAGCTGAATTGTTCATTGAAGAATTAAAAAAATTGGTCCAGTTCATTACAGTGGTATGAGAGCCAAAATCCTACCATCTTGTGAAAAAGACAGAGTCAATTGACAGATGAGTGACAGAGAAATCAGATTCTTCACTTGAGTTCAGTTTAGCTTTCAGAAGTTCTGAAGATGTTGCGTTCTCTGAGGTCCAGGAATCAGGAGAAGTCAGATTTGACTATGGCTTTTGAGGAAGGAAAGGTTAGTTTGGCGGCAAGGGATTTCATTGAGTATGCCGAACAGTACAAAAGACAAAGTGAACATGAGGCTGCCATACATCGTGAAGAATATCAAAACATGCTGGATGAGTATAGGAACAATGTTTCATTTGATTCCCATTTGAATTGTGTGGCATTACTGAAGCCCGAAAAGTTGGATATTGTCAACCACATCAAGAAAATGATAAAAAGGGAAGAAAAACAAGCCTTGGTTGAAGGATCAAGGAAGGAAGAAGCAAAAGTGCCTAATTGTGGTTTGCAGCCCACAAACAAGCAAGTTGATGAAACTTTGCCAGTTGAAGAATGTGTGGAAGAGCCCCACAATACTCCCCAAGACTTGCATGTGACAGCAAGTGATGAAGATCAGAACATAGCAGCAGTCTTGAATCCTAATTTGGATTCAGCCCATAAAGGTCTTGAGAGAAATGACTTCACAAAAGATTTTAGTAGTATTGTTGTGTGGGATGAGTGTGTTAAAGAGGAGCAAGTAGAAGGAAATACTGATGGTGCCTTCGAATCAGCCTATGACCATTACCAAAGTGATAATGTTGGAAATGATTTCAACATGTTTGTACCACCTCTTGTTGAAGATTTGGTGATGGATAGTTTCTCTCTTGTTGTTGTCCAAACTCCTCAAGAGTTTTCACAAGATGACTTTATGACAAATGATCAAGGAGACCTTTTTGGTATGCATATGATTACAAAAGATGAGATCAGAAATATACCTATAAATGGTGGTCACATTGAAGGCAAAAGGGATGAAGTTTTCAAAACAGATAGCAATGAAGATTCTCCGCTTCATTATGACATTGGTGACATGGGTGAACTTGGGTTTGATAACTAAGCCCTTGGAGAGAGGTACTTATGAAGAAATCAGTTCAAGTGAGTTGCATGGTGACCTATTCAAAGACTCAACACTCCAAGAGAAGCACGAAGAGCACTTTCCTTTTGTTCAAAACAATCAACCTCTTGCCATTTGGGATCTGGGTGTGTTGGCACCAAGGTATGGTAAAGAACCTTTGTGGGATGAATTTCCCTTTGATCCAGATGAAGATCAAAAATCAGATTGCATTGGAAGCTGTGAGTTGGCTTTTGGAGGAGGTGTCTTTGATGAAGAAGATTTCTTGGAAATGCTCTATGAAGATTTTTCGGAGTTGGTAGCAGCCACTAGTGGGGTTGAAGAGCTAGAAGTCCTTATGGCTCTTGAAGATGGAAGGTTTGAAGGAATTACCAAACACCAATCTGATTTATCAAGGAATAAAGCTGATTGCAAGCAGCGGGTTGAAGACTTAGTGGAGTATGATGCTTTCCAAGACATTGAGCATTCTCCACTAGTTGGTGGTGAAGAACAAGAATGTTGGAGCAGCAATGAGGGCAGCCAAGACAAGAAACCAATTTCCGATTTCCAGTTGCAGCCTATCAGTAATTCACCTTCTTCACATTTTCATGAAGGGAAAGGTCAATTCAATGTGTCCTTTGAAGATGAAGTGCGAGCTCTATCGAGATTTGATCGCACACATAGTTTGATTGAAGGGCTTATTTGGGAGGCTCAGTTGGAAAAGAGATGAAGAGAAGTGAAGAATGAAGTTGCTCTTCCCAATTTGCAACTTATCAAAGATTCTTTGGTGACCTTGAAGTCCGAGTACATGCACTTGATTGAAGATCATGATCATGCCATTGAAGTTGCAAAGAAGACCATTTGTGCTTCTCAAGATAAAAGAGAGGAAGTTTGATGAACTTTCTCAGGAGCTTGAATCAACAAAGGCTATGTTAGAAGAAACTCAAATGGCATTAATGGACGTAGAAGATCAGTTTGCTGATTTCAAACTTTCCAAGGAGCAAGAGAATGCACATAGAGCCGAAGAAATCAAGCAAGTAATTGGTGAGCTTGATAGTCTTCGGGAGGAGTTTGACCTGGAAGGTCTCACAAGAAAGATTGAAGTTGCAAGTGCAGATTTGGATCATCAAGATGGAAGGAATAACTTTCAAGTTTTTGACAATCCTCTCTTTGAAAAGGGTGATGAGGAAAGTTATGATAATCGTCTCTATGAGATGGGGGATGAAACGGAGCATGAGACTGAGTATGGTTTCCAATGCTTGGATGCTTTGATATCACTCCATAAGGATGTGCCACATTTGTTGATTAGTAATAAATGCATAAGTGGGTTTGAGGATGAAGATTCCACATGGGAGGTGTCGAAGCAAGGTAATTTCAACATCTGTGACATCAAGGTGTTGATGAGACAAGTCTTGGTAGCTGCTGGTAACTTCATTACAACAGCAAAGAGTGAAGATTTCAGATCTACTACTCAGGAGGAATGGGAGAAAGGTGGACCAGAACTTGGTGGTTGCACTCTTGACAATCCATCCCTTGGGTGGAGTGATGTTTGGGCTCAAACTAGTCCGTTTTTGGAGTTGGGATTGACAACAACATTTGTTTCATGTTCCACAAATGTGAATGCTTTCATGGATTGGTTTCAGTGGTTCTTGAGTGAAGGTATCAATTTCTTGAGTATGCACTTGGTTGGTACTGACACTTGGGAATGCATTGAGATTTCTTTGCATTATGTTGGAAATCATTTTGAGTTGGGTATCCGTGCTTGGGATTCTCAACATGGGTTGATGGAGTTTATGGCTTGTGAAAAGAGGACTTTTTGGAGGGATAGTGACCAAATTTTCAGACCTTGGGGTGTTGTCCTTTTCTTTATCAACCACTTGACGGCTCCATTTGTTCATCAACAAATGGATTTGAGAGAAATTTTGAGTTTGGATTGGGGAGATGAACGGTCGGTGGCTCCTGAGAGTGATCCTTGGCCAAGGGAAAAGCAGATTTGGAGACCCAAGCTTGCTGATTGGAGTCAGGCCAGCCACCTTACACGAAGAATTTATCTCATTCAGGAGAGTCGGTTCATCACTTCCGATCAAAGAAGTGGTAGATTTCGGATGGAGATGGCTCTAGTGTGTTTTCCAGCCACTTTAGAGGTTTGTGATGTGAACTTTGATAGTTTACTATCATTATTGGCTCAAGACAGCGAGCTACCCCATGCCTTGATTCATCATTCCGAGACTCATAGGAGTGGAATTATGCGAGTTTTCTGTAGTCCTCATGGTGGTATCAACGTAATTCAGATGAGGCATAGTAACTCCATGAGGAGTCATGAGTATGAGTTTGTTGAGCTCTTGCGAAGGATTGCTTTCCTCTTTGCAAGAAGATTTGAAGATGTCACATTTGCAGTCATGGCTCCGTTTGTTTCCGTATGGAGGTATGCTAAGGAGTTTGATTTTGAGTTGAGTAGCCTATCTTTCTTCTTTCCTAGGATTTTGATAGACAGTGGTATGGTTGATATTGTTGACTCTGAGCATCCTGGACATGAGACGTTGCATGATATTGATCTCAGTCCTTTAAGATTTTTCAGTTTGAGTATCATGGATGGTAACATTTTGGGGTTACAAGGGAGGTCAGTACAACATTGGCATGTTGTTTTCACTAATGTGATCAGAGTGGTGCATCATCGGCATGTTGGGTCTTTCCTGAGATGGGCTTACGACCCTGGGATCATACTCGTTTTGGTAGTGATCAGTTCTAAATTCTCTGGAGTTGTGGAGACATTGCTTGAGGACAAGCAATTTCGGGAAGGGCGGACTGTAATGTCCCCATTTTTAGCACTACACTTTCCAGTGATTGATAGCCTATCCTCGGTGTGTTGTCGGCTAGTTAGAGGTAGAATTAGGGTTTTAGGTTGCTTGGTGGTTTCTTTTGAAGATTCGAGGGTTTGCATGTTGAAGTTTGGCTGTTTGGATTCTGGATTCCTTTTGGGTTTTCAGACAGCTTCGCAGTGGTATGACATGCAACTGTGTTGGGCAACATTTCCAAACTTACTATTTTCAGTAAGTTATGACGGCCACATCTTGGAGTTTGGGATTTTGGATCGCAGATTCTTTCTGGGTTTTCAGAGAGCTTTGCAATGGTTCGTTTTGCACATTGATCTGAGCAACTTGTTGAATTTACTATTTTTAGTAAATTCTATTTTTGGCAGTGGTCCTGATTGGCCTCAGTATAGTTGGCTTTCCTCTTCAGGCAGTTCAGTGGAAATGTTGATTTTTGGCTTCATGACGCAATTTTTGGGTGAAAAGAGTTATTAAATTAATAATGTTATATTTTCACTTGATTCCCTTAGCCTAGCATCACAACTTCAAGTTGTTTTTAAAAAGGGGGAAACTTGAGGGCTGGACGCCTCATGAGGAGTTATTTTTGATATTTCTAAAGTGAAAATGTCACCTTGGGAAATGGACACCAATTTGGAGAAGAGCATTATTTTATTAAAAGAATTACTTCATTCTTGGAAAAGGGCGACTTGGAGAAGTAATGAAATTGCATTTGAATTTGGATTCCATTTGAAGGGGGAAATTGAAGTCAACTTGAAATTTTAATTTGGGCGCACTTTCTAGAGGATTCTAGAAGATCATCACAAATCTATAAAAAGGAGTCACTTGTTCTTCATTTCTCATCCATGAACAAATTATATCGATATGCTGCTGAATGGTGAGTGAATGCTTCGAGGGATGCATACCTCCTAGCTTGGGCTTGACTTCTTGCTTGAAAGATAGCAACTAGTTGAGATATTGCTGTTCTTATTCTCTGAGAGCAGATTGGAGCACATTGTAGTTGAGTTTCTTGCATTTCAGTCAGTTTTTGGAGTTGCTGGTCCATTGTAGCTGATTGAGGTTTTTATTCATAAGTCATTGAGTAATTTTTATATGGTTCTGGGTAGTTTACTAATCCATTTCTCAGCTAGGGGCGACCCTTCTTGCAGGTTTGGAGATTTTATTTTGGAGTCCTTGATTTTATCTAGTAAAAATCGCCCCTCTTGAGGCCGTACCATTCAGTTTTGCTTGACAAATGTTTAGAAAATAAAATTACAAGTTTTTAGAGTCATTTTTCAATTAGAATCTGGTCGCCATCTTCATAGTGTTCATTTGCATCAGATTTCATGTCATTTGGACAAGTCTAGAGAGAGTTATGAGCATTTGAGTGAGTTATAGTGTTGTTGGTTATGCGTTTTCAGTCATTGTTCAGTCATATCAGATTGATAGAGTTTGCTTTAGGAGTTGGGTTTGAGTCTTGGGATTTGGTTGAGCATTGGAGAGACAATATACATTGTTGTAGCATTGATATATTTCTAACTCAGTGATCTTGGCATGCATTTCTATATCATTGTAAAGCTGAACAGTAGTACTGTCAGCTATCTTATTTACTTGCTAAGCTTTTTGTAATTTCCCACTCTTAGTGGAAGAGATTGGCCACTGCATAGTCTTTGTTGTATTGCATTGGATCCTCAACACCTCATCCATTTCGAGTATGAGTGCACATCCTTGGTGTTTGAGTTACTTTCAGCATTGCATCATTTACAATAAAATCTCCGCCAAATGGTAGCGCCTTACCCACCTTGGGTTTGGAGTGCACATGCTTGGTGTTGAGTTTACCTTTCAGCATTGCATCATCTCTTTCAGTTCCTCCGCCATATGGTAGCTCCTTGCCCACCTTGGGTTTGGAAGCATATTCTTGGCGTTGAGTTTTTTCAGCATTGTATTACTTTCATTATTGCATGCAATAAGATCCTCTGACCATATACTCGTCTCTCCTTAGCGCATTCTTGGTTAGAGTTACTTTCAGTATCATTTTGGTTTTGGAGCTAACCTTAACGGGTGACTGTTGTGCTTGAGCTGAATTGTTCATTGAAGAATAAAAAAAAATTGGTCCGTTTTATTACAAATGTTGCTACAAGCATAGTAACATTACTTGGGATTGGGATTGACCCAACAAACCAAAAGTATAAATGTAATTCAATTACTTGGTATTTAATTGGTAAAAACTTGTGAGATTTTTGTTTGTGTGTACTTTTCCATCTAGCATGGCCAAAAATAATTTTTATTTGATACTTCTTAAAATTGGGATGGGGGGTTTGGATTGGTAGCCTCTAGTAGGGTTGAGGAGCAGCATCTTCTGTGGTCAAGGGGCAGCACAGTGGAAAGAAATGTTTCCTGGATTTTATCTCATATTTGAAGTTAGCATAGTTAGTCAAGTGTAAATAAAAGCAATAGAATCAATAAATAAATAATACATGTTTTATTTTGGGAATTAGTCGCCGATGGTGATTAGTTGATCGGGTGGTTGCCGACGGTTGGTGTCCTCAACCAACACCGGCCAACTTTTTATAGTTCCAAATCAGATGTAATCGGGAACAAGCAGAAATGGTACATATTGTAATGATTGCTGCCATATGAATATAATACCAAGACATTGTTTTGTGCAATTGGTATGTGATTACTTTTTTCTTTCAATGCTGTGCTGTAATTCTGTTTACTCTGTATTGCATTTTATGATGTAGTGAGTAAACAATACTCCACAGTGGGCACAAAAAACTATTAGTATCCTAATTTGGACCTTTTAGTGTGACACAAAACATAATGTGTACATTAAAACGATTCTTTAAATTATGAGGGGAAGCTTCTTTTACAAAAGATTGAAGACAAAATGATATATTTCCTAACCCTGCAATTTTTAAAACCTAGAACCAATAGGATTTTAAGCATGCAATAGAAGCAAACTTAAAAGGGAAACCTATCTTTTTGTTCTCATGCCAGGGCATAGGGCGATTCAGCACTTCTGCACCACACAAAAAGATTTAATATTTCATATCTATCTACTATAGAAAAAGATCTAACACAGCTAATAGATACTTGCAATTTCAGCTAAACGTAGGTGCTGAAAATCACAAGTAAAACAAGACTGAACTGAAATGAACATAAACAAAGATTCCTGTGAATTAAGTGCAGAAGAATTGAATACACATCTACAAGACTTCTTCTAACAAAGAATGCAATACAAAGACTACAATGATTTTTGTATTCTACTTAACACAAGTCAAGTGAACATAAAAAAGTGCAAAAGTTAGTGAACAGCAATGTCAACTGTTAGTTTAAGTGATCAGATGTAAAGAAGCAGATTTTAATTCAAATTCAATCACATAGATACAGCATAACACATAGACACAACATATACCTTGGGAAAACCCTCCACTTGAGGGAGAAAAACCCAGCAACAATATATTGCTTATATATTGAATATCAAACAATGATCTCTTTAACAATGAGGCTGATAATGAGGCCAAACACAACACCAAAATGATGCGATATCTCTTGAAGATAATACAACACTTTTCATAAGTATATCAACCTCCTTCAAAAGCTTCGATCTGCTCTTGGATAAATTTTCTCTTGCTGGAAACTTGAACTATGAGTTATGAATGTGATAATCGATGTGATACAATGAATGGGCATCTCATATAAATACAAGAGAGGGAGAGAGGTCACAACTCTTCAATACATCATGTCGGCATTTCAAAGAAGAGATATGTCTCCAAAGGTGGCGGATCAAAGAAGTCGGCTCCAAGAGATAAATAAATATTAATTAATACTCAAGATGAGGCACCTCCTCATCAATCGATGTCAACTTAAATTAAATAGCCTTTGGCTATTATTTAATTTATTCTTCAATGCAAGGAAATCGGGGCAGGAAGAGAATCCCGACGCTGTTATAACATCAACATCAACAACATAAAACTATCCAAAGACGGGAGATGGAGAGTGGGAAGAGCGGTGGGAGTGGGGGTTTGAATTCTTCAGAGGGAGATGGAGCTGGTGAGTCTGAACCAGATGATGATGACATGGATGGCTGGCTTCTGGTTTTCGGTTGCTTTGCCATTGGCAGGCGATTGGAGTCTCTTTGTTGATGGGTTGCAGCTGGTGCTACTGGTTCGCTTCTCCACTTTTTGTTAGCCACTTATGTTGCCTCTGGGTTGCGGGAAAGCCTTGTTGGTGTGTTCTTTGGGACCCTTTCAGGGGTTTTGTCAGTGGATTGGTCTTTCTTTAGCTCCAACTGGCGTGTTGCGGCAGATGGCGTGCTTCTTATTCTACCCTTGTCCCTGACTCTTCTTTGCTTTGTTTCCCCTTGCAATCCTAGGCTTTTTTGTCACTCAATGCGGCTTGTTGGCTTATGGATTTCGACTGCTTTGATGTTGGCTGGCATTTATGTTTCTGTGTTTGGGTTGCAGCTGGTTGCATAGGTGGGGTTGTTGTTTGGCTTCCTCACATTATGGTGGCTGCTTGTGCTTCTTTTTGGCTGTGGGTTAGCCTTGTTGGTGGGTTCTTTGGGCCCTTTGTGGGGGTTTTGTCAGTGTATTGGTCTATCTTTAGCTCTGACCTGCATGTTGGGGTGGATGGTGTGCTTTTTATGTTGGCCTTTTCAGTGATTTTTCTCTGCATTGTTCCCCCTTGCCCTCCTGGGCTCTCTCTATTGCTTGACATGGATGGCAGGCTATGTGGGTTCAACTACTTTGTCTTTGGTTGGCCACTGGGTTCTCTGTGGTGTTGGGTTGTGGCTGGTTTTCTTCTTCAGGTTTTGTTGGCTGCTTGGGTTGCTTTTGGGCTATGAGAAAGCCTTGTTGGTGTGTGCTTTGGGTCCTTTGCAGGGGTTTTGTCTTTGGAATGGTCTATTTTTAGCTCTGACCGGCTTGTTGGGGCGGTGTTGTGACCTTTTCACACATCACCCCATTCAAAATGGGGACCCCCTAATTTTTGCTTCGTTCCTCTTCTTTTGGTTGTGGTTTGGCTGCGGTGTCTCTCTCTTTTCTACTTGTCTCTCTGGGGTGTGCCCGTCTTTGATTTAAAATTGAAATTTTGGCTAAGTCTGTAGAATTAGGGTTTTAATCTTTGGGCTATTTTGAGGTTAAATTGAGTGGGTAAATTGAAATATGAGCTTAGCATTGTTGTCAGAAGGCTTTAGGCAGATTCACACTGAATTTTCACTGAATACTAACAACTTACTATTTTTAGTAAGTACTCAATTTAGGGCATTTTCTCTGCACCGTTGGAATTCTGACTACTGCATCATGATTAGAACACTTCAAGCTGCTTGCCTGCAAATTTTGAGTTGGAATTGACAACTTGCTACTTTTAGCAGTCCGGGTTTCGGAGGCTATTTTTGGGGTTTGCATGTATGATTTTCCAATGCATGTCTGGAAACTCTTTGTGGGTTTTTCGAGAGCTTTGCGATGATATAACATGCAGATGACAACTTTCAACAATTCCAACTTTAGAGGCTATTTTTAGGGTTTGCATGCAGGATTTTTCGATGCATGTCAAGTTATTCTTTATGGGTTTTTCGAGAGCTTGGCAATGATGTGACATACAAGCAGAGTTGATCATTTTTCAAAAACTTACTATTTTTAGCCAGTGCTCGCATGCAGACTAATTTGCTAGGTTTTTCTGGGTTTTTTGAGATCTCTCGAGCAGTGTAACTTGCAAACTCATCTGGTAGGCGGTTGGTCACTTTTTCAGACACTTACTATTTTTAGCAGAACCACTCTAGTAGCCACCCAACACTTCAGTATCACGAACGGAGCGACATGCAACAAAAACAGGGTCAAACGGAGGTGATTTGAGCCACATGCAAATCAGATTAGTGTTTCTGGCTTGGGGACTCAAAATGAGGGGTAAAATGCCAGAATCTCCGAAAACTGAAGTATCCCATTACGATCAGTATCTTTCAAGGAATCCACTCGTAAAATTTGAAGGCAATTTGAGCACTTACTATTTATAGTAAGTCACATCCAGACACAAGCTATCAATACCAGGTCAATACAAGGTGCCAGTGTGAACGGGTTAGTTAACCCATGAGAATCCTGTGGCGCAAATTTCAAGTCAATCCAAGTTGTAGAAGTGTGAAAAACAAGAAACTTACTAAAAATAGTAAGCAAGGCAAGCAAGGTGTAAGCTCCTGAAGAAACTTCTAAGTCTGAAATTGGCAGGAGAGAAGCTCAAATGCGCCCAAGGTAGGTGAGGAAGCATGAAAATTTCTAAGTCTGAAGAAGTTCCTCCTTAACCTATCAAATTCACCCAGCTTTGCTGATGGTGATGGCTAAGAAAATTGATAAGGCATTGAAATTCCTGTAGGACCCATTGAATCTGCCCAAGTCATAGAGGAGACATCAAAAATTTCTAAGGCATGAGAAAATTCCTCCTCACCCCCTCAAATGCGCCCAACTTGGAAGGTAGAAAATGCCTAAGTCATGGAATTTCCCTGACACACCTTGAAATGCGCCCAAACCAAGGAGAGGCAAAGAAAACATGCTAATTGTTTGAAAGTTCCTAGACCCCCTAGAAAATGAGCCCTAAGTCCATCCCCTGCGTCTACAATCACTATCAAACTAAAAAGCAACCTAACTAAAGCCATTCCACCGATTTATAGAGAATTTCACCAGTGGAATGGTCTTTTATTCCATGTCTTGCTTACAAACCCTCAAAATCAGGGTTTCTAACCCATTTCCAGTAATTTGCTTACAAAATCCTTCAAACCTTATTAAAACAACTCAAACCAAAGCTAACTAATGCATAACACATTCCTATATCAATCCCAACCAGATTCACATCATTATCAAGCCGTACAAGTCGTACAAACTTCCTGTAGCAGCAGATTTTTAAAGAAAACACACAAAAAATTGAAGTTTCTTATTGCTTGTGCACCACAAAATGTTTTCAGAAGCTTGCCTCAAAGTTTGTGAGGCATATTTAAACTTGTACAACCAAACCTCGATGGTTCATAACCACCTTTTGAATGGATGACTGTTCATCCTCCTTACATGACAAAATTTGCAAAGTTGCAAAGCAACTTTTGCAACATTTTACACAACTTGACAATTCTAACTAGAACGGACCCCACATGACCCATTACATTGCAAATGGTCTAAATAGACCTTATTACACCACATAAGACTCAAAACACCCAAAAATCTAACATATGACCATATTTACAAAAGTTGACTAGGTGCCCCTGCACCATATACCTGGGGAGGAAAGAATATCAGGCTCCACCTAAGATCAGCTCTTGAACTGAGGTGCCATGCTTCTTAATGTCCTCCTCTGTCATCCATGTTGCAACTTCATGAGGGAGACCTTGCCATTTGACTAGATATTCATTGTACACTTTATGCCTTGTTCTCTTCACTTCCTTTGTGTCCAAAATGCTCTCAAGCTTCAAAGGCTGACTTGGTGGTAGGTCCTTGACCCAATCTTCATCTTGAACTTCAGATGTACCTGCTTCTTCACCTGCAAACACAGATCCTTTGAAAGGATAAAGGTTAGAAACATTAAAGATTGGAGAGATAGCAACTCCAGGAGGGAGGTCTATCTCATAGGCATTTTTCACCAAATTTGTGGACCACCTTGCATGGCCCAATCTTTTTCATTTGTAGCTTTATGTATTTTCCCATGGGTAGCCTTTCTTTCCTAAAATGTGCTAGGACCAAGTCTCCTACTTTGAATTGAACATTTCTTCTCTTCAAATCTGCATGTTGCTTATACCTTTCCACATTCGTTTGAAGATTGTCTATCACTTGCTGATGTATATCTTTCATTGCAACTGCAAATTCCTCTCCTTCGGCACTCCTCTTCCATACCCTTCAAATCCTTGAGCTCAAACACTCCCCTTGGCTTCAATCCATAAACTATCTCAAATGGAGTCTTTCCAACACTTATATTGATAGTCATTATAGGCAAACTCAGCCTATGGAAGAATGAGATCCCATTGTTGTGCATGCTCTTTTGTCAAACACCTGAGAAGGTTTCCAAGACTCCTATTGACAACTTCAGTTTTCCCATCTGTTTGTGGATGATAGGCAGAACTAAATGTCAAGTTGGTTCCCAATTTCTTCCAAAGAGTCCTCCAGAAGTGACCTACAAACTTGCTATCTCTATCAGACACAATTGTCAAAGGTAGACCATGAATTCTAACTATCTCTTTGAAAAATAACCCTGCAATATAAGAAGCATCACTTATGCACTTGCATGGAATAAAATGAGCCATTTTACTAAATCTATCAACAACAAACACACTATCAAACCCTCTTTGAGTTTTGGCTAAACCCAACACAAAATCCATACTTATGGATTCCCATGGCCTGCTTGGAATTGGCAAAGGCTGGTAAAGACCTGCATTAGTGCTTGAACCCTTTGCTTTTTGGCAAATCACATATTTTTCAACAAACTTTCTAATTTCACTTTGCATTTTACGCCAGTAGTAATACCTTCTTACTTGCTCCAATATTTTAGCTACACCAAAATGACCACTCAAACTGCCACAATGCTTCTCTTTAATCAAATTATCCCTCATGGAGCACTTTGGAATACACAACTAAGCACCCTTAAATAACAATCCATCTTGTACCAAGAAATCAGAAAATTCCTCATGGAAAGTGCCTTCAAACTGATTACAAATAGCATAAGCATCCTTGATTTCATCATCTCCCTCATACATACCTTTCAATGCATCTATACCCACGTTTTGAAGTTGAATTTCTTGCACCAACATCTACCTTCTGCTCAAAGCATCTACCACTTTGTTTGACTATCCTTTTTTGTGCTTTATGCTAAAAGTATAGCTTTGTAGGTACTCCACCCACTTCACATGTCTGTGGCTCAACTTGTCCTGGCTGCTCAAGAAACTCAAAGCATGATTGTCAATAAAAACAATAAATTCCTTTGGAAAGAGATAGTGTCCACTTTTTCAGTGCTTGAACTATTGCATAGAATTCTAAGTCATAAGAAGAATACTTCCTTTTGGCCTCATTGAGTTTTTCAGTAAAAAAGGCTATAGGTCTGCCCTCTTGACTCAAGACTGCACCAATTGCATACCCACTTGCATCACATTCTATTGTGAACACTTTGTTAAAATCAAGCAATGCTAGCAAGGGTTGTTGAGCTATCTTTTGTTCCAGAATTTGAAAGTTTCTTTTTGCCTCATCAGACCACATAAACCTTTTCCTTTTATCTCCCTTGATTGTATCAATGATGGCTGAGCAAATATGACTGAAATTTCTTAAAAAATTTCTATAGAAACTAGCAAGACCATGGAAGCTCCTTACCTCACTAACTAATTTTGGAGTAGGCCAGTTGAAAATGGCTTCTACCTTGTTGGGGTCCATCTTCAAAGTGCCTTTGGAAATCACAAAACCAAGATAGATCAGTTACTCCTTCATAAATTCACACTTTTTAGGTTAATCGTCAACTTTTCTTCATTCAGCCTCTTCAACACCATGTCCAAATGCTGCAAGTGTTCTTCCTTGGTCTTACTAAACACAAGAATGTCATCCAAGTATACAACTACAAACTTCCCTATGAAAGGCTTCAAAACCTCATTCATTAACCTCCTAAAAGTGTTTGGAGCATTTGACAATCCAAATGGCATTACCATCCATTCATACAACCCCTCATTGGTTTTAATGGCAGTTTTCCACTCATCCCTTTCTCTTATCCTAATTTGATGATAGCCACTTTTGAGGTCAATTTTTGAAAAGTAATAAGCTCCTCCCAAACAGTCCATCAAATCTTCCATTCTAGGTATTGGAAACCTATACCTTATAGTGATTTTGTTGATTTCCCTTGAATCAGTGCACATCCTCCAATCTCCACCTTTTTTAGGTGCCAACACAGTAGGGACAGCACATGGACTTAAACTTTCCTTAATGAGACCCTTATCTAGCAACTCTTGTATTTGTTTCCTTATTTCTTCATTTTGTTGAGGGGTCATCTTGTATGCAGCTTATTGGGTAAGTTTGCACCTGGTATAAAGTCTATGTGGTGGCTCACATCCCTTATAGGTGGCAAAAAACTAGGGAGCTCATCAACAACTATATCTTGATACTTGTTCAACAAAGTTTGTACTTCTTTGGCACATTTTCCATGGTTGCTGCTATCAAAACAGATTTGGGTTTGATTATGATTACATACCCCTGACCACCTTCCTCTTTCATGGTTTTCAAGAATTCTTTCTCCCCAACCAACATGACACTTGACCCAACTTGTTTATCTACATTGTCATCTTGCAAAGGAGTGAGGGTAAAGGACACACCATCTTTTTCAATCACATATGTGTTTTTCTGCCCATCATGTTTTGCCTTTTTGTCATACTGCTAGGGTCTTCCTAGCAGCAAGTGGCAAACATCCATTGGGATGATGTCACACAAAATATTGTCTTTATACCCCCCAATGTTAAACTCAACCCATGTTTGTTCATTGACCAAGACTTGTTGACCCTTATTCAGCCAAGAAACCTTATAAGGTGTGGGGTGTGGAATCCTTTTCATCTTTAGTTTTTCAACCACCTCCAAAGAAACTAAATTATCAGTTGAACCGGAATCTACAACCACCTTACGTACCTTGCCTTGTGATTTGCAAGTGGTTTTGAACAAAGACTTTCTTTGTGGAGGCTCCTTCACCACAGGAACCTTGAGTAGTGTTATTCTCATCATCAGATTTTCTCCAACCTTTGGAGCTGCATGCTGAGAAGGAGAGTTAACACTCTCACAATCTTCCTCTTGCACCAACTGTGTTCTCCTTTCACCTCCATGTGATCTTGAAGGTTATTTCTCCGGGCACTTCCATGCTTGATGGCCAAATTGGTTACATTGATAGCATCTCCCTGAAAAGGTGTTTGAACCTCTACCTTGTCCTCCAAATCTGCCTCTACCATTAGGTCTTCTACCTCTGAATCCACCTCTTGACTATGAGCCTTGTTCTTGATTGCCACTTGACTCTCCTTGTGCCTTTTGTGATTGTCCTCTTCCATCAAAGGATCCTCAGCCCCTGAAGTTTTTTCCTCAGCCTCTACTTTGTTTTCCTGCCTTCTTTTCAATTTCTCTTCTTCCCTAACAGCCAATTGGAAGCACTCTTCCACCGTTCTAGGGATGGCAAGACTCAATTCATCTTGGATATTGAACCTTAGCCCATTCATATATCTTGCTATCTTTTCAATTTCATCTTCAACATGGCTTGCTCTAAGACTCAATTTATGGAACTCCTCGGTATAGGCCATAACATCCATCTCCTTTTGCTTTAGGTTTTGCAACTTCCTAAAGGTTTGAATTGCATGGTCACCGGGCAAGAATTGGCTCTTAACCTTGGACACCATCCTATCCCATGAATTTATTTTTGCTTTGCCCTTTTTTACTCTCTCCTCCTACACATAGTTCCACCAAGTTAAGGCAAGGCCTTTCAATTTGGTTTTAGCAAACTATATCTTTTGTTCTTCTGCTACCTCCTTGTACTCAAAGTAGTTGTTCAATGCATCAATCCAATCCAACACTTCTTCATTATCCGTCTTCCCACTATACATGGGCAATTCCATTTTAACCTCAATAGTCTCTCCTCTAACAGCCTTTAGCATCTTAACCATCTTTCTTTCATCAGGGTTCAACTCATCATCACCTTGGACTCCTCTTTGAGGGTTTTCATTCTCACCCTCTTCCTCTTCCTCTTGGTCACTCTCCTCTTCAGTGGCCTTACCTCTTCTTTGGTTTGTTTCTAATGCTGCAAGTTTGGCTAAAACTGCTTCTTGAAACTCCTTCATCATTCTTAGTTCCCTAGCAATGATTGCACTACCTTTTGGAGGCATCTTGATCCTTCAAATTGCAACTTTTTCTTCGTCAAACTTCAACCTCTTTCCTTCAAAAGACCAAAACCTATGCTCTGATACCAATTTGGTGCATAGCAGGGGTGGAAGTTGTCTAATCAAACACAATTCAATCAATCTTGACCAACTTTTCCACTTTGAGAACCCTAATTTGGTATTTGTACACAAATCCATCAATTTTGCTCGTAGCACATCAAACAATGAAATTTGAGCATATCTTTTAGAGAAGGCCTCAAACCCATGAATTGGTTACCATTCAAAATACCCTTTATGCCCCTCTTTAACATATCCAAATTGTGCATAGACTTGTTTCAAAACATCTTCTTCAAAAATGGACTGCTACACTGCCCTTAAGCCCAATTAGGTCTCTTTTACAAAGCAAGTATGTGATTTTCCTTTCCCAAATCTTCAATCTTCATTCCAAGGCTCTAGACAGATCACATGGGGTCTAAAACCATAGGTTTAATCACTTGAAACATCCACCAACTCATCTAATAACAAAACCCTACCTCTACCTATCACAACTAGCTTGATACATTGAGATATTAGGCTAGGGCTTGCACAAACAGGGCCCTAAGTTCATCCCCTGCGTCTACAATCACTATCAAACTAAAAAGCAACCTAACTAAAGCCATTCCACCGATTTATTTTGAATTTCACCAGTGGAATGGTCTTTTATTCCATGTCTTGCTTACAAACCCTCAAAATCAGGGTTTCTAACCCATTTCCAGTAATTTGCTTACAAAATCCTTCAAACCTTATTAAAACAACTCAAACCAAAGCCAACTAATGCATAACACATTCCTACATCAATCCCAATAAGATTCACATCATTATCAGGCCGTACAAGCCGTACAAACTTCCTGTAGCAGCATATTTTTAAAGAAAACACACAAAAAATTGAAGTTTCTTATTGCTTGTACACCACAAAATGTTTTTAGAAGCTTGCCTCGAAGTTTGTGAGGCATATTTAAACTTTTACAACCAAACCTCAACGGTTCATAACCATCTTTTGAATGTATGACCGTTCATCTTCCTTACATGACAAAATTTGCAAAGTTGCAACTTTTGCATCATTTTACACAACTTGACATTTCTAACTAGAACGGACCCCACATGACCCATTACATTGCAAATGGTCTAAATAGACCTTATTACACCACACAAGACTCAAAACACCCAAAAATCTAACATGTAACCATATTTACAAAAGTTGACTAGGTGTCCCTGCACCACACTCCCTGGATTCAACAAATAGAGTTGACCTTAGGAGGACACAAGATGCGGGATGATTTCTACATAGTTGGCATTAGTGAGATAGATGTGGTCTCGAGAGTGTAATGGCTACACTCACTTGGGGAGTAGACAACAAAATATCAAACTATGGAGTTGAAGTTCAATGCTAATGGAAAAGAGGTCGTCCTTCAAGGATTCTCCAAGGCAGGCCCTAAAGGCAATGGAGAGGACGTAGACAGGAGCAAAGACATTCAAGGATCTGGATCTGAAGTTGCTTGAGGGAAAGCAACATTCGAGTGGGGAGGACTGTCATGTCCCCTTTTCGATGAGGACCTAATTTAAATTTGAGGGAAAATAGTGTTTCGAAACACTAAATCTGAATTTAGTAATAATATAATAATATTAAATATTAAATTTAAATTATTGAAAATAATATTGAAAATAATATTTAAATTTATTGAGGCCGACCATTTGGAAGGTGAGTATTTATATGGTTTCATTTGTCTTTGCTGATCATCACGATTGGAGAAAACACACAAATTTGTCAGGGACGAAATTCCCCAACAGTTGCCACTAGGAGAGACGAAACCCTCTTCCTAGCCATCGTGGTTTCCTTCACGCTGGTTTTCTTTTCCGCATAACACGAACTTACTAGAGTGGGAAGAGACAACTCCAGGTGTCACCGTTCTAGGCTACCAAGGTCATACGGGCGTCATACACTTGCAAGAGCTTGGAATGCACACCACTGGAATAGGGAACGACAATGTTGTTCTGGCCTTCTATATCATTTTGGGCATAGCATACTAGGCGGAACATCACAATGCATTCTAAAGAATCAGCTCAAACCGATATATCAAATGCATCTCTTTGATTTGGCAATCGAGAGACCTCATTGCCGTAAGTTTGTTCTATAGATCTGGATGCTAGTCGAACCACAGATTTGGAAGTTGAGAACATTCCTGATTTCACACCAGCGAGTCTTATGAGCCATAAATATCTAAAGACACATATATGTTCATGCCTATGTATATCATTGAAGGAGCACGACAATTAATTCTGTGACTGCTATGTTATCTGAGTGGTTTGTATGTATCGTTGTCAAAATTGGATCCTGAGTGTAACTCTTCTTTACTAGTCAGTTGTTAGTCTTTGTGAAATCTGAAGCATCTATTATATTCTTATTCGTATTGAGTTTATTAGATTTGAGTATAATATTGCCCTCTGCTATTGTTCACTATTGATTCCATTGGTGCCTCTTAGAACTGAATGTTTAATTTGTGATAATTATTGTTGTGTATGATTGGGTATTCATCCAAACTGCATGTAAACGGGGTTGGAACCTTACATACTATGAACATGAATTCTACATGGTTGGCTTAGTTCGATTTCCATTTTCAGTTTGCACGTGCAAGTGAGAAAAGTAAGGGTTTCATAATTGCAGGGTTGAAAAATAAGTGTGAAGGAGTTTGTAGATGCTATCATAGCACCAATTATCCCAAGAGGCACTGTAGCACTTGTAAATGAAGCTTGAGATAGTGAATGAGATGCCTATGGCATATTCTTGTTGGACTCTTTTACTCAATAAGGGTTTTCTCTAGTGAAAGCTTGGTGTCTTTGTGTTCAATATTATGCATATACCCTGCTTTGAATATTTTCATGTTGTGAGATTGAAATATCCCCCTTAGTTTTTTTTTTTTTAATTTTCCACACAACAATGCACCTATTAAGGTTAGCCTGATAATCAAAACCAGCTGAAAGGGAACCCTCCACTTCTATGATCACCAAGATCCCGATGTGGGCGAGGTGAGAGCATTCGGTGCAAGGGGATTGTTTATAAATAATTGAAACTGAAATTACAGTATTGCAAGCGGCTAGCCAACCATTCTGAAAGTCAAATGCTAGAAATATAGTGTAGGCGGTAAACCGACCATGAATTCCGCTCTACCACTTATTCAGTGGGGGGAAATTATTACAATTATTCAAAACTGAAATACTCAACCACTTATTCAGCAGGAGTAAGCAAAACTGAAATGTAAAATGAAATATGCTAGAAATTAAAGGCTGATTCAGTACTACTAAAACTAGTAATTACAATATGCTTCTTTACAATGATTTGTTAATGAAATTTGCTCCAATCTTCAATACAATGTTTTCTCAATGTCTCCAATTACAAAGTGAATAGAAACAACAAGGAATTATAACATGAAATGGAAATAACTAGGTCTAATATAAAAACCAGCAAACTGTAACTCAGACCAGCAAGCTATACAACCACCAAAATGCTCATTTCTCTAACAAAACACCCTCAATGCACTCCAAACTGAAAGCAACACTCATTAGGAGCAAGGCGACCAGCAAGCAAGAGATAAACAATTACAAAACAGCCTCCAAATGAAAAGCATGATTCCCAAGACCAAGCTAGAGAGAAGGTACGGCGCAAGGAGAGGGGCAACCTCTCTGTTAATGTCTACATGCAGCGTCGTAGCAACTTCCAGCGATATCATTCTTTGAAGAAATTAAATAATAGCTAAAGGCTATCTAATTTATAAGATCTCAAAAGGCACGATTTAAAAGTCATTTCGATTTGCTAATGAAGATAAACATTAAATGATGTTTCATCATTATTTGTTAATCATGATTTATTCATCAAGAGGCACGATTATTTAATAGCCAACTTTATTTAAATGGCGCGATTTTTTTAAGGAGACGTCTTTACTTGAGGCCGACCAGTTTGGAAGGATCACGCCTTTTCTTTTGAGAGATGTATATATTCTTGTTACCTTTGTTCACTATCATCATCGATTTCAAGCAAGTTCGTATATTCATTCAAGTGCGAATTCTTCTTAGGCAGTGCAAATTTATCTAAGGCAGTGCAGATTCTTTTAAGAACAGTGCGAATTCTTTAGAGACAGAATTGTATACTGTCAAGTGCAGATTGTTATCTGTTTCTATATATTGTATAGGTGCTGCAGGATTGGCCTTGGTATTGGCCTCATTGTAAAGAGAATTATTGCCATTATTTATATATATAAGAGAGATCTTTGTTGCTGGGTTTTTCTCCCTCAAGTGGAGGGTTTTCCCAGGGTATTTGCTGTGTTATTGTGTCTGATTTTGAATTAATTTTCTGTGCACTTATCTGATCACTAAATTTAACACTCTCTAGGAAATTAAGTGGTCCAAAATAAAATCTGAAAATCTGCAATAAGGGACACCTAGAGCATAGAAATGGAATGAGCAAATACCTAGAATGAATAAAAATTCACACAATGATTTGCGAATGAAAACTTGCTTCAGCCATATTCAAACCAGCAAACGCAAAACTGAAATCACCAAAAACTCCAACAATGAAGCTTAATCTACAATCTCTGAATGAGAAGCAGTCCCAATCTAGCTAAGTGTGATTTTTCAAACACAAAATTGAATACTTGCTAGGAGGTATGCGTTCCTCGAAGCCATAAGCCTGAAACCAATTTGACAACAATTTGATATGACAAACAATGGATACCCAATGAGTGAGCAAAGGCCTAGTTAAATAGAGCTTTGAGGTGACTCTTCAAATTCCATCATTTCCCTCCAAAAGGGACACCCAAGCCTCATTTGAAATATTTTAATTTTTAAAACATTTAATTCACCCTCATCCCTAGGTGTCCACTTCTCAAGGGGACATAACTAACATTTGAAATATTAAAATCCTTCCCAATGAGGTGTCCACCTTTAAGAGCCACATTTTAAAACAACTTTAAGTCATAGCGCTAGGCCAAGGGGCCAACATGAAAATAGAACATTAATGACTTAAAATAATTCATTTCTCCAAAATGCACCTCAAAAGGCCAAAACCAAATATACTCACTACCTTGCCAGAAATAGAAGAGCACACTGAACTGCTGCCAACCCGAGCACTACCAGAAATAGAACTTACTAAAAATAGTAAATTCAGAAAATTTGCCTATTGCATTTACATGTCATATCACTACGAAGCTCTCGGAAAACCCAAAAAGAATCTGCAAACCAAAATCCAAAACTCCAACATGCAAACGCCAAAAACCTCCAAACAGCTGGAAACCCTAATTTTACCTCCAACGAGCCTACGGGCCTCCAGAATAGGCTTACAGCCACTGCACTGCTTACTGCTGAGAAGGGGACATTACAGAGATGTTGAACACATTTATACTGCATGTTTCATTGCCTTTTGGATGTTAAACAGTTTACTTGAAGGTTGCATATTGAATTGACATAAGATTTTGTTGTTGGTGATACAAGAGGCATAACCTCTGTGTTCTATGATTCTTACATATAAAGGAAGCTGATCATAGCTCTATGGTTGTCCTTGATTCCACTTAGCAGCAGATTGGAGATCTCCTGATGGTTCACCTGGTCCATACCATTGAGTTCCACAACTATTATTGAATCTGTGGAGGGTATCATTTATATTTGGAAGGGCAAAGAAGGTTATAGTTTCATTTGAGATGGATTGTTTGATTGTGGTTTTTGCAGCATCAGTATGATGATTATCATTAGCATTTGTGATTGGGATTTGCTGGTTGGGTGTTATGCTCACATAGGCTTTCAAATTTCAGCAGTGTAAGGTGGTAAATGGTATGGTCAAGGGGTGGAGAAGCTAGTATTAGAGAACAAACTCTTGGAAGGAAGATAGGAAAACCCCTTTTCTTAAAGATAAGATCAGCAGTGCAGGTAGCCCTAATGGGCTGAGTATAGGTAATCCTAAGCTTATTTTCAATAGGAGTAAAAGAAAACCTATAGAAACCCTTACCTTTTTCTATGTGTTGTTTGGTGCAGCCAGCAGTAACTATCCTAGTGGAATCAACTGCCTTGCATATTGGTGACTCGACCAGTTATTTTTTTGGGGTTCTGAATAATTTTCATGTACCAATCTTGATTATGCTTCATGAAGCAACAGCACACTTCTTTTTTTGTGGCAAGTCTGTAGTGGGTTGCTACTTTCCTTGTGACACTTACATGGACAATCTGGGAATGAATCCTTTAGAGATTTGGCAATGAGCCTTAGGCTTCTCTTAAGTTACATGATGGCGGTACTTCTATTTCCCCAGAAGGAGATATCAAATATGAAAGATCTTTTTGAACCTGCCACAATGAGTGCAGAGGACATGACTCAGTTGCTGGCCTAGTGCATTTTGAGGGAGCATGGTGGTGTCAGTGGCATTTTCTGTTGCATAATCGTCTGTTTGTGCTATCATACTGGAATTTTTTGTTGCATTTATGCATATATTAAATCCTTTCATAGATGGTAAAAACAACTATATCTTCTTCATTTGCAATCACCAACATCCAAGTTGCCATGGCTTTGTATTAGAGGGAGTGGTTGTGAGGTCAATTTGTGGAAAGAAAGTGGTAGTGCTAACGTAAGAAATATTTGCCATGTCATCCTTTATTGCATCCAGTAATAACAATGCAATCAATTCTGATTCCTTTGAAATTAATACACAAAAACAACCTCTCCTTGTTCTCCTTCATAGCTCTACTGTTAACACCAAAACATTGATTGGTCAGGGGATGTAATTCAACTCCAAATAGGTGTTGTCCTCATCTCAATTGCCTCCTGCAAATATGAACATCTTTAATCCTGCTAGGGTTATGTGAACTGTGAGACTTCTTGAGGCCCCTGGCATTGTGTAATTTGTTTTGATGGGCATAATATGCCAAGTGTCATATATAACTTATTTCCCTTAATTACTATATAATGAAAAAACAAAATGGACCGTATTTGAATATTTGTTTTTTTCCTCAATGATTTCTTGCAGTGATTAATCAAAGCTGACGGTAATCTGCCAAAACAGCTAAATTATTTGATTGTTTTATTCGAATCCTATGAAACTAGTAAGGTGTTGTATTCATTTCCTCTAATAGAAGCATGGTTAATTTCAAATGATTATTATGGCAAGAAACAGAGAGAGAATCCTACAAAACTTGTAGTCTGTACTATTTAATTCTTCTAGTAGAAGCATGGTTAATTTCAAATTAATATTATGGATAAAGAATCCTATGAAATTGGTAGTCTGCCCTATTCAAATATTCTTAGTAGCATGGTTAATTTCAAATTATTATTATTATGGTCACACACATACACACACATGTATACTTTTTATTTTCAAATGCACTTTCAACAAGGGATATAGCTTGGATATATATCTAGAGTAGAGAGAATTTTCATTAGCAGAGTCAAAAGTAGCATGTGTGCATATCACTTATTTCAAACATTTCAGCAACAAGGGATATAGATTGGATATGTATGTGGAAAGTACACTGATAATATAAGAGAATATTGTGGCATAATTGCAAACAAATGCTTAGTCAATAGCATTTTGTTATATTTCTGAGAACCATTTGAATTGGAATAAGGTAGTAAAATATTAGAAAATTGAAAGTTGGCTGATTATCAATCTTCTATTTGAAATTTGATGTGACCTGGTTATATTCTGTGGGCAGGAACTGTGAAGTGAAAACCATTGCACCATATGGAGTTTTTGTTGAAATAGCACCAGGACGTGAGGTATGTATTTTGAAGAACATGCAGGCCTTGTAGCTGTTAATGCTGCACTCATTTTCTATTTAATTTTCTTCTAAATCACTTTAAAATTGTGTAAGTGAGATCCATTGCTTCTCTCTTGGAGAAATATGGACAAACATCACTAATATGATATCTATCTTGCCATTTGTACGCCTATTTTCTTCAATAGGAAATCACTTGTATATGAATTTACAGTGTACTTGATCTAATGTATGTTGAATACTGAAATTTTGTATTTAGTGTAATTGCATCTAAGTAATAAGATTAGAAATATCCTTATTTGGATGATCCTGGCACAGGGGACTTTGAATTTAAACTATGAAGAATTCTAAAACCGTGTCAAGTCTGAGCATAAGTTGTGTGGAAATTCAACAACTGTTCTTGCTCATTTTGTTGGAAGACTCTTCTATTGTCTATAAATGCATTCCTATTCCTTTGGCAAACCAAGGAAAATGAATGAAAAAAATGTTTTCAAGTTTATGGTCTCAGCTCTTTTGCAGGATACACAAAAATCATGCTATACTTTGTTGCATTCAAATGCAAAATAAGTCTCCTGTTACTTTCTTATGATACACATTCTGTAAATCTTAAATAGCTATATAAAAAAGATTAAAGATATATCTGTTTTAGATATGTTTTGTTGGAAAAATTAGTATCATTTTCAAAGAAACGTTGGCATGCAAATTAAACCAGCATTAACTTATCCCTATGAGTGTGATAGCACAGGAATTCGGATTCCTAGGATTATCAGGGAAACATTATTAAGAAAATAGTAACCATACTACTTGTGGATAAATGTCAATCTGGGACATGAAACTATAACATACTTGTTGTACCCAAAACCAAAATTTTTGCTTCACTAAGGCATTTTGCTTAATTGAGTCTTAATCTTGTTTAAGTGATGTCAGAAGGTCATTATTGGGCTTTTTAAGTATGGAGTTGGTGTTAGTTTCATGTCAGTCTGTTACTCAGGAAATTCAAGGAAAGTGAAAATCTGAAGGAAAATCATCAAATATTCTATCTCTGAAGAGGGGAGCACATTTTCAAAAGGGTGCCCTATCTTTTAGGGGCTCAGATCCTGTTTTTAGGGTTTGTCACCTCAAACAGGCATTTGTCCGGCATCACGTCAGCTTCGCAACGGGCTATTAAGCCTGTCAAACGGACTTGTTTCGTGCAAGTTACGGAAGATATAGCGCAAAACGAGAGGAAAGTCAAAATTGGCTAACACTGGAGAAAAGAGCAGCTTTTGAGAAAGGCGCCCATCTTTTTGAGGTGTCAAATGTGTTGTACCCAAAACCAAAATTTTTGCTTCACTAAGGCATTTTGCTTAATTGAGTCTAAATCCTGTTAAAGTGTTGTCAAATGGTCGTTTTTGGGGTTTTTAAATATGGAGTTGGTGTCAGTGTCATGTCAGTCTGTTACTGAAGAGATTTAAGAAAAGTGGAAATTTGAACGAAGAACATCAATATTTTCTATCTCTGGAGAAGGGAGCACATTCTGAAATAGGCGCCCTATCTTTTAGGGGCTCAGATCCTGTTTCTAGGGTTTGTCACCTCCAGCAGACATTTGTCCGGCATCACGTCAGCTTCGCAATGAGCTATCAAGCCTGTCAAACGGACCTGTTTTGTTCGAGTTACGGAGGATACGGCGCAAAACGAGGCGAAGGCGAGAATTGGCTAACACTGGAGAAAAGCGCAGCTTTTCAGAAAGGCGCCCATCCTTTTGAGGTGCCAGATGTAGGTTTTTGGCTGAATGCTCCCCAAGACGTTTATCTCACATTCGTTCAAGCTTCGCGACGCATCCGTCAGAGGGTGAATCTGAGTTGCTGAAGTGCCTGAACTGGAGGTCAAACGTTGGGTCAAATCTTAGTCAAAATATCAAAGGAAAAAGCAAAAGAGCACATTTTGAGAAAGGCGCCAAGCTTTTCAGGCTTTTAATGCTTTCTTTTTGATGATATTAGATATTCAATGTGTCCGTGTTACGTTCAGCTTTTCGTTGCCTGTCTCCGTTAGTTCAGAGGATGACTCAGCAGCTTGCAGTCGGAGTTTTTATATTATTTTTGTCGTTTCCAGAAATGGCGAAGTCTGGAGTGAAAAGAGCAGCTTCTCAAAAGGGCGCCCTTGTTTTCACCCCTCAGACGTCGTTTTCTTGGGAAATGTGCCTTTGCAGCTGCCGTGCAGAATAAGGTTAGCTTCAGCGTGAACCTGAGATCAGTCCAAAGTTGATAAATCAGAAGTTATGAAGGATTTTGTTTTTCCCTTCGTTCGAGATGCAGATGTCAAAATTTGACTAAGTCGAGAAAAAGCGCAGCTTTGAAATAGGCGCTTGGATTTTTGGCCTTCGGATGTCGATATTATGGCGTGTAGTCTCAAGATATCTTTTTTCAGTTTTACTCACTCGCGAATGCACCGGCCCGATATCGGAGAAGTCGTCCAGCGGTGTCGGAAGATGGAAGAGGTCTGTGAGGTTTAGCAAGTTTTCATGTGGCTAAGTCTGGAGTTCTTGAGAGAGAAAAGTTGGATTTTGAAAAAGTGAGTTGAATGGACGCCTTTAACGAGTTAGACTGCAGTTAGAAACGTTTCTCTTGTCTTGATATTGGCATGTGGAGTGATCTTTCAGTTTGCATATCGAGTTAACTAGTTTGCATGTTCAGTTAACTATCTTGCATGTTGAGTTAACTTGATTGCATGTCCACTTAACTGAAGATTATCAGTGAATGTCAACTGGAGTTTACATGCATGGTGAATTTGGTCAAAATTGTGAAGTTTTAGTGAAGATGGCGCTTCATTGTGTGTTAACTGGAGTTCTAAAAGGGTCGCCATATTTTGATGAAGCATAAATTTGTGAAGATGGCGAATTTGAGTGTTAACTGAACTTATCAAAAGGGTCGCCATGTTTAGATATTTTATTGATGAAGCATAATTTGTGAAGCCACGCACTTTACAAGGAATGACAACTGAAGTTCCAAAAGGGTTGCTATTTTTAGAATTGAAGCATAAGTGTGAAGTTGGCGAATTCATTCACTTCTTGAATGTCAACTGAAGTCTTGAAAGGGTTGCTATTTTTAGATTTAAAGCATGAAATTGGCGAATTCTTTTCAACAAAGATTGTCAACTGGAGTTCTCAAAAGGGACGCTTTAGTTCTACATTGTGAATTTAAAGCAAGTGTGAAGATGGCGAATTCAACAAGAATTGTCAACTAAAGTCAAATTCGCATGAATTTGTTAACTGAAGATTGAAAAGGGAAAACCCTAAAGCATGACGCCTTATTTAGCTTATCTTTGTTTCAGTTAACTAAGTTGGGGTCCAATCACAAGCCAAGCGCACTTTTCATGGATTTGGTGCTTTATGTGAATTTCAATGATGAAAGCTTATTTATTTCAGCCATGGCGTCCATTTTTGCATCATCTTTTGCTCTGAAGCTTGTATTCTTTTGAGCGACCAGCAAGCTAAAGGTGCTACAGGTGTCAGAATTCAGCGTTCTTCGTAGCAACGAATTCAGATTGTGCAGAGGAAGAAGATTCCAGACTTTATTTTCACTTTGCATGCAGGTTTTACCAAGTTCCAGAGAAGAGGTTGGCTGATTTTTCAGAAGCAGACAAGCAAAACTTTCTATCTTCTGTCGGCCTTTATTTCTTCTATTTCTCACCTTAGGTAATTTCTTCGTGATGTCAAAGAAATTCAAATAATACATTCGACCATCATCCGGGTTCGTGATATTTCTCGCCAAGATTTGCAAAGAAAACCCACGCCTTAGATTTTTTCGAGAAAATCGCCCTGTAGTCTTCATTCTGAAGCTCTGTGCTTTTTTCCGAAGATTTCTTTGCATGTGGGCCAAAATCACATCTTTTTGAAATCTCATTATCCGATTTGTTTAGAATTTCAAGCAGCACAAACCCATATGTTCCAGATTTTCTCAAGAAAAATTGCCCCCGAAGCCTCTAAAACCTCACGTTTCCTCGAACGTAGTGTCTTTGCATGTCAAGCTAAACGACGTGTTTTCACAATTCTGACGTTATGGGTTGTCTTAGAATCATTTTCCGGATAAAACCCATGTCTCAGAATTTTTTGGTGAAAATTATCCTTCGACAGGCTATTTTTAGCCTCACCAGGAGCCATTTTAGCTTTCTGGAGAAAGTTGTCAGAACATTGCCGTGTTCACAGTCAACAGGCAAGTTTTTCAGAAGGCGATTCAACTAGACTGAATTCAAGACCAAATCGGTCTTAATTTAGATTTTCATCGTGAGCAAATGACAATGAAGGCAAGTTGCAAAAGGAATAGAGATCATTTTACTACGAGCCGCCAAAGTCACTCGCCAGATCTTGTGCCATTATCTTCATGAAAATGGTACATACGCTGATCTCAAGGTTGTACAAACTGAGTTTCAGATGCATGTTTATGATATCTTGATGGAGGTTCTGATCACATTTTTCAGTAAATTTCAGCGAGTTTCAAGGAGACTGAAGATGTCAAAGAATGTATGCACACAGTCAAAGAAGGCGACAGAGAATTGAAGAGACAGATTATTGCTTTAGACAGTATCAAAGTGCCTGAAGACAGAGAGATTGACAAGTTCTTGGTCGAAGTGTTAGACCGAGATGACATGGAGTGATCTGCCAGTTGGAACCTGCAGTTAATTTCGAGGGTTGAGTCATGAGCAGCAGTTAACTTGACTTTCAGTCTTCAGTTCACTTGCTGACTTAACACATGCTTATCTCATCCTGGGAGTTATCAACACGAGTTGGGGGTTAGGTTTCCAGCTAATCAAGGTAGTGGCTAACTTTGCTTTTAAATAAGGACGGCATGCTTGCACATTGTCCAATTAGGTTATTTGTACCAGCTTAAATCCAGTTGCCCAGCTTAATCGTGATAGCTTACTTCATTAGGTTAGGCTTATGACTTGCATGCATTGCAAGAATCGTGAGTGAACACAAGGTGATTTTAGGGTTACCTACACCTTGATGTATATAAATAAGAGCTTATGCTCATTTTGTAATTAACTTTTGCTTGAGAAATATATGTCAGCGCCTCTACCTTGCCCCTCACAATATTGCTCTTTTGTATTGGTTCATGTCTTCGCTATTGCAATTAATTGTTATGCCACATAGGCTCTTCATGCAATTGTAATGGTGGATTCTTTGCCCTTGTAACCTTTATCATTTCAATCATGTTATGCCACATAGGGTTTCTTCAGAGATTGCGATGATAAAATCGCTTTGTGAAGTCTTTACTACTTTCAATCAAATGTTATGCCACATAGGGTTCCATAAGATTACGCAAATTCCTCCCATAGTTAGATCTCGCTTTGAACATCTTTATCATTGAAATCAACTGTTATGCCACATAGGTTCCAAGAGATTGAAAGTGATAAGGTTGTTTTGTGTATCTTTACCATTGTGATCAATCGCTATGCCACATAGGTTTCGGTGAAATTACGGTGATAGATCTCGCTTCGTGAATCTTTATCATTATAATCATGGGTTATGCCACATAGGGTTTCGTGGAGATTAAATGATAAAGGCCGCTCAGAAGTTTTTACTATTTTGATCAAGGTTATGCCAATAATGTGGTTTCATAAGATCATCTTGGTGAATTCTTTTAAACTGCTTTGTGCCCAATAAGCTTGTTTAGATTGAGATGATAGTTGCTTCACCTTGTCAAGTAGAGAGAGTCTAAACCGCTTATCGTCCGATAGTCAACTCTCGCTCCATTTCCCTCATGCTCAGCTTCTTGAGGAAACTGGATAGATTTAAAGTAGTTAGCTTAGTTGTAGTTAATGATCTGCGAAACCAGAAAATACTTAGCTGCAACGTTCTTGGTTTTCTTAACCTTGTGCCTCTTCCAGCTGAGAACAAAAAGATAGGACTTAGATTACTTTCCTTTTCCATGTATTCCAGCACAACGAGGGAGCTTCCCCTCCTAATTTGAAGAGCACTCATTGCGTAGTGTACATAGCTGTCCGTACAAACCTGCACTCCAGAGGTGTTAGATTTGACGCCAACAAAATGAAGGTTTTTGACTAAATGCCACCCAAAATGTTTGTCTCGTATTTGTTCAGGCTTCGCGATGCATCCATCAGTGGGTGAATCTGAGTTGCAAAAGTGCCTGAACCAGAGGTCAAACATAGGGTCAAATCTTAGTCAAAATATCAAGGAAAAAGCAAAAGAGCACTTTTTTAGAAAGGTGCTTGAGCTTTTCAAGCCTTTAATGCCTTCTTTTTGATGATCTCAGATATTCAGTTTGTCCGTGTTACGTTCAACTTTCCGTCGCCTGTCTCCGCCAGATCAGAGGATGATTCAGCAGTTTGCAGTCAGAGTTCTATTATTATTTTGGTCAGTTCCAGAAATGGCTAAGTTTGGAGGAAAAAGAGCAATTTTTCAAAAAGGCGCCCTTGATTTTCACCTCTCAAATGATGTTTTTTGGAGAAATGTGCCTTTGTAGCTGTCATGTCGAATGAGGTCAGCTCCGCAGTGAACCTATGATCCAGTCTGTTGACGTGATTTTTGCGACCACACCAACACAGAATAAAGTCGCCAACGACTACTCTATCCTCTCTTGAACAAAGTTTCCTGCATGCTAAGATTGCGAGATAGGTCATACATTTAACTTCAAGGTTCCTTTAGTGCGAATAGTCTCAATTGGCTTGATGTGATTTTGCTGGTATTTCAAGGGGACTTACACAATTGTTCGACAGTTGACAGCAGACAGTGGACTAAGGGCTTTCATGTAATTCGAATGATTTGGCAAGTGAGCACAAGTTTCCTAATTCTAACCAGAAATGAACTGAATTTAAAATGAGTGTAGGGCCTAAGAAGTTTATGTTCTACTCTAAGGCATGGGACATGGCGATCAATTCTTACAGACTTCAACCAGGCCTTGCTTTGCCTCGCTTCGGACAGCTTCCACAAAACCGGTGCAATCTTCAGAGGGGTAGCGAAAGATGTTCAAATTATAACTCAACATGCAAGCACCATCAAGACGATGCATACGAAAATGTGAGTCACAATCGAAGTTAAGTTTGAAAAGTAATCCAGTTGACCACGCAGGGCGAACCCACCGTCAGCGAGCCCGCTAGTGATATGGATGAGCGAAGTCTTGTTCAAATCGAGCACCACATTCCACAATTACTAGGTACTTGCATGAAATGAAATCTACTTTACTTTAAGCTACTTCAAGTTGCTACGTGAATTGGAAGGACGAAGAAGCCTTGACAACTAGTCATAACAAAGAAGAAATCACCATCAATGAAAATTCTTTTATTATGAAAGCATTCACGACAACTTCTTACAAAGTATTCAAAGGGAAGACTTTCTTTTTCAATCTAAACTATACTATCAAACTATTCTACTTTCTACTCTATCAATTTCTCTCTACTCCTCTGCTATCCTAATTCTGATCTAATAATATACAAATGAGGGGGATTCCCCCTTTTATAGATGGCCAAGTCCAACGGAAGGCTCGGATTATAATCGGCTTGATGGCCCAAATTGTCCCACCTCAGCGCTAAACAAGATTCACCCTAAAAACCGCCACCAAGAGGAGTGGGGTAATAAATGAGCCATTAATGTCCATCATCCTTCTAGAAGATTTCAGCTTTGAAATGCGTTCACACTGCTCTTGATCTTCTTCTTGACGTTGTTCTTCAACTTCTTCTTTGTCACTTGAGTTATACTAAGTCTCAACACTTAGCCATTTTTTGCAACTTTTCTTCCTTCGAGGTTTTATCATCTTGGACTATTTGCTTCATTTCTTCAAGTCATCACCGCTTGGTCTCGACGTTCCTCCTGCAAAATAAGCAAGGAGAAGGGTATTAGAACACTTCATAATAAACTCAACTCACTTACCTGGATTTTCACGCTCTAACTTCCAAGCGTTCATCGTCTTTACTAGCCAACTTTGCATTCAAATTCTTCATGCCTTAGCCAAATTTCCAACCCATCTTGCATTCTCCCTGGGCATACTTCACCCTGATGTTTCATCCAACTCAGACTCGAGAAAAATCCTTTCATTAGGAATTTGACCAAAAATCATCTAGATGATCATTTTCAAATTCATTTGCCAAGGCAAATTTTCATCTTGAAAACACATTTTATTCCTTGCCTTAGAAAATTTTCCAAATTTCTCTTGGGAATTTCACCAACCTGGTGCCCATTTAAAATCTTTACCTCAAAATCCTTGGCAAGCTGTGGAAGACCTAGAAATCCATTTCTCATCGAAGATCATCAGTACCCAGAAGAAAATTTTCTCCAAAACACGATGAATCCATGGGTACACAACGAACGGGTTCATTTAAATTTTAAATTTTGAGCCTTAGAAAAACAATTCCTCATGAAATTTAATCCCGTTCTTCATCTATGTGAACATCTTGTTGCTCTGACTTGAAAATTTTTAAATTCATCCTGTAATGCAAGCACTCTCTGATTTCATCTCTGGCAATTCATTCAGGCTTCAGGAAAATTTCATCATCCTACACACTTTAGGCATATTTTCTTAAAGAAGAAAATATTTTTCCATAGAAAAATTTGAATTACTTTGAAAATTTTGCCTTAGGAAATTTTACTTCAACTTCATTCATTTTCCTGTGGTGAGAAAATTCTATCAACTTCACTTGGAAAAATTTCCTTGAAAGCACATATCATGGAAGATATTTAATCCCAACGCCTAGAATGTTATTTACCACCTCACACACCTTAGGCGCATATCACACTTCATGAGGAATATTCAACATGCCTAGCATATTTCATTTTCCACTCACCACCTTACACACACTTGAGCGCATTTGGCACTTAGAAGAGGACACTTCACATCCACGCCTAACATATTTCCCACCTTTACACTTTACTTTCTAACTCAATATTTACTCTTTACTTGGTACCCTTAGTATGTGTGGAAGAAATAACTTTTACTACGCTCAACATGTGACCTTTCATCTCCCTCATTTTTGTCCTCACATGCCCTCTCTTGGGCGCATTTGAGCATGCATGGAGGATGAACTTTTCAAACGCCACCTTGTTTTGTTGACTCTTGACTTTCCTTGTTTGGGCGCATATCCTATGGTGAGGTGGATGAAACTTTGGCTTCTCTATGATGGGCGCATTTTGCATGATGTGAAGGATGACCCTTGAGATTCCTTCTTTTGTACTCACATGCCTTCACTTGGGCACATTAGAGCATAGGAGGTGGATGAGATCCTAACGCCCTTGACTTTCTTCTTTGAATCTTTGACCTCCCTCTTAAGATGGGCGCATTTGATGCCTCTAGGAGGATGGAAGTTATACTTAGAAAATCTTCATGCTTGGCTCACCTTGAGGGTGCATTTTGCCATAAGAGTAGGATGATCCTTTTGCCTTAGAATATTTTTCATCAATTTTCTCAAGGTGGGCGCATTTTCTTGGTGGTGCAGGATGAAGTTTCAGACTTAGCCATTTTTTCTTCGTCTTCGCCATCTTTTCCATGCCTTACTATAAATAGTAAGTCCTTTAATTTTCAAACTTCAGAAGCTCAGATTGGTTTGAAATTTTGAACACTGGATCCTGTAATGTCCCCTTCTCAAACCTGATCGTTCATGTGACCGTTGGCCTTTTTTTCTGGAAACCCGAAGGCTAGTCGGAAGGTAAAATTAGGGTTTCCTATTTTTGAGGAGGTCATTGCTCAGAGATGGTGGATTCAATGGCGGATTCCTTCTGGGTTTTCAGAGGGCTTCGCAGTGGTATGTTCATCTCGGCATTCAGAGCACTTTTTGGAATTTACTATTTTTAGTAAATTCTATTTTTGGCAGCTTTCCAGATGAGTTCAGCTCGGTTGACTTCCTGCTTCAGTTTGGTCAGATGTTTGGCTCAGTATTGGCTTTAGGGCACCTTCGGAGGGATAAGCTAAGTCATTTAATTAAAAAGTCACGTTTAAATATTATATTTTAACGTTGACCATGGGCCTAGATTAATGACTTAAAGATGTTTTTAAAAAGGGGTCTTTGAGGGTGGCGCCCTCATTAAAAGATTAATTTAATTATTGCCAAAGTCAAACAAGCTTATGTTGGGCGCATTTTTCAAGCATGGCATTTAATTAAAATATCATTTATTAAACCTTGAAGGAGAAAGTACGCCATCTTGAGGAGATTAGGGTTTTGGCTTGAAAGTGACTTTAGGGTTACGAGAAGTCAAATGGAAATTTATAAAAGGAAGGAGTTGAGCATCAATTCAGGATCTTTTGTCGACTATATTGTTATGCTGCCGGATTGGCTCTGGGACTGCTTCAAGGAATGAAGGCCTCCTAGCTTGGGCATCACTTCGTGTTTGCAAGACAACATCTAGTGGTGAATCATTGTACTGTGAGTTGCATTTAGTGTGTTTTGTTCTCAGCTCATTGCATAGTTAGATTCGAAGTTGGCATTTAATAGTTTCAGCTTATTGCATTGTTTCTAGACAGCAGATTGCATGTTTTATTCATAAATCATAAAATACCAAAAATATCCTTGTGGGTGTTAGCTCATTGGCTTTGTTAGGCTTAGGCGCCATCATTCTCCAAGTTATAGAATTTTAAGTTGAGTTTGCAATTTTTAAAAGGAAATCGAATTCTTCAGCTGGGCCGTACTTTTTCATGCATTGGGATTTGTGCATTTATTCATTTGAAGTGTTTAGAGTCTGTTTCCTTATATTAGCTTGAGCGCCATTTTGCTGGGAGTCTAGTGCTTCTGGAATCACGTCATTTGAACAAGTTGATAGGGAGTTATGAGCATTTGAATGTTTTCATAGGCTGCTGGTTTTTATGAGCAAAATACAGATTTGTAAAAAAAACAGAAAACAGAATTATTACTTCCAATTCATTGTGAGAATTTGATGTGGCCTCTTGAATCAAATCAAGGGAATTATTATTGTATTGTAATTGGTGAATATTTCCAGTTCTAATCTCTTGACAGGCGTATAATCTTCACTCTGTAAACTGACAGTAGTACTGGCAGTATTCTTAAAGCTTGTTAATTCGAATTTGTAATGCTCAATTTCATTTGAAGTTTATCATAGATAGATCTCCGCCCTATGGTAGCTACTTTCCCATCTTGGGTCAGCAAGCACATTCTGGGTGTCGAGCATTTTCCAGTTTCAGCATTTGTTTCAAGTATTTAATTCTGTATTCACTCCGTCATATGGTCGCCCCTCACTCCGCCTTGGATTGGGTAGCACATACTTGACGTTGAGTTCTTTTCTGTACTTAGAGTAGCAGATCCTCTGACCAATGCTCGCCATCATCGGCGCCATTCTGGTTAGAGTTGCTTTCTTGCACGTTTTGGTTTTCTCCTCTAACCTTAACGAGTGCACTGCTTTGTAATTTGAATTTGAAAACGAAAAAATTTGGCTCGAATATTTCAGATCCCTCGCGACTTCATCACCACGGTGACCTTTGCTATTACGAGTTGTCACGCTAAAAATAGCATATTTTGAAGGTAGTTTGCTATTTATAGTAAATTCACGTTCGATACCTCCACAACTCCGTTTGATTTGAAATTGAATGCGTGCTCCTCACCACGTGACTTGCCCGTTGAGCCTTTTTTCTATTTTGCCAATTTTGAAATGACTTACTATAAATAGTAAGTGCTCTGTTTGCCCTCAAATTTTATCAGCAGATAGCTTGAAAGTTGCTAATCGCGGTGGTTTACACCGATTTTTGAAAATTCTAACTTTTTACCCCTCTTTTTGGGTCTTGAAGCTGGAAACCCTAATTCATCTTGCATGCGTATCAAACGACCTCCGTTTGTCCTCGTTTCTGTTGCATTGCGATCAGTTTGTGATTCTGAAGTGCTAGGAGGCCGCTGTCGGAATGAATTTGCTAAAAATAGTAAGTTGCTAAATAAGCGATTATCTCCATTTGCATGTCACATCACTGCGAAGGTCTCAAAAAACCCACAAGGAATCATCAGACATGCAAAGAAAACCCTGACATGCAAACCCTAAAAATAGCCTCTGAAGGCTGAACTCTGAAAGTCGTTATCTCACTTTGCATGTTATACCATCGCAAAGGTCTCTGAAAACCCAGAAGGGATCTCCAGACATGCACTGAAAAACTTTGTATATAAGCCCTGAAATTTGCTTCGGAAGCTGAACTGCTAAGAATAGTAAGTTGTCTGTTTTAGCTCAAATTTTGCCAGTGAGCAATTTGACATGTCCTGAATGCAGTGTGACTGTTGGAGCTTCAAGGATGCTGACGGAATACCTGGAATTGCACACTTACCAAAAATAGTAAGTAGTCAGAACTTGATGAAACTTCAGCTGAGAGTCTATTGGAAGCATACTGACAACAACTTTAATCTCAATTTTCAATTTATTCACTTCGTTTGACCCTAGATTGACCAGGAAAGCACAAACCCTAATTTTTAGACTTGGCCAGATTTTTACGTTTAAGCTCAATGACGGGCACAATCCTCGAAAGGCAGACAACAGAAAGAGAGGGAAAGAGAGAGAGAGGGACAAAAACCAAAGCCAAAAGACTAGAATGGAGCAAAAATTAGGGGTCCCCATCTTGAATGGGGCGATGTGTGAAAAGGTCACAACATCTAGCATCCCTACAGGAAAGTGTTGAAAAACACTTTAAGAATTAAACCTTGATTAATCTTCCTCAAACCATCATACAGAAGGATACTTACTCAAAAGGGGAGAAGAATTCGATATTGGATCAGAACACTTTCATCCAAGACCTCGTGAGTGTGTGCATCTTTGTTCCACCTCTAAACCATCTCGACCTCTGGAATCGGCCGCAGCAAGTTATATAAATATCTTAACTTCAAAAGCATCCTGGACATTGCCTCGTTGCCAGTCAGGCGTCCATAGCCCTGACGAGGTTGTCGCTACAATTCTCACGAATATTGCTCCACTGCCGGTCAGGCGTCTATAGCCCCGGTGGAGTTATTCGTATGTTCCCGAAACCAATATTTCATAATATTTTCTTTCATTTTTCATTTTCTTTTTCCTTTTGATATTTCTTTTAAGCACATTTACTTTTTCTTTTGATCTTCCGTCAATTCCTCAATTGGCTGGCAAGCAATGAAGCCTCCAATGGGTTTGAGAATTGTAGTGGCGCTGAAGCAAGACGTAAGATTTTCACCTGCCAAGACCTTTCCCAAGAAACGAAAATGACTCAGAGTGGAGGTAGGTAATGTATTTAAGGTCTTTAGACTCATGTGTTAAGACACAATAATGGGTTAACCTCTCGAGACGAGTTTAATCGCAAACTGGATGATGACAAGAGGAAAACAACCTTGGCCTTTTCAAAATTTGCACAAATTCCAGTGGAAAGAAACCACATTGTGAGAATGAAACCATCATCACCCCCTTTCGCCATGGGAAACCCTATAATCCTTTCCCATTCCAAACCAAAACCACTTGAGTAGACAACTCAAGGGAAGAACCACGAAACCAAAAACCCAAAGGGCAACAAACCAAAACCAAAACCAAACAAACCGAAAAGCAAACAAAAAAGCAAACGGGAAAGAAAACCTAATCTAATATGTTACAAAATAGGTTCCAAGAGGGAACCTAAGACTGGAAATAATGCCTGAGGAATTGCCCATCAACTGGCAATGGGATATCCCTTCCTGTTTGTGTTTGTAGCTTAAATGCACTATCTCCTAGGATCTCAGAATCTTGACAAGGGTCCAACCAAGATTTGTCGATCTATCTGTTCATAACTCCCTGATGCTTGGCGAAACTTCCCAAAGTTTCATCTCTTTTCTCCTCCAAGCGCGTCAGTTGGGAATACCTAGTTTGAACCCAATCTTCTTTCTTATGGACTTCTCCACATTCTTCCTCTAAAGTGACTTGTTGAATCATCTTTGGAACTTCCTCCAAGGAGATCTTGCTCATGGGACCTGTACTCTCTGAATGGAAAGCCTCGTGAATGGGTAATGATAAATCTTTGATGGAGGCATTCTCTGTCTCTTGCTTTACACCTTTTAACACAAAATCTCTGAACATCCTTTCATTTTCATCCCCACTTGAATCATTTTCAGTCAATACTTCTATTGAGGAGGTTTCTAGATCGGTTATCAAGACCAGCAAGCAGTTCTTGGAGAGTAAACGGAGGCGAAAGTCAGTTCCTGTGACAGAGCCACCAGAGAATTTTTCTTCATTGCCTTCTACTTCTAGGTCAAGACCTCGGGTCAAGGCTATTGTGATACCTCCTGAAGGAGTTAAACTCAGTGGGAACACGGGAAAAAGGACTACTGGTAAAAGGAAGCAGAAGCAAGTTGAGAATGTACCTGAGACTCCAGTAGAGACAGTTATTCAGGCTGAGCCTCACGTTTCACCTACTAGTTTACCACATGTGCAACCTATTGACATAGATTCAGATCCTGGGATACCAATTCGAGTAGGATTGGAGACAACTGAACCACCACAGGTTGATACATCAGGGACAGTCTCTCCTTGAATTGATAATATTGTTCAATCTTGTTGGCTTGAGAGGTCTTTGGGGAGACAGAGGCAAGAACCTTCATATAACCTTGATTTATTTGAGTTCGGTGAACCTTATCAAAGAAGGTCGAACAAGAAGATTAAGAAACAGGTGCATATTGAAAAGACTCCGGAATCAGAGATTGTTATAGAAGTTGCTATTCCTCCAGAAGGTAAGAGCCTAGATGAAGTTGAAATTGGTGACTTTACTTTCACTGAGGCAGATCTTGGCAGGACCACTCGAGAGACAGACGTGAGCCTTCTTAAGATTGTCACCAATAATCTTGAAGAACGCATCACGAAGGATGGAGAGGATAAGGCATTTCTTAAGGCTGAAAATAGTCAACTTCGTCTTGTCAGTATATCTCTGATCTTGTTCACGGAAATTCAAGTAGAGTGCCCGTTCTTCCTCAGAATACACCTACAGAACAATGAAAGTTGGATCAGTTAGTCAGTCATGGGAGACTTTTGGATAACTGGATTGAAAGCTTAGTCGTTACAGGTCAACGTCTTCTTGCGGATTTGTATCAATTGAGGAGTGATGCACATAAACTTCATCAAGGTATTCAGTTGCTCGAGGTTTCAATTGCAGAAAGTTTAGCCAAGGATCGAGTTCTTGTGTCCCAGTTGTCTGTTGCATATGATGCCTTGGAGGTTGATGAAGATCAAGAGAAAGTTTTTACTTGGAGGGAGCAGCACCTTTTCAAAATGGAGATATGTGAAAAAGTTTCTACCAAGTTGTTTTCAATGAAAGATAATATTGTTGGAGCTCTTGCACTTGTCAGTGGTTTTGTTGTTCAGATTCCGTGTCGTTATCTTCTGGAAGATGGCACGTATATTGCACTTAGTGAAGTACAAGCTGAGTTCGAAAAGCTGATTCGTGATAGCCTTGAAGGAGATCCTGTGGCGGCTAAGTTGGAGAATATTTCAATTATTTCAGCTAGTTTCAAAAAGGCGACTGAAGATGTCAGAGAAGGCATGCATACAGTCAAGGAAAGTGATAGAGAACTGAAGAAATAGATTGTTGTTTTGGATAGCATCAAAGTGCCAGAAGATAGAGAGATTGATGAGTTCTTGGTCGAAGTGTTAGACTGAGATGACATGGAGTGATCTGCCAGTTGGAACCTACAGTTAATTTCGAGGGTTGAGTCATGAGCAACAGTTAACTCGACTTTCAGTCTTGAGTTCACTTGCTGACTTCACACATGCTTATCTCTTCCTTGGGATTATCTTCACAGGAGTTAGGGTTAGGGTTTCCAGTTAACTGAGGGTAGTGTCCAATTAACTTTGCTTTAAATAAGGACGTGCATGCTTGCACATTGTCCATTTAGGTTAAATATACCGGTTAACTGATGGTAGTTTTCCAGTTAACTGTATAGTTTGCTTTATTAGTGTTTAGCAATAAATCTTGCATGCATTGCAAGACTGTAGTTGACTCAAGGTGATTTTAGGGTTCCCTACACCTTTCGATGTCTATAAATAAGAGCTTTTGCTCATTTGTACATAACTTTTGCACGAGAGAGAAATATATGTTGTGCCTACCTTGCCTTCAATATTGCTCTTTTTGTATCTATTCATGCGTATTTACTGTTATGATGAATTGTTATGCCACATAGGGTTTCATGCAATTATAATGGTGAATTCTTTCCTTAGTTAGATAAAATATGTTTTGTGTTCAATAAACTTGTCTAGATTGAGTTGATAGATGTGCCACCTTGCCTTCAAGTTGAGAATCTGTTCTTGTTTATCATATGGTGTTTTGTGAATAATAAACTTATTTAGATTGAGCTGATAGATGTGCCACCTTGCCTTCAAGTTGAGAATCTATACTTGTTTATCGTCAGATAGTCATCCCTGCTCCATTTTCTCATGCTCTATTTTCTTGAGGAAACTGGATAGATTTTAAGTAATTAGCATAGTTGTAGTTAGTAGTCTGCGAAACCAGAAAATACTCAGCTGCAACGTATATAGTTTTCGAGAAAGCCTTGTACCTCTACAGCTGAAACAAAAAGACAGGGTATAGTTTAGTTTACTTTCCTTTCAAAGCATTTTTGTCAAGCACAACGAGGGAGCTTCCCCTCCTAATTTGAAGAGCACTCATTGCGTAGTGTGCATAGTTGTCCGTACCAACTCTAACTCCAGAGGTGCTAGTTGTTATGCCAACAATACTCCATGGTCATGTAGAAGCATTTGATTAGCTAGTATCACAAGGTGTTTGAAGGATCCTCATGAAGAGATTAAGTCTGTACGTTCACAGAAACCATCTGCAGTCTTCTGATTCTCTGAATATAATGTAGTTTGCAAGACATTGCAATTTAGGATGCAGTGCTACAAATTTGGAATAGAAAACCCCAGATTATCTTGTGAACTTGTGAATTTGCATAACAATTGCAGAACCACCAATCTCCAAAAGCCAAAAAACTGCAAAAGCCCAAGTGGAAGCTGTAAAATATGATGGGGCATCGTTAAGAACAAAATTCTGCGATAGCAATGGAGAATGTACAAATCTATATAGAGTCTGTATACCTCAAATCATAGTTCAAAAACTCGTGACTCACCAAAACTCAGCACCTGCCAAATTTTGAATTGGACTCTCTGATTCAACAACTTGAAAAAGCACTTAAATTCTGTTTTAGCACATAAATTTCATGCAAAATACAATTACTCAATGTTTCAACTAAGTTTGTAAAATGTTGGGGAAATGTTTTTTATTAGATTTGAATATAAAAAGGAGTACAGTATTCCATCAACATGCAAATACAACAGCCAATAATATTATATGTATTACGATGATTGAGAAGTATCATAAAAAAATATATACTCATGCAAGTTGCAACAATTTATAACTCTCCCTTCCTTGTATAAATCTTACTGATAGTATGGGTCAGATTTGCTATTGACTATAGCTCCACTCTCAAATTAGAGGACTGAGGCTGCACCCTTGAACTATAAGGCAATGACTCCTTTGGCTCATCATTGACATGCTCAACCATGATGTCATCCAATCCAACACTTGCTGCTTCTTTTGTACTCTCTTGTACTTGTCTCTCAAAATCAGCAATCTCGTCTTTTGTAAACACTGTTGGGTCCTCATCCAGCACAGTCTAGTCACTATATAGATCAATCTCATCTAACTCAATCGACTCCAAAGCAATTGTGTCCATGTTTTTTGTGAGAAGGCAAATGTTGTATTGCACAAAGATGAGGTCATTGAGACACATTTATGTCAATGAAAATATCCCAAGGCAATTTTGTATGCAAAAATTTTTCAAATTCATAATCCCATGTGTATAAGAATTTTGTCAAACAGTTTCCATGTTGCTGTTCTGAGCATGTGAGTTATTGTTTATAACAGTTTGATATTCACTTTGCTGCTTCGGACTTGAGTTTCAGTTTGTTTTCCAACTAAGTTGCCGGTTCTGGTACGGGTACAGAGTACGATGCTGGTACGGAAAATTTTTTCCTTGGGCACAGTACGTTTGGGTACAGCTGTCTATATATATATATATATATATATATATATATATGCAAAAAAATAAAAAATATACAGAATTGTAAATACATTTGATAGTATGATACTTCATCAATCATCATAGTATGATATTTGGATTAAAGTATTTTCATGCTTGCCATACTTGTAGTTTATAGAACAAAGCAATTTAGATGCATTTACTAAGGCTCCAACTTGCTTAGATGTAGACCAAGAAGAGTTCTAACAAGATCCACAAAAATAAGGCCAAATGCCCATTACTAATCATCAGTGCTATGGCAGCTGACATATTTATCATCTGGAATATATGAACGGAACAATGCACCCTGAAATGGAAAATGTGGTTACTATCTTTACAATGGAAAACCCATGGATTCTCTGTAGATATGTACCCAGACAAATCTGTCCTACAAATGCAGAAAGATGTCTGAACCCCACAATGAACCAAATCCAAACACAAATACAAAATGAATAGCACTCAAATCCAGGGCTACAGGGGAGTGAACCAGTAACAGAGAGTATCACTTCTCTATATCTCTGAAACCTGCTTTAGAAAGCTAAGCCATAATACCCTTACCTGTCAAGATCTCCACATGTGGATATATATTTGGGACCCTCTTTGGTATTTTGCTACCATTTACAATATTCCAGTTGTAGAACCCATAGAAGCATAAATTGGCAAAAAATTGTGAAAATTGCGATTTTTAAAAAATTGCCAGGTGCCACGATTTTCACCCCAAATAAATTGTGATTTTTTTAGGACTGTTGACCTGGGAAAATGCGTTGAAAATCGCATCTTTTTTCTGCATAAAACCGTCTAAAATTCAACATAAAATCTCTAAAAAAATCTCCTGTGTAAAAAACCCTAAAAACCGCGCATTTTCTGCTATTAATAAGGGTTGCACTTGAGTAATTTGTGGCCGCTGTAGACTCTGCCCTACACACGAACAGGTTCCTTTTTGTCCTTGAAATTTTAGCAAATATGGTTGCATGTCATTGAATTCCTTTGAGTTTATGTTTTCTGTGTTTTCTACGTTTGAATGTTAGCGACAGAATGTTTATGTTTTTTTTTGTTTTTGTTTTTTATTTTTTAGTTTTAGGTTTAACTTTTAATCTTTTAATTTAAAAAATTAATTAACATTAAATTTAATAAAAGTTTAAATTTAAACTTAATTAAGTTTTAAATATAATTACATGATTTTAATTTAAAAAACTAATTAACATTAAACATAATAAAAGTTTAACTTTAAACTTGATAAAATCATGTAATAATATTGCACAATTTATTAAGTTTAATGTTAATTAGTTTTTAAATTAAAATCATGTAATAATATTTAAAACTTTATTAAGTTTAATGTTAATTAGTTTTTTAAATTAAAATCATGTAATAATATTTAAAACTTTATTAAGTTCAAAGTAAAATATTTTAATACATAAGTTAGAGTTAAACTATTATTAATACTTAATATATTCACTTTTAAATTCACAGCCTCAAGTGTCATAAAGTAAATCAATCCACAGCCTCTTACTTATAATTCCTCTATTTTCTTCCCATTTACCTTGGAAATGTATTGTAACGATTTCAAAATGTAGTCTCATTGCATATTCTTGGTTCTTCATGGATGCTAATTCTACTGAAATTCAATGAACAATACCTACATACTACTAATTCTTTTGTGAACAAAAATAGAAGTTCTCACAGACAATACAAAAGAAAAAAATGTTTACAGACTTACCAGAAAACGAGTGAATCTCTGTCCACATTGTTGTTTATTTGAGAAGTCTGTTTACATTGCCATAAAAAGATATGTGCACCTACAACATTTGAGGAATGCACATACTTCTTTTTTTGTTAGAATCCATGTAAGTTGATACAACTCGACTTATCCTACCTTACTATGTACACCAAGTGGATGTGAGCACTAATCATCAATACATGAAGGTTGTGATTAACCTGTTGCCCCATACATTTTTCCCTTTCCTTGTGGCTCATATATTGTAATTGACATTTTGTCAACTGTCAACATCCAGTTATTATTTACACACTATGAAGTATATTTTGTGCAATGCAATGTAATTAGTGATATGAACATAAACAACAAAAATCTATTTTCTATAATTCATGGGTTAAAATCTCTATTTTATTTGCTCTCTATATCTCTATGCTATGGAAATGATCTTAAATTTCAATAAGAGTAGCTTTTGTCTCTTTTTCTACAATTTTTTAGTCTCTTTCCAAATCCGATTTTTTCCTGATTTTTTCAAAAAATCCTGGACTTTTGGTTTGCCGATTTTTTCCCCATACAATTTTTGCTGCTATGGTAGAACCAACCATGTTTTGGCCTCCAAGTTCTAATCCTTATTTCAATAATGTATGTTGATCTGTCATGTCCCCATTTTTGGCGAGCATCAGAATTCGTAAGAGTTAGCCTATACTGCGACCCTCGTAGGCTGATGGATGGTATAGAGGGTCATTTCGGAGTTTGGCTCAGCTTCAGATTGGCAGTTTTGATCAATTGGTTTTCGTTTGGGCTCGATCGGAGTCTTCTTGCAGAAGTTGCTATTTTTAGCAGTTCCTGGCAGTCAGTGTGGGACCCCTGCTATTTTTAGCAGTATGGCTTTGGCAGTGTTCAGAATCACTTCAGTGTTCGTCAGCTTCAGACGGATCAGTCATCGGATGAGTAACGAGAGAAATATTAATATTTAATTGCATTAATTAAATATTAATTATTTAATGATTATAATATAAAGTTATAATATTAAATTATAACTTAAGTGATTCTTCTTGAGGGGTGCGCCATCATCAGAAGGGGCCAAAATTGACATTTAAATTTATATTAAAATATTTGGCTGTGACTTTGGAAATATTAAAAGATCAAAAGTTGAAATATTTTAATAATCCCTATCTTTAAGGAAATCGCACTTTTCAATGATAAAGGGGTTTTGCATTGGATTTTGAGCCATTATGACATTTGAGAATTGGAAATTGATCAAGACTTCGTCAGAGAACGGAAGCTTTAGGGTTTCGGTCTCGAAACATTGGAGAACGAGCCATCTCCAGTGGGAGCGATTCAGAGGGTGTGAAATATCATCCGATTTATTGCCAGGCAGAGGGATTTCTTCATCCAGAAGAAATTACAGAGCATTCAGAGATATTTAATATCAGGGTTTCAGACAGTCATTTTCATCCAGAGAGCATCTTGCAGTCAAAGCGCACCATTATCAAAGTCTGGCTATTGATTACAGAGGAGGCCGTACTTTTAATCATTGCTGCAACTGTCATCAGGCCGTACTTTTCTGTACCTGGCCGTACTGTTCAAGGAGAGCCATACTTGGGTTTTCAGAGCAAAACATCTCATTCAAATGCAGTTAGATTTCACCTATCAGGGCGCACCATATCCAGAGGGTTTAGACACTGGTTACAAGGAGGCCGTACCATCTGCATTTAATACTGCTGCAGCCGTACCTTTTTGTCAGGCCGTACTACCTTCAAAAAGGCGTGATCTTCACCTGGGTTAGGACGCCTCACCTTTGAGCTTGCAATCTTCATTTCATCTGGCGCCTAGGAGTCTGGAGCTGTTAGCAATCGTTATTCAGAGGGAGAAGACACTTACTTGCAGCCGTACTGTCAATACATCAGATCAGCCTGCTGCTTCTTACCAGGGTTTCCTTCATAAAAAATCATTATTTTATATTGCATGTCTGTAGAACAATTTTGTAATCATTCCAGGAGGATAAATAATTGACTGGTATTCGTATTGATACCAAATACTACTGTTGTCAGAATAGATTTATTAAATTTGAATTTATTTCCAATTATCCTGCAAAAATCGCCATCTTGCATTTTATGCTTAAAACCCTAGAAATGTCAAAAAAACCCAAAACTTCAGAAGAACATCAGAAAAACAGTCAGAGACAGGAATAGGGGAAACAAGGGGTTTCTACAGTGGTATCAGAGCTAAATCCTGCCATCCTGAGGGTTTAGCCGTCTTCTGCAGCCGGAACAGTTTGGGTCTTACCAGGTATTATACATGCAAACGTGTTTTGATTGTGAGGCACGAATTTGGCGGCGGCGAAAAAACATAGGCGGCGGAATACAGCCCGAATACATTAGAGCGATTGAAGTAAAGGCGAAATTCCTGCTCTGAGAGAATCCGAAGCGGTCGCGAGGAAGATTACTTTACGTACGCCGAAGAGATCTTCGTGCAGGTCAACGGCGGTCAAATGGTGTATTACAGCAGTTGGCAGATGCACTGCAGAGATTAGGTACTCCGAGGAGATCGTCACCACATCGTGACGATGACAGGAGTGTTGCAGGTTCACGGAGAGCTCCTAGGACAGTGTCACGGACAGCAGATAGGCCTACTAGGCCCACTTTCACGAGACAGGAGCCCGATGAGGCTATAGCAGGTGAGATGCATGAGGGTTTGTTCGCTGATACATTTGGGACAGCGAACGACGAGTGGCAGTTAGTACCACCTGAGATCAGCGGAAGGATTACTATTGACAGAACACCACAAAACACAGAAAGAGAAGTGAATAGCATGTTCCAGGAGTATAGCATTCTACCGCAGAAAATTAAAAAGGAACTTCCTTTCTTGAGTTTCATGGATTTGCACCCGAGTCTTTGTCATAAGACAGAGTTGGCAAGAAAGGAATATCTCACTATAGCTCGTGAGTTGTTTACACCTGGAAGGGATAGAGAATCTACACATAAGGATGATACAACTCTTCGTCAAAATGATTTGGTATCTTCAGACTCCTATAAAGAATGCAGAAATTTATGTGATGAATTTGATAGGAGTGCTGATTTGATTCAAGAAAATGCTAGCCCAGTTTTGGGTAGTGATTTACCTACATCGTCCTTGCAAGAGGTGATTCAAGAAGTATCTAATAAGGAGGCTACTTCTGATTTTTATGACAGCAATGATGAAACTTCGCGTGAGCATGAGCCAGCAGCTGTTTCACAGATGCAAAGTAACCCTATTGAGTTGTCATGTGAAGAGACTCAAGAGTTGGGTACTACAGATGCAATTGGTGTTGAGAATGTATATCATGGTGAGTCTGATTTTCCGGATCAGACCTTTGAAAACCAGCTAGATGATTCATATGTTGATATGGAATCCCAGGATCATGCGTTGGATGGGCATGTAGTTACTTTTGGAGTAGAAGCGTGTGAAGATACTGTCATACCAGCAACTTCTACCGTACCAGTTGAGCCATCCTTTGAGGTACCGAGCAGCAGTACCTTACATGTTGAGGTGTGCATGGATGAAAGCACACATGATGCTGCTTATCATGAGGTGAGTGATGACGAATCAGCGTCCTATCATAGTGCTTATTGTGAACTGGAAAACTTGTATGGGGGTCGTAAGCTTCAAAATCCTCATCATTTGGTTGGGCAACTACAAGTGAATGACAATATGGTTGCCACCGCCCTTGAGCATTTTGACGTTGCTCGTCAGATGTTGACTACCTATGGTTGGAGTCCTCCTTCGACAGATGAGCACAGTGATAGTGGTTTTTCCCTTGCAGTGATACATGCACTCCGAGAAGCAATTGGAACAATGAAACAAAATTACCTAAAACTACTTGCGGACAGGGATTTCCTTCTCGAGTGGGATTGCATTTGTTATGATGCATTGAAGGGAAAGGAGGAGCGGATCGATGAGCTCACTCATGACCTTGAGGTGACTAGGGACTCATTGCATAGCACCCAGTTGGCTCTTCGAGAGTCATAGTTACAGATTGAGAAGCTTACCGTGGCGTTGAGTTTGGCGCAATCTTCACCATCTTTGGATATAGTTCAGATTTCCATGGCAGCGGTTGGTGAGGAGTATACACCCATGGTACATGGCAGTGAGGGATATGTTGAGGATGTGGTTACATCCATCACGGTCACAGGAGCAGTTGATACAGATAGGATGAGTGCACTAGATGAGAGTTGCAGTGAGCCACGCGTTGCACTAGGTTTTTTTGAGATTAACCCCACAATAGATGATGCAGGGCAGATCATTGATAGTTCCTGTGACATGGTTGTTGATTCACGAGAGAGTTGTGTGACAACCCTCGACACTTGTCCATCTTCACAGAAGATATTCGGAGTCTCATCCAGTTGGGGAATTGGTACTTATGTTGATTTGTTTCCCTCTCCTGGAAGCAAATCAATCTTTTCTTCCGATGCAGTTGATTATGATCGGCAGCTGGTTGAGCCAAGTCAGGAGTACAATTCAATTTATTATTCCAGCGATTCAGAGATGGATGATTCAGATCAGAATGGAGTGATTGTGCAGTTTGTGAATAATCCATTATTTGAATTTGATGGTGGTTTGGTCTATGATAACCCACTCTTCGAGTTGGAAGCTGATCGTACTCTTGATGCTAGTTCTTGGTTGGGTGATAATCGTAGTGTTTGGGATTGTTCCAGTGCATCGCAATTCCAAACAAGACTCACAGAGGAGTTTAATGGGGTGTACACGGTGAGGAGTGCTTATAGTTTTTCCTTTGATCCACCTGTACATGATTCGTATTCGATGCACAATACGTGTGCACAGGGTGATTCTCTTGTGCAGTCGAGGGGGTAATTCATTACTGTGTGCAGAGTTACCATCTTCAAAGATGGGTTAGTGGCTGCAGTACTCAACTCAGCTTGTTTGTGGGGTATTACTTGCAGGGACAACGGTCAGTTATCCATCATGCTGATATGTATTCGATAGGGCTTGCTACTTCTATGTCGCAGATTTTTCATACGGGTACATGGTTACAGGGCAACGTATGGTATTAGTTGGCATGATGGTCGGGTCGGGCTTATCACATCCATGAGGGTTTAGCAGAGGACAGGGAGAGATTCTAGTGTAGCAGATGCTTCTAGAAGTTATTTTCTCCACATGACAGATGGATGTGAATTTAGATTGTATTGGGATCCAGGTGGTGACAGTTCGGGTACTGAGTATTGGATGGGTCCCACTGGGTTACTTCACTATTCTCAGCACGGTGAAGTTGGAGGCAATAGAGCGCAGTGGCAGTCTGAGGATGACAGTCACGACAGACTTTCACTCTGGGTTTGGGATCCGGGGATAGCTTGCGCAGTTGAGTTTTTGTTGATGCTACAGGAGACAGTTCGAGATGTGTGGGACATTTCACAGTTTTTCTTTTGGGCCTCCCGAGGATTGGAGTTTTCTTTGCAGTGGAGATTGCTTGGGGTCAAGCAATTTCAGGGAGGGCGGACTGTCATGTCCCCATTTTTGGCGAGCATCAGAGTTCGTAAGAGTTAGCCTATACTGCGACCCTCGTAGGCTGATGGATGGTATAGAGGGTCATTTCGGAGTTTGGCTCAGCTTCAGATTGGCAGTTTTGATCATTGGCTTTCGTTGGGCTCATTCGGAGCTTTTTGCAGAAGTTGCTATTTTAGCAGTTCCAGCGGTCGGTGTGGGACCCTGCTATTTTTTAGCGGTATGGCTTTGGCGTGTTGAGAATCACCGGTGTTCGCCGCTTGGTGGTCAGTCATGGATGAGTAACGAGAGAAATATTAATATTTAATTGCATTAATTAAATATTAATTATTTAATGATTATAATATAAAGTTATAATATTAAATTATAACTTAAGTGATTCTTCTTGAGGGGTGCGCCATCATCAGAAGGGGCCAAAATTGACATTTAAATTTATATTAAAATATTTGGTTGTGACTTTGGAAATATTAAAAGATCAAAAGTTCGAAATATTTTAATAATCCCTATCTTTAAGGAAATCGCACTTTTCAATGATAAAGGGGTTTTGCATTGGATTTTGAGCCATTATGACATTTGAGAATTGGAAATTGATCAAGACTTCGTCAAAGAAGAGCTTCCGGGTCTCAAACATTGAGAACGAGCCATCTCTAGGGGAGCCATTCTAGGTGTAGTCATCCCATTTATTGCTGCGAGGGATTTCTTCATCCGTAAGAAATTACGAGCATCTTAGATATTTAATATCAGGGTTTCAGACAGTCATTTTCATCCAGAGAGCATCTTGCAGTCAAAGCGCACCATTATCAAAGTCTGGCTATTGATTACAGAGGAGGCCGTACTTTTAATCATTGCTGCAACTGTCATCAGGCGTACTTTTCTGTACCTGGCCGTACTGTTCAAGGAGAGCCATACTTGGGTTTTCAGAGCAAAACATCTCATTCAAATGCAGTTAGATTTCACCTATCAGGGCGCACCATATCCAGAGGGTTTAGACACTGGTTACAAGGAGGCCGTACCATCTGCATTTAATACTGCTGCAGCCGTACCTTTTTGTCAGGCCGTACTACCTTCAAAAAGGCGTGATCTTCACCTGGGTTAGGACGCCTCACCTTTGAGCTTGCAATCTTCATTTCATCTGGCGCCTAGGAGTCTGGAGCTGTTAGCAATCGTTATTCAGAGGGAGAAGACACTTACTTGCAGCCGTACTGTCAATACATCAGATCAGCCTGCTGCTTCTTACCAGGTTTTCCTTCATAAAAAATCATTATTTTATATTGCATGTCTGTAGAACAATTTTGTAATCATTCCAGGAGGATAAATAATTGACTGGTATTCGTATTGATACCAAATACTACTGTTGTCAGAATAGATTTATTAAATTTGAATTTATTTCCAATTATCCTGCAAAAATCGCCATCTTGCATTTTATGCTTAAAACCCTAGAAACGTCAAAAAAACCCAAAACTTCAGAAGAACATCAGAAAAACAGTCAGAGACAGGAATAGGGGAAACAAGGGGTTTCTACATGATCCTTAAATTTCCTTCATGGCTCCTTTGAAAGAAGTAATCTATCAAATATCTTTTGAATGCTGGAATGATGAAAGTTTTGATTGAATCTATCACACATCTTAATGCTGGGAGTGCCCAGGCACCCTCAGGTTCCTTGTGGGTTCGCTGGGAGCAGACCCACAGGGAACCCAAGTGTGCCTAGGCACTCCCTAAGCGCTCCCCACCACGCTTCCGCTCCCAAACACTATCAGAGCTAGCACGGGGACCATAATAGGAGAACCCAGTAACATAGTTTTCCAAAGATGAAGGTTTTAATTCAATTCTCATACAATTTAAGCATAGGAAAATAATAATGCTAATTACATTTGCCAATATAACAATAAACTCACTTCCAGCAATTTACAAAATAAGCACCAGCAATTGACATATTAATAAATAATATAATTAGTGCTCTGACTTGGATTGCTAGCAGCAGAAGATTACAAAAACTTTATACGTTCAGAAGTATGGCATTTATTTAGTTTTTTGCACCCTTACTAGCCATACGGATATACCAAAAGGTGGCGGCAATATTATAAATCACTCCTTAATGAAGTCATGAATACTCCTAGTAGGTGCAGCTTGGGAAATGAAGTGGCGACTCTAAGGAAGTTGCACTAAAGAGAATTGCCCCTCTTTTTGAACCTTTGAACTAGCACGTGGGCTAGTGAAATATGTATGGAAGATCTTCACTACATTCGATGTCTTCCTTGAAATTGTTGTAGTAATCTGAAGATTGGTGTTGACGTCAACCTCCCTTTTGTATGACGCTAATAAAATGTAGTGAATATTATTGGAAGCTGCGAATGGATTAATGTGAAGCTACAACTAATATGTAGATTCCTCTTTCTCTTGATAGTCTCCATTACTCACTCTATATTTTAATAAATGGTACAACAGCCATGAAAATACTCAGCAGTCTGATAATAATAAATTAAATATTCACCTGTTTCCTTTAGAGACTAAAAAATCATTCAACTCTAAAATTTATCTTTGTAAGAGACTTCACAAATTTCGCAAACTCCGCCTATAAATACAATGTGAGAAATCTGGGTAATCTCTCCAACAAATTGGCCAAGGTAGACCGTAGAATAGATGCACCACCAAATCCAATTACTCGTAGGGTTTTCGTCCTAGGGTTTCAAACTTCAAAAAGCTCTCCAAAATCACACAATAAAATAATATCCAAGCATCCTCCAAATGAGCTTTCTTTTTCCCCTTTTGTATCCAACTCCACCCTAACTTTTTAAATTCCTACTAATAAACTTGAGAATAATAAAGTGACCTTTTAAAACTTCATTAAATATCCACAAAGTCACTTTATGAACTTAATTAGATTGATTAAATAATTACCCTTAAGATATGTTGGAACGGGTAATATTAAATAATTAAATTAAAATATTCCCTTAGCTCCAACATTAGCCTACGGGAATAAAATAGGCTAATTAACCACTCCTTCTTAAGCATTGGAAGGGGACATTGCAGTCAACTTCTTGTGCTTCTCTATGTGAATGGCCTCAACCAATCCTTAATTGCACTCATAGAGAAGTGCTACAAAGTTGAGAAAAAATTTACAAGGTTAACTTTTATGGATTTTTCACCCCAATCTTTCACACTCAGCAAGTCCTAAGGCGAGGAGGTCAAATGAGCCTTGGTGACTCATGACCTAGGTACTTGGCAAGTCTCAACCAGCAGCAGTAAAAACAAAAGAAAAATTAAAAGAACAAAAAAAAAAACTTAAAATCTAAGCACTTTAAATAAACTCCAACAATTTAAAAGCACACTCATTTCTTTTGCAAGCACAAGGAGGAGAAAAAGAGAGAGCATTGGAGCCAAAATCACATGCTATAGACGAAAAAACAGCACACAAGTTGAGCAACAAACATTGATTAAATATTATTGAGTAGGTTTGTAGCAGCCCTTAGTGCATCTAAAGCAGCCTATGGAGCATTTAGGAAAGCCCATTGTTGATTTGGAGCAGCCCACCATCGATTTGAAGCAAGTTTGAAGAGGTAATTTTGTATTTTGATTTTCTTTTTTAATTTCATCATTTTCTACAAAAAAAAAATCTTTTTAGGTTTAAGAAACAAAGAAAACCTAGCTATCTTTAATCTCTTTTTATGAACAAATCTTAGTTTTTCTAGCTTTTTCAGTTTTATAGTTGCAAACTTTAACTATTTTTACTCTCTTCTAATATTTTTAAATCTTTTTTTTTTAGATAAAAGGCACAAGGGCCTATATATATTATATATTATAAAAGAGAGTTACATTTGTATCAGCAAAAAAGGCCAAATTGCTAGATGAGTTCTGCAAATATCATAGCATCATAAACTATTTACTACCAGCTGCCAATAATCAAGCTACCTATCCATATTACATTGCATTCTCCTAATCATAATTCATAATTGTCTTTGTATATATCTACTACCATCTCCATGATTCTTTTATAACCAGATTTCTAAACTAGCTGAAGAAAACAACACAAAATATTCACTATGAGCAAAAAGCTGGTAACTTGCAATAACCAAACAAGTATTCTTCCATACAATCATCTCCATGAACCGAGTTCTCATCTTGACCTTCAGTGATCTCCTGCAAACACCTCTCTTGAGCAAAGAAATCAAAACTAAGATGAAGCTCCTTTCCCTTGCTTTCTGATGGAAGAATTCAAGCCCTAGCCATGGCTACATATTGTTCTCCAACTGAAGACCCAGCAACATTTCCCTCTTGAGCAGCATTTCTGACTGGCGTCGGCTCTATCTCTTCAATTCCTGGCGCAGACATTGGATACCTTCCTGAAAACCAGAAGAGACTAAATTCTGAGGTGGGTGAGGATTGTTACAATGTTGACTCTAGTTAGAAATGACCCTTGTTGGAAACATGCCATCCTTGGGTCAAAGAAAGGGGAGATAACTTGTCTACATTGCAAGACAAAAATACTTGGAAGAGGCATTAACCAATTGAAATATCACTTTGCACAAATACTATGTTGAGATGCTAAAGTGTGCCCAAAAGCACCTCAAAAATTATACACAAGGTACAAAGTCAATTAGATACCTGTTGTGACCTTTTCACACATCACCGCATTGCAAATGGGGACCCCCTTGTTTTTTTTTTCTAGGGTTTTGCCTTGGCGTCGCAACTGCTAATCACCAGTCTTTTTACAATGAGGAGTTTGAGTTTTGAGTAATTATCCGAGCCAAGTTGGGAATTCAAGCCCGAAATAGTGCCTAAACGTCATGGAAGTGCTTAGAAGGTCTGGAAGACAAGAATCGCCTGTGCTTTGAGTCAATTCTGACACTTCCTATTTTGGAGGGATTTTTGCTTTTTTGCTTTTTTCATTTTTGGCATTTTTGGACCAATCTGAGACTCCTATTTTTTAGGGATTTTGCTTCTTCTATTTTTAGAAAGTCAACCCTGGTCATGGAGTCAACATTTCCATTTTTAGAATCAAAATTCAAGCCACCAGAGGTAAAAATCATGAAAATAAAGCAAAAATCATGAAAAATCAAGAGAAAATCACATGGCAAGGGTTTGTGTAGATGAATCCAAGCATGGCCAACCTTCGAGTTCATCCAAGAGGAAATGTCAAAACAATCTCAAGAATCTGGCTAGACCAAGTTGAAATCCGCCATGTCCAAGATGCAATTGTCAAAGACTCCTTGAAAGTCCGCCATGAATGGTCAAAACAATCATGAAGTCCACCTAGAAGATGATGGAAATAAGAAAGTTCGCCATGTCTTTGGAAAGTTCACTTGGAAGTCCGCCATGGGAAGAAAGGGAGTATGGAAAGACTATCTTGAAGTCTGCCCCACCTTGGAGTAGACATGAAAAGACTACCTTGAAGTTTGCCATGCCATGTCTTGGCTAAGATGAAGTCCGCCCAAGGTTGGAGAAGAAAGTGTCAAACATGTCTTGAAGTCCGCCATGCTTGATGAGGAATGGCAAGACAAAGATGAAGTCCGCCTAGCCTAGAGGAGGAGAGAAAACATAAAATTTTGGCTAAGTACGGATGCCTTGGGAGAGAAAACTTAAAAATTTGGCTAAGTATTGGACCCTTGGAGAATAATGTTATGTTTCAAAGGAAGAGAATGGCAAGACAAGTGCAAAGTTTGCCTGGAGAAGTGTCCAAGATACTTCAAAGTCCTTCCTCAAGCATGATGGAAAATTTCTAAGGCATGAAGTGCCTAGAGGAAAGATGTGAGATGGCAAAGCACAAGTCAAGTTCGCCGATGAGGAGATGTCAAAGATGAAGTCAAGTCCGCCTAGACAAGAAGGAAAATGTCTAAGTGTTAGCAAAGTCCGTCCTGGCTTGAAAGAAGCATGTCTAAGACACTATGAAGTCCGCCTACACATGGCATGAAGTTGGTTAAGTCCGCTTGGAAGAATGTCAGGCCAGCCTCCAAGTCCGCCCACTTCTTGAGAGCTTGGCATGAACATCATGAAGTCCGCCCTAGCTTGAAGAAGGAAGTGTCAAGACAAAGCTAAAGTCCGCCTAGCCAAGAGGGGGGAGAAAAATTTAAAATTTGGCCAAGTATGGACGCCTAGGAAAGAAAAACTCATGAAATTGGCTAAGTAGCCAAATCGGGTACGGGTACGGGCAGGGTACACGGGTACGGTGATTTTTTTTTTTTTGGTGTGGGTACGTTTGGGTACATCCGTACATAAAATGTATAAAAATCATAGATATAGACATATTTGCAGCCTAAAAAAGTAAAAACAAGAAGTAAATTTAGAATACCACATATCATGCATTATTGCATATGCTAAACAAAACTTAGAACTACCATAAATATAACAAATCTGAAATACCATTATACTAAATTAATTTGATATCAAATTTTCAAAACTTGAATGTTACGATAGGTATATAATTATATCGAATTCATTGTTCGTTGGTTCAACATTTAAAACAAACTCAAAGTAATAGTTAATACAATTAATGATAGACATTATATGGGTCATTAGGAAGATTAAGAGCAACATCATCATTGACATTAGATGATCTAGGTAAATTAATAGAACCACATGCAGCCCCGCTAGCACTCTCATTGGAAGCATGCTGGATATTTGACTCCACAGTGTCAGAAAGTAAAGATTGTGTGGCAGCTGAAAAATCCAAATCAGTTCGCTCTGGATCTACATCCCACAACCTCGTGCCTCTTTCCTTATACTCATTCTTTTTATGAGTAAGAAGGCGCAAGTTGGAATGCACATAAACAAGCTCTTCCGCCTTACTTGCTGCCAATCGGTTGCGTTTCACTGAGTGGATAAAGGAGTATGTACTCCAATTTCGCTCAGCTGAAGAGGAACTAGCAACCTATTGAAACAAAGTGAGAGGAACTTATAATTATAAAGCTGTAAATCAAACTTTAAATTTGAAGTTAACCATTTTATTATTTTTAAAATAGTAAACAATATAATTTAGAGAGTGCAATAAAAACTAAGTAACTTACTTGTGATAAAACTTTGATCGCAAGAGCTTGGAGATGTGGTGTTGTAAAGCCATTGACATACCACCAAGAATGAGCATCCATCCTATACTTGTCAATTGAAGCACCAATACTTTGATTTTCACTGGCTACAAAATCAGCAAACTCAGCTCTAACTAAATACTTTGTTTCTTGATCGGGGAAGAGTCTACTAAGTGCTTTCCTACACCCCATACCAACTTCTAGATCTGAATATGGTTGCACTCTTGATGGCAAAGCAAGAATCTCATCACTATAATACTTGGGAGTCAATGCAAATGCAAGAAGATGTAGTGGGGTGGTCATTTTGTTCCACCGCTCAACACAAATTGTTTGCACCTCTTTGAAGAAAGTTTCTTCAGGATCTTGCTCTTTTTCGTTGATGATGATTTTCATTTGCTCAATCATTGTATCAATGCCATCATATACCTCTCCCAAACATGGCTTATCCATGTCAGTAAAACGGATCATACTCATGATGTGCTCAGTGAATCTAAGAAGATATTCTGCTCGTTCCCACCAAGTGTCATCTAGGATCATCCGTTTTACATTTGTTGCCCTTTCAGTATTGGATTTCCTCCATAGTGACCAACTTTGACTAATAACCATGCTAGAAAGTGCCCCCCGCACCTTCACAAGTCTCCTCAAGACAATAGTGTTCGATGCAAATCTAGTTTCTGCAACCTATTCAAAAATTTAAAATTAAAATTAAAATATAAATAAGACATGCTTGAGTTTAAAAAATAAAATAGTAATTACTAAAGTGAAATGTAAAATTTAAAAGTTGAAGTGTTTCAATTACCTTCAACAACTCCAACACTGAAAATGATCTAAAAATGGCCTGTGACATTTGATGGTTTGTGATGAACATTTGTATCTCTTCAGCTTCAGCATACATTTGTTTGATCCAATTTATTTTTGCACCCAACTTTTGTAGCATGAGGTTAAGAGAGTGAACAGCACAAGGTGTCCAAAATATGTGCTCAAATCGTGTCTCAATCAATATGCTTGCAGCTCTACAGTTCTTTGCATTGTCTGTTACTCCTTGGATAACATTTTCAGGACCCACATCTTGAATGCACTGTATAAGGATGTTAGCAATAAATTGTGCATCCTTCACTTGTCCTTCACAATCCACGGCTTTCAAAAACATTGCCCCTTTAGGGCACACTGCAATCACATTGATTAATGGCCGGTTTTTGACATCCTTCCATCCATCAGAAATAATTGACACCCCTGTTTTTTTCCATGAATTTCTAATGGGAATCAATGCATTGTTTATGCCTTTTACCTCCTTTGCTAGTAAGGTGGTACGCACCTTCTCATAACCTGGCCCTGTGTACCCTTGTGGACAGTCACTTGCCTTTCTCAACATATCCTGCCAATATGGTGATCTTACAACATTAAATGCCAAACCGTTTGCATATAGACATCTTGCAACGGCTTGATCTGCAAGGTCTCTAGCTTCAAGCTTAAATGCAGTTTCTAATGGCCCCTTGCTTCTCTTCACACCAACAGGATCATCTTCACTTCTACCCAAAAATGGGTGGCTCTCTACTACAACATCATCAAAGTCACTATGTGTTGGAGAAGGAGGAGGCCTCTTTGATCCCCTTCCACTTCCACTTCCTCCTCCTCTCAGCAAAGGATGGTTTGTGGCATGACCAGCTCTTGCATCTGCTTCCTCTTGCTCTTTAATATATGCTGCTACTTTGTGAGGATGTAACCTTTTACCATTTTCTCCTGCACATACTGTGATTCCTTGTCGAGGAATGGCACATAAATGGAATTTCACACGACTGTATGAGCTAGTATACTGAACTTTACAATGATTGCATATCCAAACAAATGTTCCTCCCCCTTTAATTTGTCGTATAATTTGTACATATTTCCATAGAGGTGAATTTGGGTCGGTTTTAAAGGTGGGTCCATCAATAGAAGCAGAACTGGTTGCCATTATATTTCCTACAAAAAATTCAAAAAATAGTTATTGAATATTGAACAATAAATGTTAAAAACATATAATGCAAATATCAGCATTATGATTAAATAGTAAATACAATTATGCAAAATACTTCAATATTTATTACTAAAAATAACAATTTAAATTAATAAACGTTTAATAAATAATATGTAATTACTAATTAATATATATTATAATTACAATTTAATAATTTATATTTATAATTTTAATTTTAAATTATAATTGATTATTATTTATTAAAATAAAAAATAGCAACATAAATAAATTTTAACATTAAATAAACAAAAAAATAATTAGATTTTATATTTATTATTTACATTTAGAAAATTTTAAAATTTAATTATATTAAAATACTAAAATAAATTTAATTTTTTATATATAATAAAATTATAAATATAAAAACATTAAATTGTATAATATTAAATTTTATCACAATAACAATTTTTTATTGTGATAATATTTAATATTATACAATTTAATAGTTAATAGTTAATATTTAATAAATAAACTAAAATTAAAAAATAACAATAGTTAATAAATAAACTAAAAATAAAAAATTATAACTATTATAAATTTCTAAATTATAGAGTATAAACTATAAAAAAAATTCGATTTATCAGAAATACCTAAAAATGGCAGATGTCAGCAGAGTCTGGAACTTTATAAACTATAAAAAAAATTCGATTTATGAGAAATACCTAAAAATGGCGGTCAACACAGCGAATTCGAAACGCCTGAGATCGCGTGAGATCGCGTGAGGAAAGAGACGGCAGTCAATGGCGTGTTCTTGCGCGACCAGAGGAAAACCGAAAAATACCCACGACCAGAGGAAAAACACGCGCGACGGCTGTGTATTTGCAATGGCAGACGAAAAAACTAAGCAAAACGTGTGGCCGAAAACAATGCAAATAGGTTAGGGTTTTTTATTTAACCATTCGAAGTCGCAAAAAGTTTTCGAAAACCACGCCGGAATCGGAATGAAAACGCCACGTCACCAAAAAAACGGCGTGATTCGAGGAAAAATCGGCGGGATTCGTGGAAACGTTTTTTCACCAAAAAATCCGAACCCTGTTCGAATCTGCAGGGTTTCCAGAACGAATCCGTTTGGAAACGTATCCGTACCCGGAATCGGCAGGGTAAAGGGCCGATTCCGGTAACATAGGAAATTGGCCAAGTATTGGGCCCTTGGAGAATAATGTTTCAAAATTTGGCTAAGTGTTAAAAGGGGTAATGTCAAGGAAGTCCACAATGCCTTGGTCAAGATGGAGACAAAGTCCGCCATGCCAAAAGGGAGTATGGAAAGGAAAGTAAGAAGTCTGCCCTATCCATGGCAAAACCTTCTTGAAGTCTACCACGCCTTTGGAAAGGCACTTGCAGCATGGAATGGAAGTCTAGAAAGTCCGCCATGGAAGCTTGGAAAAGAGACTAAGAAGTCCGCCCTATCCATGGCAAAACCTTCTTGAAGTCTGCCATGCCTTTGGAAAGGCACTTGCATCATGGAATGAAAGTCTAGAAAGTCTGCCATGGAAGCTTGGCAAAGAGACTTTGAAGTCCGCCCCACCTTGGAAAGAACATGGAAAGACATCAATGAAGTCCACCAAGAGTTTGTTAAGGCACTACAAAGTCCGCCATAATGATGATAAGCACAAAGGCAAGGAAGATTCAAAGTCTAAATTTGCCAAGTATATAATGTCTTAAGCATGGTAAAGTCCGCCTTGGCCAAAAGAAAGATGTCCAAATCTTGATGAAATCCGCCCAGCCAAGGAAACTCAAAAAAAATTGGCTAAGTAAAAAATTCAAAAAAATGGAAAGGCACAACTGAAGTCAGAATTCCCTTGATGTAGGCATTTCCCAAGTAACGCAAAGTCCGACTTACCTCTAGCAAGGAATGTCCAAAGCCTCATAAAGTCCGACCTTGGCATAAAGAGTGGATAGTGAGACCAAAATAAAGTATGCCCAAGAGAAAAATTCAGAAAATTGACTAAGTGTTGGAAGGAAAACAAGAGGAAAAAAGAGGAAAAGTAAAGAGGAAGTAGATAAAATCCTTGTCCAAAGATGGAATGTATCCTACATAGCACAAGCCAAATTCAAAATTGAAGACAAATCCACAGGCAAAGTTCCTTCGAAACCTTGGCTAAATGTTGAATGGTCATGTACATGAAGGTATTACAAAATGAAATTGAATAGCCAAAATTTGGCTAAGTATGGGAAATTCTTCACAGAGAAAGTTCCCATTTCCTCCATTGTGGCAAAAGCACGGGGGAGTTCCTCTCCAAATTCAAGGCACTTGAAGAAATTTCAGAGCAATCCGGAAAGAATAACTTCAAGTCTAAACATGTGCTTCAAGGCGAGACTTCCAATACAAGTGAGAAGAAGAAATCAAAGTCTCAAAGGAGATCCAAGATCAAAGCTAGGAAGAAACAAGCGCAAAGGACAAAGTCATCCGCAAGGAAAGATATTCTAAGGCAAGCACGTGGAAGAAAAACAAAGTGACCAAGGAAGACATCTGGCACGTTGAGGTGGCGCCTCCTCATCTTCCAACCAATCAAATTGTTCCAAATCAACATGCAACAACTTTTTATTTTATTGTTGGTTTATATTTAGCAGAAGGACAAGTGTCCCCAAATGTAATTTTCTCATTGGTCGAGAGGTAGTTGGTTGTGACAAACCCCAATTAGGGTTTTATTTCGTAATCTTGGCTATTGATTTGCAATCAATCTTAGCCATTGAATTGTAATTGGGGAGCCTATAAATTGAGCTCGCCCCTCATTTGTAAAGTGTGAAGAAAGTGTATGAGATTGTTGCGTGTTGCTACTTCCGATAATAAAAGCTCTTATGCATGATTTGCTTTGCAGGGTTGCATAGCTTCTTCAACATTAGACTAGAATTAAGATAGAATTTGATTTGAATGTTTGTTAAATGAATGAAAGATTTGATAGTATTGATTTATGGTGAAACTTAGCTCATACTTTCTTTGAATAGATGATTTTTATTCAATGCGTAAAATTAGCCTAAGCTCATGATTTTGGATGCTTAACTTCAGTTTGGATCAATATTGTTCGAGACATGAAAACTACAGTCACACCCTTTAAAGATTGCACCCACTTTGTGTAGTTGTCCCAGGGAGGTGAAGCAAAGCGTGGTTACTAGTTTCACCTAATCTTTACCATCTCTTGAATTGTTAGGGATAGATTAGAACTTCTAAACCCTTGTCCTTTTGCATTTTTTTTGAAATCCCAAAAGAAGGAGCATTTAATGTTAAATCCGTCGAAGTCCTAACTTGTGAATTGAACAAGCCTAGCATAAGTCCCTTTGTGTATTACCAACATATCACAACGCCCATTGAGCTTATCCACACGTCAAGACCCGACAAAAGAAACCTTGGAATCGCCATATGATCTCGCAGTCTTAGCATACGTGGTGATTTTGTTCAAGAGAGGATAGAGTGTCTTTGGACATTTTATTCTGTGTGTTCGGCGGATGATAAAACGTACACCAACAATACCTTTGAGCAACAAAAGGGACTAAAAAAGATGCAAATAGAAGAGGTGGCAACTATTCATGGAGACTCTTCTTCAATTTCTTCATTTCTTGGGCAATGTTAATGTTAGTGTTGGGCCTGGAGTTCATGTATGTAAATTATATTCATTTACTATACTACACATTACTTTAGGTTCCCAACCATATGTAAATCAAAAGCATGGGTTGAAATAAGAACAAACATGATGCAACAAAGAGTGCAATCAAAGAATTTTGGTTTTATTGTACTATTCCATTTTACATAGCTAAGTAATTAATTTTATTTTTTTTAAATATATTGTTTTATTTCTTTCTATTGAATTTTTTAATTGAGGTTTGTAGAATTTAGAGTTTTGTTTATTTTATTTGTTTTAGGTCTCTTTAATAACAAAATATGGTAGATGCCATTACTGTTCATGGAGTGAGATCCAAAGCCCTTAATGATGAGCAGATAAAAGGATCTATTTTGACTCAAAAGGTTGCTTATAACTTATATGAATGCCACAATTAATGAACAATGTAAGATATGGAAGAGGAGGGATTTTGCAATCTATCTTTCTGAACTTGTCCAGCAAACTCTAGGCATATTTGGATTGAGAAATAAAAATACCTACGCAATAATGTAGGAGGCCTAAGTCTGTCATGTCAAAAGCCTTACACAAATTACATTTGATTTCTTCAATCAAATGTGCCTCACTACTTGCAACGATGATATAATCCACATAAATGACCAGAAGGATGATTTCATTGCCCAAGTTTTTGACATATAAATTTGGATTTAAAGGACTTTGTTGGAATCCCCGTTGATCTAAGCACCTATCAATCTTTCTGTACCATGCCTTGGGTACCTGCTTCAGGCCATAAAGAGCCTTTGTCAGTCTACATACTTGATGTTCCTTTCCACAACCTGAAAACCCTGAGACTGAGTCATGTACACTTTTTCCTCTAAGTCACCATTGAGGAAGGCACTCTTCACATCCATTTGATGGACTTTCCAGCCAAACTTTGTTACCATGGCTAGAACTAATCGAATAGTGCTCATCTTTGTTGTAGGAGCAAATGTCTCCTTATAGTCAATATCTTCTCTCTGGGAGAACCCTTTAGCCACCAACTATGCTTTGTACTTGTCAAGTGTATTATCAGTTTGAACTTGAGTTTGTACACCCTTTTGCATCCAATGTGTTTCTTCCCTGGTGGAAGATCTGAAAGTACCCAAGTCTTATTTTTCATAAGGCTTTGATGTTCAGTTTCCATGGCCTTTTTGTTAGTGTTTTGTAGCTTCAGGAGATATTTTCTCTTAAATAAAATTAGGGCAATGTCAAGAATGAATGGCTAAGATTGAATTATAAAATAATTCAATCAAGGGCTGAAATTGAATGAGACAAGAGAAGATAAAATTGGCATGGATAATGAGGTTGGCACAAAAAAAGAGGTTGTAGGAGAAATTCAAATAAATATAAAATTATTTAATTTGAGAGAGAAATGCATAATTAAATAATAAAAGCTTTATTTAATTATAGAGGACATGTGACAGGTTGACTTTTTCATTAAATAACAATTTAATTCAAAAGTGGTACATGGATAATTAAATAATAGATGTATTATTTAATTAAAGAAGACATGTGATAAGCTAATTTTTGAATTAAATAATAATTTAATTCAAAATGGGAGGAAGATGACAAATTAGCAAGCAATTAAATAAATAAAATAACCATTTAATTATAGTTGAAAGTGGTAAACAATTAATTAAATAAATTTATTTAATTATAGATTAAAAAAGACACTAGTGATGCAATTAATCGAAAGAGGAAATAAAAAGATAGAAATGAATTAACTAAATAATTAAAATTATTCAATTAATAGAAGACTTATGAAATTAGACAAGGGAATTGACAAGGAAAAATGGTATTACCAGGTCTAGGACATTTTTCGCTCAAGAAGACATCCTTACTACTCTTTTGATCTCTAAAGATTCTATTATTCATTTCTTTCCATAATCCCCATGAAACGAGTGGGGGGGTTTGCTTCCACGGATCTTCAATAATAGGATGGATAAAAGGACAGCTCTTCCAGTTTTCCACAAATACCTTGAGAGAATTAGGAAAAACCTAATCAACCAACAGTAATTTTAGGACATTAGTCTATACCTCTCTAGAAAAGGAGTAGTGAAAGAAAAGGTGTTCTATATTTTCAATGTGAAAGAATCTAGTCTTCCTTCCATTACCCTCTCTTCTTTTGATTCCTTGTTTAAGAGCATTCGTGGTTTTCAATAAGTTGTTCCAAATGACAGAACCATATGGCAATTCCGAGGAGAACATAATGCATCAAGGATCAAAGTTTCCTAGATATTTTTCTTTTAGAATATCCACCCAATCTTTGTTACCTTCCAAGAAATTCCATCCTATTTTAGAGAGAAGAGCTTTATTAAATAATTTTAACCTTCTTATACCAATGCCCCTATATTTTTTGGGTAAGCAAAACTTTTTCCCAATTGACAAGAGCAATCCTAGAATTCTCTTTCGTACCAGGCAAAAAGAATTTCCTTTGAATACATTCAATTTTATTTGAAATGAAAGTTGGAATCTTAAATATTGAAAGATAGTAAATAGGGATATTTTGAAGAGAAGCCTTTAAAAGTTGAAGCTTACTAGCTTGGCTTAGAAGCTTGCCTTTCCATCCTGCCAACTTTTTTTGCATTCTTTAAATAATACCATTCCAACAGTTATTAGGAAGATTTTTTGTGCTTAAAGGAAGGCCAAGATAGGAGGTTGGCAAATGAGCAGTTTGACATCCTAACATTCTAATAACTTTGTCTTTGATCATCTAGTTCGAGTTGAAAAAATAAACCTTGCTTTTGGAATAATTAATGTGTTGACTAGAGGCCTTAGCGTAATCTTGACAAGTTGATTTCCAATGGGCTGCCTCTACCATCAGCGCAGAACCAAAAAGAATAGTATCGTCTACAAACTATTGATGAGAAGCAAGACACAGAGACAAAGCAACTTTAACCCCTTTAAGAAATCCTTGGTCCAGTTTTTTTGTGTCTTTCTTCCCAGAACTTTTGTAGCAATTATAAACAAATAAGGGGATAGAGGATCACCTTGTCTTAGACCTCTCCACAAGAGAAGAGACCTTTAGGGACCCCATTGATCAGGAAAGAACATGTGGGTAGTGACACAGGCCTTTATCAGCTTTAAGAATCTCCCTTTGAAACAGAACTTCTCAAGAACAGCAATCAAGAACAGCCAAGAGACCCTATCATAAGCTTTTGAGATATCCAGTTTTAGAGCCATACCCGATTTCTTACTTTGTTCCAAAGAGTGAATGTATTCATGAGTTACTAAGGCGGCATCAAAAATTTGTCTACCTTTTACAAAACCTTTTTTATTCGAAGAAATCAGTCTACCAAGAACCCCTTTCAGCTTGTTAACCATAATCTTAGAGAAGATTTTGTACAGTGTATTTCATAAGCTCATGGGTCTATAATCCTGTAAGGAGGCAGCATTATCTTTCTTGGGGATCGGCACTATAAAAGTGGAATTTATTTGATTGAGTAGTCTTCCTGATCTAAAAAAGTCCCTAGCAGTATTCAAAAGATCTACAAATGTGACATCCCAAAAATCTTGAAAAAAAAAGTGAGAGGAAAGCCATCTAGCCTAGGAGCTTTAAAAGCTCCAAATGAAAAAACCGCACTTTTATCTTCATGCAGCAAGATAGGTTTCCCCAGCTCCTTAAGTCCTGATCTAAGATCACATTTTTGGATTACTTCAAGAAGGTTCTCCATCCCAACAGTATCCAGTAAATGATCACCACTTGTGTCTTTAAAAATGGAAACAACATCTACTATCGCATCCTCTCTTGTCAGGATAGAGCCATCTTCTTTAACCAAGGATCTTATGTTGTTTCTTTTTCCATGTTTCATGGTGAACTAATGAAAGAACTTCGTATTTTTGTCACCCTCTTGAAGCCATTGAATCCTACACTTTTGTTTCCAGAAGGTTTCCTCCATTTTTGAGATTTTGATCCATTCCATTTGTAGCTCCCTTTCTTTTTTAGAGTCTCCTCTTTAGTAATTCCATTCTCCAATCTTTCTTGTATTTCCTTCAAGCTAGATAAGATGGTCTTCTTTTTGTAGAAGATGTTGCCAAATGAGATCTTGTTCCATCCTTTAACTTTATCTTTGATTCTTTTTAGTTTATGAGCTAAGCAATATATCGCAGTGCCTTGACAAGGGAGGTTCCACCAACTTCGAATGAGATCCTTAAAGTCAGGGTGAAAATTCCATATTATTTTGTACCTGAAGGGATAGGGACCCCTAGACATCACCTCCTCCCAATTCTTCTTCTTTTTGTGCCTTAAAATGTTGAGCACGCATAAACACAGGTGTTGAAATATTATCATGATTAACTGCAGGAGAGTATTGACGGAAATCTTCTTCCTCTTTATTAACGGGTTTGCTATCAAAGTATCCTGTAGCAAAATTGCCATCGAAGTTGTCCATTTGTGGTAAGACAACATTCGAACTTGGTGTAGGTACAAAACTTGAACTAGGTGTAGTCTCAATGTATCCCATGATTTGATTCATTCTTAAATTTTACGACATGTAGATCTGATATGTTCGTTGTTCTCATGGAAAGAACAAAATACCGTAGATTTCTCGGCCTCAACTGTTTGTCTTGGTGGAGGTGCTGGCAATCGTGGCCTGTAATTATTGAAAGGCTGAAAATTATTTCTCTTTGGCTAGTACAGTTGTTGAGGTTGATATTGTTGTTGATATTGTGGTGGTGGTGCAAGCAGTGTAGGGTGCCCCTGAGTAGGCGACTGCCTTTTGAGGATAGTCACCTCATTAGCTACCTTCTGTAGCAATGGATCTGTAGAAACTTGAACCAGAGGCCTGATAGCATCTGTCTTCATCTTCTCGAATGTGATCATGTTATCTTCAATCTCAATGGCATTTTCTTGTGCAGTTGTCAATTTTGTTTCATTAGTCGATCTTAGGAAAAAGGCTATTTCCGATGGAAGAGCATTTATGAAACTGCTCAAAAGAATTTCTTGTGATGGATTGAGTGTATGAGAAAGACGTGTGACCAGGCGGTTAAACCTTGCCACAAACTCCATCATAGATTCATTGAGCTCCATCTTTGCGTTTGAAAGTTGAGGAAACAACCAATGACTATCTTCAATGGGCTTGAACCTTGCCAAAAATTTCTCGCTCATGGTTGCCCAGCTTGTAATAATGCCTAGCTCCAGATGATGAAACCAATCAGCAGCATTTTCCTCAAGAGTCTCTACGAAGAGACGTATGGAAATGTCTTCATGTGGTACATGCAAAACAGTGCAAACCGATGTGAATGTAGAGATATGTTCATTCAGGTGTTGACTCCCATCGTCGTGAAATCTAGGACAGTGCTTCCTTGACCCTTTAAGTAACTCATGATGTCCTTGTAAAGCTAACAATCCAATGTTGTTACCCCAAGGTAATGGGGGTGGACGTTTGTGATTATTGTTAGCATGGTTATGAACATCGTCATTGTTGTCACCCATTGCTTCTGGTTGGATCACAGGTTCGGTGGCAATGCCTCTCCTCCTTGTGTAAACCCTATAAGCTAGGATTATCTATTGCCATGTAGGAAGTGGTAATACTAGTCTTTTGACTACAAGATCAGGTTTTAGTTCTTCTTCATTCAGAATAGTAGCCGCATTTCTCCACTGAGTAGGTGTTTCCTTTTTCTTGAACACGAAACTCCTCAGGCTATTAATGATGTTTGTTTGCTCGCCTTCAACTCGTGTAAGATTTGGATGGATAATAGGAGCAAAAGGATCTAGTTGTTGAATAAGAGCAGTAGGTCGCCAAATGGTCATTCCCATGCCATAAAGTGTAAGCTTTCTTGATGTTTTATGCTTTGTGCCCCACGGTGGGCGCCAAAAAACTGTTGGCGTTTCAATTCGCACCTCTAGAATGCAAATTAGAAATGGACAGCTATGCACAATTAGATTGCTCTTCAAATTAGGAGGGCAAGCTCCCTCTTAGCTGATTATGCTTAAAAAGAAATACTACACTACTTCCAATCTTTTTATTTCTCAGCTGAGAGCACAAGGTTATAAAACACTTTGTGTCATAGCTAAGGTTTTCTTTGGTTTAGTAAACTTTCAACTACAATTAAGCCTAAACTAATGACGCTTCTAATAACTCAAGTAAATTTAGAGCTTGAGAGTTAGAAGTAAACAAGGAATGATTGATAACACAAAATTTAAATAAACTCACTTCCAAAACACACTTGAAGACTCATTGTACTTTCGAGATGTATGCTGAAATAAAGATTATGCAAGCCAAACATATAAACAAAACACTGATAGATTTTGAGATTGTAGATCAAAGCAAAGTAGGCATGAGATTTATTTCCTCAAATTCTAACAGCAATAACACTTCTAGGACAGCAGATTGTAGCAAAGTAGGATTACAATATGCGATCAAACCAGATTACACTTGAAACAAAAGTGAGCAAACATTGAGTAGCAAAGTTGCAGGAAAAATAGGCTCAGCAATTTGTTATCACAACAACGGTTAAAAATAAATGTGCAATGCTGCCCTTATTTATACACAAACAAGGAGTAGGGAACCCTAAAATCTCCTTGTTTTTAACAATTAGTCTTTGCCAACTGCAAGCTTTATTTCTAAGTCTAAACAAAAGATAATTGATAACTAACCAACTACTAACATCAGTTAACTGAAAAAGCTCCAACTATGCATTGATAATTCCAAACAATAGATATGCATGAAAGAGAACAAGTTAAACTCAGAAAAGACATCGAGTTAATTGCTATTTTAAGTTCTATCCTTGGAAAATGTTGCATGCCTCAATTGGCAATTCACTCATTGATAACTTGGGAAAGCATATCCTCCAAAAAGCTGTTAATTGCTCTTCATCAGGAACATTGATACTCTTCAAAACAATGTACTGTCTTTCCAACATTTCTTCACCATCTGCGATCAGATTTAGAAATTCTTTTCTCTTTTCAATTGTTTCATCAAATTTAGCTGACATTGCGACAACATGATTCATCTTGTAGGCGACAAGATAACCATTAAAACTGCCACGAACAAGGTTCTAAAACTGTCTGTACTTCACTGAGATCAAAGTAAGTGCCATCTTCATGCCAATATTGACAAGGGATCTATGACACAAATGTGCTTACAAACTTGAGAGTATTAGCAACCTTTTGTCTATATTCAATCAATTCTGTAGATAATCCTTCGTAGGTTTTTACTTTTAAGAGGTGTTGTTCTCTCCAAGCAAAAAGCTTCTTCTTATGCTCTTTTGCAATAACTGAATCATAATCCGTCCTCAAGTCAGAAACGACAATCTCATCTCTTGGTTTCCTTTTTGCTATGTTTTATTTAGACTCCTGAATCCCTGAGCAAAGATCATGGGCATTGTACCTCAATTGGTACATCTTTGCAAGTATAAATCTGCCCCTGGTGATGAATTCTTCTATCCAATCTCTCAAATGCTTTTCGTATATGACCAACTGACTTAGCTGGTGCTGATCTGCAAGTGACTCCAAAATTTGTGGAAGCAACAATGCAGCCTGTGAAGCACCATGAAGGAGGTTGGAAACATACTGTCGTAGTTGTTGAATCTCAGCCTTGAGGGCTGCCTTATCTTCTCCATCCTTGAGCACTCGTTCCTTCAAATTGTCTGCTGCAACCTCGAAGAGATTTACATTAGTACGTCGTGGTGCTTCTTCCGAGATTGGCCTTGACAACCTTGAAGTCATCAATTTCAACCTCATCAATGTTCTTGTCCTCTGAAGGTGTGGCAAACTCTAGGATGATCTTGCTTTCAGGATTCTTCTCCATATGAACTTGCTTCTTAAGTTTCTTCTCTGATGTGTCTTGGTAGACATTGTCAAGCGCTACAAAGTTCAATTGATAAGAAGGATTCCTCCTTTTCCTACCCAATAGGTTCTCAAGCCAAGACGAGGAGTCTCTACTAACTTCTTTGGGAGGATCAGTTTCAGCTCTAGCAACTCTTGATGGATCACTCGGTGTTGAGACATTGTGAACTAGTGAATCACCTTTTGAATCAATATGAATAGGAGAATGTGATGAGCCCTGCTGGCTCTCAACTTCAAACCCCAATTTTCTTAAGTCTTTAGATGGTTTTTTAAGTTTTTTAGAGAATTCTTAATAGACAGAAGAGAAGGGGCGCAGCATATTTAAGCTTGTAAATTGAAATATATAGCAATTTCTCACAGAATGGAAATGCAGAAGTTGTTATTATACTGAAACAATAAAATCATGAATATCAGACATACCAGAAAGTCTCCAGTTATTTTATTTAAAACAGTAGCCAGCTTGCCAGCCGGAAATGGTGAAATCAAGCATATGAGCACGCCAAATCTCCAGATGTGGTTTCTCCTGTCTCGAAACTGGATACAATCCTCTGAAATAACTAGGCGCCAATGATAGAAGTCAAAATCCACACAAAAGGGAGGCGTTTCAGCCAAACCCTTAACACGCCTCTCTCTAGGCACAAATCCCAATGAAGGCCGTACGGCTATGAAAAGAAAGCAAGGAAACTCTGCTGGAAACCTCTGTCTGTGAAGAAGGATGCGCCACCAGTAGAAACCCTCATTTATTTGCAAACAACAAACAATCTCAATATAAACAATCTCTGTATGAATCTGTAGAACCTCTGGCTGAAGCTCTCAACATGCACTGATTCGATTGATCTTTCACAATCTCAAGAGTGCTCACACTGAAGAGGTATCGTTCTTCAATGGCAGTTTTGTTCAAACCCTGATCACAGGAGAATGCACAGGAAAAATGCTCAAGGCAAAGTGAAATGGTCAAAAGATGAGTTTCATTTGCCAGAGAAATGCTTTATACTTAATTGGCATGCATTTCAAGAAAGTACGCCCTTTTTGCATCATTTCAATCTTTTAATATTTAATTAAGTCTTTCTCCATAGTTAAGACTTAATACTTGAGCGCCCTTTTAATATTTTAAGTTATTTAAAATATTAAATCACCTTTTGAATAATTTAAGTGATGTAAAAATATATTAAAGTCGATGTGACTTTAATAAAAGGCATTAAATTAAATAATTAACTTAATCACTTAAAAATTCATAACTCGCTCAAAACCATGAATATTCCTGTGCCGTCAGAAGCTGTGAACTCCTGAAATGCCAACGCTCGCTGTGATCCAATCACTGGCCTCTGAAAACAAGAACAATCAAACTCTCCAGAATGTATCACTGACCCTCTAACCAATCTGGCTAGCCCACAAGGGTCCAATAAAGGGCTAACACACTGTTCCCGACAACTGTCTAGCGAGGGGACATCACAGTCCGCCCTCCCCGAATTTGCTTGTCCATAAGCAAACTCAAAGCCGGATGCTGAAGAATACTGTCACTCTCCCAAGTAGCATCCTCTGCCGGTAGATCCCTCCACTTAACCAAGTATTCCCTGATGACCCGCCTCCGAAGATGACGCTCTCTGGAGTCCAGAATGGCCTCAGGTATCAAAACCAGTTTCCCCTCATCATCCAGGGGTGGCAAATCAATAGAAGGAGTTACGTGTTGTCCCAACGCCTTTTTGAGGCGTGACACATGGAACACGTTGTGAACCCTACTATCCACCTGAAGATCTAACTCATAAGCCACTTGACCCACACGTCTGACAACTCTGAAGGGTCCATAGTATCGTGGCTTAAGTTTCTCGGAGCCCTTCTTACGAAGGGTGGACTGCCTATAAGGTTGAAGCATCAGGTACACCAAATCATCGATCTCGAAAGACCGCTCTACTCGTCTCTGAGCAGCATATTGCTTTTGCTGATTTTGGGCTTTCTGTATATTTTCCCTAAGTGCTCTCATAATATCCTGGTTCTCCTGTAATAAATCACCAGCACTGGGAACTCTACTGTCACTCAGCAATAAGTCTAGAAAGCTCGGAGCATCATATCCATATAATGCTCGGTAAGGTGTCATCTGGATGCTCATGTGATGGGTGGTATTGTAGCAATACTCACAAAGGTATAACCACCTCACCCATGCCTTCTGCTGCCCTGAACTATAATTGCGCAAGTACCCTTCCACCCATTTGTTGACGATCTCAGTCTGCCCATCTGTCTGGGGGTGGTAGCTAGTACTCGGGGTGAGCTCTGTCCCGCAAAGTTTGAATAACTCCTGCCAGAAGTTACTCATAAATCTGCTGTCCCTGTCCTGACTATACTGCGAGGCAAACCATGCAGCCTAAATACCTCTCGGAAGAACAAATCTGCCACCTGGGTAGCCGTATGTGTAGTAGTGATTGCGAAAAAGTGTGCATATTTCGTCAATCGATCTACCACCACGAAAATACTATCCTTCCCTTGAGCTTTTGGCAAGCTCGTGACGAAGTCCATGGACAAACAATCCCACTTCCTCTCAAGAATAGGAAGCGGCTGAAGCAAACCTGCAGGGTATGTGTGCTCTTGCTTGTTCTGCTGACAAACAAGACATTCCCTGACATACTGGAGAACATAGGACTTGAGACCCTTCCAAGAGAATCTCTCCCGTACCTGCCGATAGGTCTTATAGTACTCGGGATGTCCCGCCATGGGTGAATCATGCAATGACCTCAAAACCCTGTCCCTCATCTCAGAACCTGGGACCAATAAAATCCTCCCTTTGTAGATGATAAGGTCATCTACAAGTGAATACCTGTCATCCTGTACTGATCCATCTACTATGCTAGAAGCGCATGGGTCCTTAGCATACTCTGCTACTATCAGATGTCTCCAGTCCTCTGAAACCAGTGTAATAGAACTCAAGTGAGGACGGCGAGATAAAGCATCAGCAACCACATTCTGAGTGCCCTTGACATAGGAGATGTCAAAATCGTAAGACTGAAGCTTGCTGACCCATTTTTGTTGCCTCTCATTAAGATCTCGCTGTCCAAGAAAATGCTTCAGACTATTATGATCGGTTTTTACAGTGAATTTACTACCAATCAAGTACTGCCTGAATTTGGCCATCGCGTGCATGATAGCCAACATTTCCTTATCATAGATACTATAACTCCGTTCAGGACCTCTTAGCTTTCTGCTCTCAAAAGCTATAGGGTGTCGATCCTGCATGATAACTGCACCAATACCCTCACCACTGGCGTCACAATGTAACTCAAAGGGTTTAGTGAAGTCCGGTAGAGCCAAAACAGGACACGAAGTCATGAGAAGTTTGAACTTCTCAAAGCACGCTTGTGCTAATGGTGTCCACTCAAAAGCACCCTTCTTAGTCAAATCAGTTAGTGGCATAGCATGCCGCGAGAACCCACTAACAAACCGACGATAGAAGGCACACAATCCTACAAATCCCCTGAGCTGTGTCAATGTCTCAGGTGTAGGCCAATCAATGATGGCTCGAACCTTCTCTGGATCCATGCTAACTCCTGCACTGCTGATGATGTGTCCCAGATATAAAAGCTCTGCCATGCCTAAAGCACACTTGGACTCCTTGGCGTACAAGGACTCCCTGTCAAGTATACTCAGTACCTCATCCAAGTGAACCATGTGTTCCTCCCATGATTTGTGTAGAAACCCCTTCTTTCCCCTATTTCTGAATCTGACTGAGTTTTTGTTTGTTTTTGCAGTTTTTGGTTTTTTTGGGGTTTTTGTGCAATTAAAGGGAATTGCGATTTTTGCAAATAATTGAAAGTAAATTCAATAAAAATAAATCTACTCCAATAACAATAGTATTTAGGGTAAATACTGAAGACAATCTATTATTTATTCTTCTGAGATGAATACATATAGGATCCAGTTGCATGCAAGCAAAAAAGCAATGAAATTTTATTAAAGAACCTGGCAATATGGCTGCAATAAATGATCTGCTGTAGCTGGTACGGCTGAGATGATAGGTTACTTTCTCTTGCGCCTGAGAATAGAATCCACTGCTACTAAGATCTGCGCCCCTGGTAATGATGTCTGCCTGTCACAGGAGAAGGCGTTTTGCTCTGAAACAGAAGGACGGCTTCCTTAAGATGGTACGGCCAGTATACAGAAAGGTACGGCCTGGTACAGGTACGGCTGTGTCAGAAACAACAATTAATAAATGTACGGCTCTCTGATAAATTCCTTGTTATCAATGAAATAGGCGCCTTGATGAACAACTGCCTTCTGGATGAAAACCCTGTCAAAAACTCTGAAGTTTGAATCACTATGAAGCTCTGTAATTTCTTCTGAATGAAGAGATTCCTCTACTGGCAATAGATCAGGTGTTATTTCACACCCTCTGAACTGCTTCCAATGGAGATGGCTCGTTCCCCAATGAATTTCGAGACTGAAACCCTAAAGCTTCTTGCTCAGACCAAAGTTGATCAATTTTCAATTCACAATATGCATAATGGCTCGAATCCCAAGGAAAACTGCTTAATACCCTCAAAAGTGCGAATTCCACAATAATAGGGTTCATTAAAATTCGACTTGAATAATTTATTAATATTTCAATAGTCTTCAATGTAATTTTTGATTATAAAATATAATCAAAATGGCCCCTTCTGATGATGGCGACCCCCTTAACAAAATCACTTAAGTTATAATTAAATATTATAACTTTATATTATAAACTCCATTTAATTAATATTTAATTAATTCAATTAAATATTAATATCTCTCTCATTATTCATTCGATGCATCCGTCTAAGTCAATTTAACACCGTATATCTCCAACACCACCAATCCATACCGCTAAAATAGCGGGGGTCCTATCGCCGATCAGCTAAGAATTGCTAAAATAGCAAATCTCTGCAAAAGTGCGTCCGATCGAGCCCAAACGAAAGCCAACTGATCAAACTCTGCCAACTAAAGCTGAGCCAAGCTCCAACGTGACCCTCTATCCAATCTATCAGCCTACGAGGGTCGTATGATAGGCTAATCCTGTGCTCCGAGAGATGTCACCGAAGGGACATGACAATTTGCTATAAACCAGGATGTCGTCGAAGAACACTAATACAAATTTCCTCAAGTGAGGATGGAAAACTCGGTTCATGGTAGACTGAAACGTGGCTGGAGCATTGGTTAAACCGAATGGCATAACCAAGAAATCATAGTGTCCACAGTGACATCTGAACGCAGTTTTCTCTATGTCCTCCTCTCGGACTCTGATCTGATGATACCCTGTCCTCAAATCAATCTTTGAGAAGTAGCAAGCCCCATGAAGCTCGTCTATCAACTCATCTATCCGTGGAATAGGATACCTGTTCTTTATTGTTTTCCTGTTGAGCATTCTGTAATCAATACACATCCTGAGTGTACCATCCTTTTTCTTCACCAAAACAACTGATGAAGCAAAGGGTGACTTACTCGGCCTAATGTGCCCCATAGCTAACAGCTCCTTAATAGTTTTTTCAATCTCATCTTTCAAACGCTTGGGGTGCCGGTAAGGAGTAATCATAATCGGTTTCGTGCCCTCATCCAACTCTATAATATGCTCAATACCTCTATCCGGAGGTCTGCCTGGTGGAATAGCACTGAATACCTTTGCATGTTTGATTCGAAGTTCCTGCACATCTGGATGGTATGAAGAAGCTTGCTGATCCAACTGTGAAGGCATTAGCTTGCACTCAGCAGCCCACTCTACCATATCATTACGAATCAAACGTTCCATTGTACGGAGTGAAATTTCTCTAAGGTTGCTGTCCTTGATGGCTTTTAGAATATGATTTGTGCCATCAACGGTGAATTTCATCTCCATGTCACGCAAATTAAGCGTGAACTCACCTATTGCATGAAGCCACTTCATGCCTAGAACTATGTCCGTACCTCCCATGTTTACAACATAAAAATCTGCCTTGAACTCAAAATTGTTAAGTTTCAAAGGCAAGTCAGGTATCATCCTCTCACAGTTGAGAGTGTATCCATCTGCAACCTTCACACGTATGCCTTCAAACTGCTGAGTTTGAATTCCCCGTTTCTCTACTAACCGTGAATCGATGAAGTTATGGGTTGCACCTGTATCAAGGAGAGATATGACCCTTTGACCAGCTAGGATCCCACGGAGTCTGAAAGAACCCTCTTTCTGCATGCTGGACATATGAGCCTCCTTAAGTTCTGTTTCTACTACAATTTCTGCCTCATTTTTTGACTCTTCTCCATCTGTATCATAGATTGGAGCTTGCTGATCAGAAAAATCAGTCAACGCTTCTCCCTTATAAAACCACTCCATGTGCTTGTTTTGCCCTTTAGGTTTGAGGGGGCAGTCATGATTAAAGTCATACGGACCTTTGCAGTAAAAACAGAGTTTTCTTCTTCGTAAATCATTCATGGTTTCTCGATCTAAAGGGGCTGTAAATTTCTTCTTTTGATCAGCATTATCAGCCTTCTTTGGATCTGATTTATTCTCCGTGTAAGAGGTGGTAGGTTTCGAGCCAAATGGCTTACGAGGTGTAGATAGCTCCATGCTGCGAGCTTTCCTCATAGCCTCCTGTAAAGTAGGTGGATCAAATACTTTAATCCAACCTTTCATGGGCTCGAAAAGACCCTCAATGAACAAGATGATCAGCCTTCTTTCTGAGATCCCTGTCACCATAACAGATAGTCTTTGGAATTCACCAATGTACGATTCCAAGCTACCTAACTGTTCAGTTGTGCCAAATCTCTGAAGAAAAGCTCAGGATCCCTTCTGTCAAATCTCTCTACCAGTCTATCAGTAAACTCCTGGTACGAGGTAATCCTGTCATGATGAAGAGTAGTCATACCATGAATCCACCAGTCATGTGCCACGCCATCAAGGTGAAGTGCTGCAAAACGAATGGCATCCTCCTCTGGCATGGGGCGTAGTGTCAAGAATGTATCAAGTTTACTAACCCAGGCACGCGCTGTAACTCTACCACTGCCATCATAGTGAACTAGGGTTAGTTTGCTGGTAGCCTGTCTGAGATCATTCTGCTTGTGTCTAGGCCGCCTGTCATTCCTGCTCCTGGTGTGTTCTCTCTTCTGGCTCATGAATCTGTCGAAGTTAAGGTGCTCCTTAACCCTTGGTGGCAAATTATCCCACTCATCATGCATAGCCATAATGTTATCTGCAAAATTAATCTCGCTACCCTGTTCAACTTCGTCCACATCCTCAGCATCATCTCTGGTGAACGTAGGATATGTAGCTCTCTCATAGGTGCGTGCTGGATCTATAATTCATTGAGGCTCTCTATGGATACTGCCTTCACGATCTTGATCCAGATTCTGTGTTCTATTGATGGTCAAATTTTGGACATTCGTGCTAAGTTGCTGAAGAATAGTCGCCACCTGTTCCTGCCCTGCAACCATACCTCTGAGCACGTCTTTAGCTTCTCTGTCCTCATCATCCCAAGGATTCCTGTGAGAACTTTCACCTGCCCTGTTTGCCATATTCCCCCAGTCTATTTCCTCTTCCTGAACTGCAAACGAAAATGGTGGAAAAGGATTTTGGTCGCCTCTCTGATTTCTAGGACCCCCTCTGGAATAGAATTTGCCAAAACCCTCTTTGTGTGACTTCATAAATTTCTCAAACCCCACAAGCTGGCAGGATGTGAGCTCTGATACCACTGTGATGAGCCCTGCTGGCTCTCAACTTCAAACCCCAATTTTCTTAAGTCTTTAGATGGTTTTTTAAGTTTTTTAGAGAATTCTTAATAGACAGAAGAGAAGGGGCGCAACATATTTAAGCTTGTAAATTGAAATATATAGCAATTTCTCACAAAATGGAAATGCAGAAGTTGTTATTATACTGAAACAATAAAATCATGAATATCAGACATACCAGAAAGTCTCCAGTTATTTTATTTAAAATAGTAGCCAGCTTGCCAGCCGGAAATGGTGAAATCAAGCATATGAGCACGCCAAATCTCCAGATGTGGTTTCTCCTGTCTCGAAACTGGATACAATCCTCTGAAATAACTAGACGCCAATGATAGAAGTCAAAATCCACACAAAAGGGAGGCGTTTCAGCCAAACCCTTAACACGCCTCTCTCTAGGCACAAATCCCAATGAAGGCCGTACGGCTATGAAAAGAAAGCAAGGAAACTCTGCTGGAAACCTCTGTCTGTGAAGAAGGATGCGCCACCAGTAGAAACCCTCATTTATTTGCAAACAACAAACAATCTCAATATAAACAATCTCTGTATGAATCTGTAGAACCTCTGGCTGAAGCTCTCAACATGCACTGATTCGATTGATCTTTCACAATCTCAAGAGTGCTCACACTGAAGAGGTATCGTTCTTCAATGGCAGTTTGTTCAAACCCTGATCACAGGAGAATGCATAGGAAAAATGCTCAAGGCAAAGTGAAATGGTCAAAAGATGAGTTTCATTTGCCAGAGAAATGCTTTATACCTAATTGGCACGCATTTCAAGAAAGTACGCCCTTTTTGCATCATTTAAATCTTTTAATATTTAATTAAGTCTTTCTCCATAGTTAAGACTTAATACTTGAGCGCCCTTTTAATATTTTAAGTCATTTAAAATATTAAATCCCCTTTTGAATAATTTAAGTGATAAAAAATATTAAAGTCGATGTGACTTTAATAAAAGGCATTAAATTAAATAATTAACTTAATCACTTAAAAATTCATAACTCGCTCAAAACTATGAATATTCCTGTGCCGTCAGAAGCTGTGAACTCCTGAAATGCCAACGCTCGCTGTGATCCAATCACTGGCCTCTGAAAACAAGAACAATCAAACTCTCCAGAATGTATCACTGACCCTCTAACCAATCTGGCTAGCCCACAAGGGTCCAATAAAGGGCTAACACACTGTTCCCGACAACTGTCTAGCGAGGGGACATCACAGAGAAGGCCTCGGTGACAGCAGAAGAATAGGAGATGAAGGCTCTGCTTCAACTCATGGTGCTTATTCAATTGGAACTTCTGATGCATCTACTGATTGTTCCTACTAATTTAACTTTTCCTTCAAGCTCATTGTCATTTTGCTAATCTTTGTATCTTCTAGAGGATTGTTCATAGCTTTTGCTCTAGGTTTTGATTTAGAAGAAGGTAGCGATGTATGAACTATTGGTGGCTCTACAACTACCTTCCATGTCCTTTTACTGCTCAGGAATATCCTACTATTCTTGACAACTCGGCTTGTTCTTTCGTCAATGGAGGTACCCTCTTTGGCGAACCAATCAACTTGTGGAAGTGGTGGCTAATTGACCTGATCTCAAGCATACATGGGAAGTAGAACTTCCCCATCATCATCTGAAAGTCCTTCCACATCTTCTGATAAGAAATCAGCCATCTGTCGAAGAGTAAGTCTAGAGTAGTTGCGCTTGCACACTTCGAACTCATCTTCACAGTTAGTTTAGAAATCTTCAATTGTAGGCACATGTGCATGATTCTGACCAAGACGGGCTGCAAAGACACCACGAGGATCATATGGTCGTCTCTCCTTGAAAAGTTTGAGACCAAACCTTGACATTTCATTGCTCATCAACTTAGCATCGACTGCTGGTCTACATCTATATATGCTGATTTCAAATGGGAAACTCAATGCAGGTTTGCGTCTGTTACGCAAAAATGTGTGCACCTCATGTACATGCCTTAGAAACTCCATGAACATGACTTCATCCGTTGGATATCTAGGTAGCATGACTGGATCACCTAAGAAGCCATATACTCTTTTGTAGGAGAATGTGAGGAATTGGATAAACCAATCAGCCCACTCTGCCATTGCCAATCTAGCATCTGTTGAAATCCATATATGCAACTCATGATCAAAATCTCACACCGTATGCATCAAGAATAGATCATTCACCCGCTTGTAATGCCGCCTAGACTCTGAAAACTCTAGCTGTGGGTAATGATCATACACATGCTAAACACCCAGAGTTCCAATGATAGTCAAACCTCTAAACTTGCCTTGAAAGGCCATTAGATATACGAGGTATGCTATCATGTGGAATTTGTGGGCCTTGAAGAACTCTGTCATTTGACAGTGGAGACAATCACTGATCAATGTTGGCCAGTCATAGTGTTTTGTTTTGTTAATAGTCTAGGAGATGACGTAAAACATCCAAGACTGAAATTTATTAGCCTCTGCTTGACCTATAACCTAGTTGAGCAAAGTAATCATGATTTACAAATTCATCCTTGAACTCACTGCGCCCAACATTCCTTGGCAAAGTATTCTTCTTTTCTTTCAGCCACTTCTGAGCCATTCTTTTCCGACACTTGTCCTTTTGCGCATACCACACCTTTTTGCATTCTTCAATAAATATGATGAAATTTTCTATCCATGGTGGTATTGCGAAACACTTCTCAATATCTTTTCCGGCTTGAGGCTGCAAATAACATGCCCATCTGTTGATATGATTTCTCGTGAAGTTGAATTGTAATGCTTGACACAAGCAATTACAAATTCAAGGCTTTGCACTGAGATGGGAATAGAAGCTGCTGCAAGCAAACCGGAATGATCAAGATTTTTGACTGCAGTGTTTCTTGCACCTTTCAAAGCATGCAAATCAAACAATGGATGTACATGATGCAAGTCGGTTTTGAATGTTCTCAGGAAATCGTGGAGCAACACTGATTTGGTCTTGATTTTTGTTGGAGAGTACTACGTGTTGAAAATCTTGACTTTTGACTATGAACATGCCTATCTTCAGAAAAGTTTTCCACAATAGCTAAAAATAGATCGCTGATTTTTCTTCAAAAAATGGCAAATTTTCAAAAAAAAGTTGAAGTCTGGGTTTTGTAGACAATCTCGTTCTGAAGAGACCCAGATTGTCAGATTTTGAAAAGCTAATTTTTTCAAAAACATGCAAGATTCCCTAAAAAGTAGGGCCAAAAAATTGAATTCTGGGTTTTGTAAATAATCTCGTTGTGAAAAAGACCCAGATCGTCAGATTTTCGAAAAACTGAGTTTTTCCCAAAAAAGAAAGATCTAAAAAATAGGGGCTGACATGCAAATTTTCCAAAAAAAGCTAAGGTCTGGGTTTTGTAGACAATCTCTTTCTAAAGAGACCCAGATCGTCAGCTTTTCAAAAATCTGAGGATTTCTTGGACATGTGTGAAAAAGTAAATTCTCTTGAAAATTATAAAATTTTCCAATCTTCAAGAGGAGCGAAGAACAAGTAGACCAAGATCGATGAAAGTTGAAAATTTTGACCACCTGTTTCTGAAAAGTGATGCCCTAGAAAAATAGACCATGAAAAAGTGAGCTTTTGTGCTTCCCAATCTTGAATCCATGAAGAACACTGAAAAATCACTTCGTTTGAGCCTCCAAATCTTGATGAGAAAAAAATTATGTTTCTTCCTCTGAAAGCTAACCTGCAAATTACGAAAAATAAATACTCAAAGCTCTCTTAAATAGAATTTGGAGATAAAAGGTGTTTTCATGCAAACCCCTATTATTTTGGAGTTTGTATGCAAAAATATTTGACTTCGTTTGCATCAACACCAAGAACTCCTAAAAATAGGGTGTCAAAAAGCATGCATATGAGGATTTTTTTTTTGAAAATTTTTCTAAGTGAAGTTGACTTGGGCGCCTTCCTTGAAATAAGGCGTCCAACTTCATCAAAGATAGTTTATTTTTCAAAATTTTCAAATTCCGCTTGCTTCTACCTCCATTGAAGCCTGCCTTTGACTTTGACGATCCATCAAATTGGCACTATTGACTGATAATCTATGTTTGATCATGTCAATCTGATCTTTAATCACTACTAAAGTGATCCCCAGCTTCGTTTCGGCATCTGACGACGTTTGATTGTGATTACATACCCCGGAAGTTGCTGACAAAGGCTAAATTGGAGAAAACACGAACGAGGTCAAAAAATTTCAAGTGTTGGGATGTTGGGCGCCCTCCTTGTAAAAAGGAGCCCAACTTATCCAGTGTTTGTTTATTTTTTGAGATTTTCAACTTTTTGCATTCTCCGTTTCGCATGAAGCTGACTACCCTTGTTCAAATGTCATTTTTCACCAACTGGTGAATGGCAAAGACTGGAAGTCAATCATTCTGGCAAGCTTGATCATATCTAAGTTGAATGGTACCCTCTGCCAGCTTCTGTTTCTGCATCTGACTAATTTTTGAGGATCGAACCGAGTTGACGAAGAAGTTTTAACGTTTTTCGAAAAATGCAAAAAAACCTCTAAGTGTTGAAGTCTTGGGCGCCCTCCTTGAAATAAGGCGCCCAAACCTTCTAGAGATAGAATATTTTTTACATTTTTCAACTTTTTGGTGACTTTCTTCATTTTCCGTGTTTTTGCCTCCGTTTGATCTGCAATTCTCATCGTCTGATAGGTCTTGTGAATTGGATGGTGGATCTAAATTGGGCTAATGGAGGAGATTTGCACGTTTTTCGAGAAATGCAAAAAATTTATAAGGCATGAAATCATGGACACCCTCCTTGAAATAAGGCGCCCAACTTCTCCAGACTTAACCATTTTTTGAAATTTTCAAATTTCCTCGCCAGTCGTTCACCACCTTCGTCGATTACGTCAACCGTCGTTGGTGACGTGTTGACCACGTTCACCATTGTATGTGCATGATCAACAGAAGTGAGAAAAATGACTAAGGCATTAGAAGTCTAGGCGCCTTCCTTGAAATAAGGCGCCTAGGTTTACCAAACAGTTTATTTTTTGCAAATTTCGCTTTTTAGATTCCCCTCTGTTCACCGTTTTTTGAGCATCTTTCTCCATGGATCGATTTGTGTAGCGTTTGAGACTTTGATTCTGACATCTAGCCATCCTCCATTGATGACCTCAGAGGTCCTCATTTATCTTCTGAAAAAGCGAAATAGACCCACCAGAGAAAACTGACTTTTTGACGATTCTGACTGGACCATCTTTATCGAGACATATTTTCAACCAATCAAAATCAGTTTAAACCATTTCTGCAAAGATTCTATTTTTAGACATTTTCCTAAAAAATAGGGCTGAAAAATTGAAGTCTGGGTTTTGTAGACAATTTTGTTCTGAAGAGACCCAGATCATCAGATTTTGAAAAATCTAAGTTTTTCCCAAATATGCGTGATTTCCTTAAAAATAGAGATCAACATGCAAATTTCTATTTTTAGAAAATTTTGCCAGCATCTTTTTGACAACAAACCCAGAAAAGCGCTATGGTTCATTTATTTTTCAAAAATTTCTAAAAATAGAAAATTTCTACTTTTGAAATTTTGACCCTTTTGGACTTTTGACGACATTTTTTACAAGATTTTAACCACTTTTAAAATATGGCTTAATGAAGCAAAAAAATTACTTTTGGGTACAACAGGGACTATGGCTATGACCAGGTGAATTGGTTGGACAACCAATTGACACTATGGGGGACAAAAAACACCACTAGGAAGGCACCTTTGGGTCTTTTGTGTTGAGGATACTCCTGCTTCCAACATTCCAAGACCTTACACAGCCTTGAAGGAGAAGATGCAGAAAGAGAAGGAAAAATATGGCTTTAGGGTGGCTCTAGTTTGAAAAATGGGCTATGAAGGAGGGCTCAGGAGGGCAAACTAGGGGATATACTTCACATTTAATCTCTAAGCTAATGAAGAGAAACTGAAGAATATGTAAAAGAACTTGGCTAAATCATTAAAGAAAAAATAAATACAAATTGTTTGAGTACCAAACTTTGTTTTAACTCTTATTTTGTGTTGCAAGAAGTAGAAATCGTGAAAAAATCACAACTAATTGCATAAATTGTGAATCACTGGGTTTTATGATTTTTTCCCAAAAAAATTGTGGTTTTTAAAATAAACTGTAGTCAACGTTCTTTTACTGATTTTTTCTGATATAATTGCGATAAAATCAGCATAATCGCATGTAGTTGTGGTTTTTTATTTTGTTTTGATTTTGACTTCAACTGCAATTTTTTGTCTGCCTAGGGTTTTTAATACCAAGTGTGTGATTAGGGAGATGCCATGTTCTGGGTGTAGTTTGAATCTGTTCAATCCCAGGGAATGAATGGTTTACTGGGTTGATGTTGCCCATATGAAGTTGCTGGTTCAAGATTATTATAGAGTACCTACATCCTTTGGAATTTGTGAAAATGCAGCACCCTATTTCAAGTCCCCAATCCCATATCTTCATTAGCAACTGTTGCAATTGATAATGTAGGGGAGAGGGGCCAATAGTTGCACGGGATCACTTTGCAAGCATGTAGCGATTACATGGAATTTTGTCGAACCTTTATTTTAAGAAACAAAGATGGTCTCTTATCTATCTAAAACTAAGGTTTGGAGCTGTGACCCATCACACAACTTGACACATCAACACGTCTAGTGAGAAGTGTCCCTAAAATGAGTGTTTAAAGATTCGATCAAAACTTAATCATGGAATCCCTAGTAGTTGAAGAAACAAAATATCATTTTTCTGTTAAAACAATATCCTATTCTTATTTAAAATATAATTTATATACTACAAAAATGATTTTAACACCTTTTGGTAACCTAATATAGTTATCTCGAACCTTTATATCCAACACAAAGGACACAATAGTTGAACACAAAAAATCTATTTATTGTTATAAAAACAACACAATATTATTTAAAATACAACTTATATTCAAACTTTGAATGATCATATAAAGCGTTTTGACAACCTTTCACTCTTCATGATAAAATACATGGTATTTATCATGCTCAACTTTTATATTTGTGATATGAGATATATATAATATGAAGTACTTCAATGCTTATACATTGCTACCCCTATAGTTGTACACTAAGTCACCAGGTTCGAATTCGAATTCGAATTCGACAACATTGAAATTCGAATGAAATTCGACAAGGAAAAAATTCGAAAAGTATAAAATTCGAATAAAATTCGACTCATGTAAATTTTTTATTTTTTTTATAAATATAAGTAATATCTCCATACAATTCTCTAAATAGTTTAACATTGATACATATATTTGAATCATTACAAAAAGATGACACATTTATAAAATATAAACCATAAGAAACATGTGAAATCACGATTGTGAAGATGTTCTTTTGTCAAAAAGGTACAATAATAGTAAAGACATTAGAACTTCAAAAAAGCTCCAAGTCATCAAGAGCACTTGGCTCATCATCATCTGTATCAGTACTCAATTCTTCATCTGCAAAGTCAGGCTCATCTGCATCTAGTGCTGCTATGTCTTCACGAATTTGTTGTGATGAAGAGTCCTTTGCTGATTTGTTCGTGAGCAATTTTAAATTGCTGCGAACATAGACAAGATCTCCCAACTTTCCGGACAACAATTTATTCCTCTTTTTGGAATGGATGTGGTCAAAGCAACTCCAGTTCCTCTCACAAGCTGACGAACTTGCTCCCTGACTCAAAACTCGAATAGCAAACCTTTGTAGCTCAGGAGTTTGTGCTCCATAGGTCATCCACCATGTATATGCAGGTACATGTGTCATGTCATATTTGGCTACTGACATTCCAAACATCCCTTCTCCTCTTTTGTATACCCAAAATTGACTTCTGATTAGTGCTGAAATTGATGGATTTGATTCATACTTTTCAACAGCTTCTAAAAGCCCTCCCATAATTTCAGTGTCACCTTCTCTATCAATAGAAAACAATTTAGGCTCCAAAAAGCAAGCTGCTGCATGTAAAGGTGTGTGCATCATTTTCCATCTGCCATCAACTACCTCCCATATCTCCATATATTCTGCTTCTACATTATTGAGTGCTTTTTGAATAGTTTCCTTACAACGGTCCATGCTTTCATAAAGCATGCCAAGGCAAGGAGTGTCACCATCAACCATACGAAGCACGTCAACAATTGGTTCACATATGAGTAAAACCTTGGCTGCACTTTCCCAGAAATTGCTATTCAGAATGATTTGCTCTACGTTCTTCCCCTTAGGACCTTTAGAAAGCACTGAGTGTTCCCATTCATTGGAACAAATTACAGACCTCAAAGCTGCCTTTTCTTCAACCACTCTTTTCAAAGTGATATAAAATGAAGCAAATCTTGTTTCACAAGGCCTCAACAACTCCCTGGATGCATGCCGCCTATAAAGACTCAATGTGAGACGATGATTCCTTATGAAATTTGCAATTGCTCTTCCTCTGTGAATAGCTTCATGTACCCATGGGAATTTAGCCAAGTCATGAAGCAACAAATCAAGACAATGGGCTGCACATGGGCTCCAATATATTTGTGGGTATTTATCTGCAATCAGCTTCCCAGCTCCCACACAATTTGCGGCACTATCAGTTACCACTTGAACCACATTTTCCACCCCTATTTCAAGAATGGCTTCCTCTAATATTTGAAAAATGTACTCAGAAGTTTTCTTGTGGTTCATGGCATCAATCACTTTCAAAAACACAACACCTTCAGGACAAGCCACCAAAATATTTATCAATGGCCTTTGACATATATCTGACCATCCATCACTCAATATAGTGCAACCTGTTTTCCTCCAAGAGGATTTGATAGTAGCTAGTTTATCAGTCACTCTATCTTTTGACCTCTGCAAAAGAGTTGTCCCGATAGTCTCTGAACCTGGGGGAGTGTACCCTTTGCCAAACTCTGCAATTTTGTGAACAGCATTACGAAAATGTGGACTTCTTGCAACATTGAATGGAATAGCACTTGTGTAAAACAAATCAGCTACAGCATCATCCACCTCCTGTTTCTCTACTGGTTTCCAGAAGCTTTTCAATGTTCCACTCTCTGTTGATGCCCTCACCGGTTTGGATAAACCAGAAGAGGAAGACATAATAGATGTTGAGAATCTAGATTGAGACATATCCTCTTCAATTCTCTGTTTTTTGTGTGTTTTCATCAGCTTTCCTCTAATTGAAGAGGACTGTTCTTTCTCTAAAGCAGCTCTCATTTGTGGGGTAACGTCAGGACATGCTGTAACACCTCCTCCTGCACCATTTGTAATACCAAGTAAATGGTCCATTGCCCTTGTTAAACCGCCAATAAAAGGTTTCTGACACCTGTTGCATTTGAGGTCAGTTCCATTGCGAGTGACATATTTCCATGCTTCCGCAGTTGATTTCTTGGGAGACATAATCTGCATGTTTGAATGACAAAATAATATTTAATATTTAAACGTTAAAACATCCACAATTTTATTTCAAACAACATTGAGACAAAATATATAGATTTCTTATTTTAAATCTAAAAACAAAATAAAAAATACTAAATTTAATTTTAATAAACATAAATATATTTAACATATTTTTATTAATATAAAAATAAAATGAAAACACTAAATATTAATAAATAATAAGTACTAGAAATCTATAATTTTATTAATATAATTTTCAGTACCTAAAATCTATAAAATATAAAATAATAAAAATACTAAAATATTAAGAAGCTTTTAATATTAATAAAAAAATACTAAATATTAATAAACTTAATAACTGAAACTTTGAAGTCTATAATAATATAAATATATTTATATAATTTACATTTTCGTATTTTACATTTACAATAAAAATGATTTGGACACATTATTTGCTAATAAGTAAACTGTAATTTGTAAACATAATATTAATTTATTAAATACAAAATAAAATATTAAATCATTCGTTATGGAACCCTAAATTTAAATTATGGAACCCTAAATTTAATAATAAATTAATAATAATATTGGTGACTTAGGTAAAAATCATTCGCATAAAATTATAAACCCTAAATTTAAAAAAAACAAAAAATAGCTTCTACGTTCTACCTCTTTCGATGGCCGAGGTCGGGTGATTTCGTTGAGAAACGGCGCGGATTGTGGATTATTTGCAGAGGAACCCGCGCGGATTGTGGAGACCGAAGTTGAAGCAAAACGTTGTTGATTTCGTTGCAGAAACGGCGCGGATTGTGGAGACCGAAGTTGAAGCAAAACGTTGTTGATTTCGTTGCAGAAACGGCGCGGATTGTGGAGACCGAAGTTGAAGCAAATCGTTGTTGATGGCCGCAGGCCCGCAACCTACAGGGGGACGCAAATGACGGCCACTGTTAAAGCCGACGCCGACGCAAGTGACGGCCACTGTTAAAGCCGACGCCGAGATCTGAAGACGCGAACTGTGAAAAACGAAATGACTTGCAACGCCGCGCGAGAAAGAGATGAATAATATCAAATGTCGGCCGTCAGAGATATAACAAAAAAACCCTTAAAAAAACCCTAAAAAAAAAATCGCTTTATGAAAATTTTCAACGCCCTTGTTTGACTGCCGAATTTGGTCGAATTTAGACGAATTTGAAACATTTTTTTGAAATTCGACGAATTTCGAATTTCAACATGAAATTCGGTCGAATATGGTGACATAGGTTGTACACATAAGAATAGTATTTTTTCACATAATTACAATACTTATTTAGATGGGCACCTTATTTTATAAATGGCACACTTACATTGGATAGTTATGATATTTTATATGAAGGAAAAAAAGTACTTATTTCTCTTGTTAATGAATTTATTTATGATTTTTTGTGACATTTATAATTTCTTATGTGTTCATATAAGGGTCCATCTTGACCAACATTTGGTCATTTGTTACTCTACATATAGATTAATTATTAACAATATATAGTGTAAATATGTTGCAAGACTAAATCCCATAATCACAAGTACTATACCAACAATAGAACCGCACCCAACTATTGGCCCTCCTCCCCCATTTCTATTTTATTTAAGTTTGGATGTTTTCTTTTCTTTTTTAAATGACATTTTTTAATCTTTATTTATTAATTAATTATATAATAATATATGCTCCCTAGGGACGTGATGTAACCCTTGCCAAAAATGACCAAAAAACTTCTGATTTTTCACCTTAGGAATTTTGTCATACACCTAGTGTGCAAACTGGAATGTGCTGGTAGTTCTTTCCTGTTTGTCTTGTTTTGGTTTTGGAGAGATGCCAATGATATTTAAAAGCTTATTCAACAAGGCTAGATGACTACCATTGATATAGAAATGATGTGCAAGCTGTTTTTTTGTATTCTCCAATGCATATAAATGACAAATACTCATGTAAATATGCATCTACAGCAACCAAACATTTCAACAAACAGTTTGCAGCCAACCCATAACTCTATGAAATTGCTATTATATGGACTCCAATCTGATTACAATTAAGTCACTGACTGATTTACAATATCAAGAGCAATAGGACAGCTAATAAGAGTCCACCACAAACCTATCCTATATGCAGATGTACTTTCATTAAGTGCAAGATTACAATATGAAGTTGCTGCTGGGCAGCAATTAACCTTTTCAATAATCCCAACTCCTAAGTGAATGCAATGTCTACAAAAAATGATGGAACCTGGATATGACGCCAAAACTGAGATAGAAATCTGATGTAGCTGTAGTCGTTCTTCACCAAAATTGTCTTTTTGGATGCCAGATGCAGTGACTAGGCTCCAGGATGGGAATCGACCTTCTGAAGAGTTGATTCGAATTTTCCCATGTCTTCAAGTCATGAAATCGTCCCTTCACTATGTGCACCCAGATTGCTGATTAAAGCCAGTCCCAAATATCTTCTATCTGCCGCACCAATGAGCCAATATAACCCACAAATTCCCCCAGACACTGAGATAAAAGTCGAACCTATCTCCTTGACTGCCAATTGATTTTTAATCTATAAGTGCCATTTCTTCTCTACTGAAAATGCTTGAACAAAACTTTGAGATTTCAAAATTGATTTCTTCTTCAAAATTTCGAGCTCCTAATGCAAACTTCAATATCCACCAGCTGGAAATGTCTTTACCAAAATCTGCAAATAACTCAATGATGAACATTGGATATGTCCACCTCACAAAATAGGGATGGGGCCATCTCCATACCCAAGAGACCAAGGGAGCATCACCCTGATCAAACTGAATTTAATCTTCAGCCAAGAGACCTTCAAAATGCCAAGTCGGATTCAATTTCTGGATGCCCCAAAATAATGTCGATGTCTATCTTTTATTCTCCCTTCACCGTCCAGCTAAACCGACTTAAGAATAAAATCAGATTTTGCCCCAACTAGACCGACTAAAGACATAAATCAGATTTTATTTCATTTAATCAACTCGTTGCCATAAGTGAGCCAACGAAATGGAGATAATAATATTTTGTTTGCCTCAGAAGGGAGTCGACCACCTTGGGATATAATAATATTTTATTGCTAAATAACTCCAAGGTCATCTCTTACCAAGACTCACTTTAATAAATTTGCTTTGACTTTGCAAGTGGGACATAAAATAATAATAAAATATAATAAATATTATATTTTATTTTCCACTAAAGATAATCCCCTTTTTTTATCTTCAATAGCAAATTCATCAAAAAAATGATTCTCAAGGCCAAAATAACATTCCCTCACCAAGATGATTAGCTCATGGGAATGGTGAATGAGCTAGTTCTCATCTCCAAGATGTCACTCTGAGAATGGGGACATGACACGTGACCCCTGTCCAAAATGACCTTGTCCCCTATAAGGAACATTTCAAGGACACAAGGATTGGTAGAAAATGTACCCACCCCATCCCCTTCTCAAAATTTTGGAAAAATCCTTGGGATGTCAAAAAAATTGCAAGGTATGTTAAGGGATGGCCAAGGGACGTCTAGACATTCCCCACTTGTCTCAAGGACAGCTCGCCATCCCCTAACATACCCAAGCACAGTTTAGCTACTTCAAAAAAAAACTTAGAACTTTTCAATGCATGTTTGGTTTATGACATGCCCATCTAAGATGTAGAAAAAAATTATGAAAATGGTGTGCACCATAGTCTATGTGGTTTTGAAGGTTTCATTTGGGCTATCCCTCAACCCTGTTGAGGGCACTACCCCTAGACCCTTGCAAGGGGTGTTGTCCCTCAACCCTACTAAGGGTGTTTCCCCCAAACCCTCACCAAACTATAAGTTTGAGCAAGTAATAGACCAATCATTGATCATGATCACAAATTTTACTAAATACATATCCTCTATTGTAGACCTCGGCACCTTCACAATCCAAGTCATAGTCAAGGATTATTTTGTTTCATACATTGGACAATTTATTTAGTATACAATGACTACCGTAAACAAAGTTGGCTTGCTACAATCAATATATTGTTCAATATGAGTTAATTGATTATTGGCAGGAAATGCCACTTTCATAATGCAAAAATGTATCATGCCCTACACAAACAACTCATAAAACAATCTCATCTATTAGTATCCTAGTTAAGGTCAAACTGGAACATAACCAACTATCTCTTTACTTATCCATTTCTCTTTGTTAATGAGTTTGACAACAAACATGCAATCGCCAAGGCTTTAAGAAAACTTCAATAATAAATCCCTCACCTAAATATACACACTAATCAAGCATGTCTATTAAATCATGCCCATATATATATATAAAGAACACAATTCCTGTTCAATTACCCATGCTTACAAAGGTTCTATATTGTCTATGATGAATGCCTAATCAATGTTACATATGAATATTTGAAATTTTCTTATATTTAAAAATTTTCCCCATTTTTTAATTGCTATCCTTGGTCATGCCCTCAAAAATGACCTTAAGAAAAACCCATCCTAGAAAAGCATCCCCCATCCCTTGTCCTTGTCTCAAAAACTTGGGGGATCATAGATAATTATTAATTTTATTTATTATATAATTATGAATTTTAGTATATAATTAATTATTTATTTAATAAGCCGATATTGGCATGGTGTGATGGTTTATAGGTGGCATTGTTGTTGTTGCCACCAAGGTTCAAACCCCATTGGGGGTGGTATTGTTGATTTGTTGTATTCCGGTTCATAGCTCCGGTCAAAAGCGTTTACCCCTTGAATAAAAAAAAAAAAAATTATTTATTTAATAAATTTAATCCCATTTAGTATTAATAAAATTATAATATTTAGGTATAAAATAATAAAAAAATTAATATAATAATATATTTTTTAGTTTGTATTTATTCTATTTCAATGTTTTAATATATTAAATTATATTATGTGTGTGTGTGGTGGGTGCGGGGAGGGTGGAGGGGAGCGAAGGAGAAGGGGAGGGGTTCAAAGGTTTTAAGTTGGACTTGGTGGTGGGGGCTCCACCTCTCAATCCTGCCCTATATTGTGACAAGGTGTGTGGAAGAGGCACTGCCTCTCAACCTTGATAGGGTTGTTTCCCCTAGACCACCCGAGGGGCGCTACATCTCAACCTCGATAGGGGTGCTTCCCCTAGACTGTAGAAACCCTTGTTTCCCCTGACTTCTGATACTGTGACTGTTTTGATTGTCTTTGCGTATTTTGGTTTGTTTTTTAATTTTTTTGTGCATAAATGATATAGTGCGATTTGCAAGAATTTGATATAAAATTCAAATAAAATCATACAACTCTGGAAATGATAGGATTTATTGAAAATGCAGATGCCAGACTATTTATTTAACTTCTGGAATGATTACAAATGAGATCCAATAACATGCAAGTAAAAAGGCAACGATATTTTGACAAAAACCTGATTATTGCAGCAAGCTGAAAGAATGCATAAATGGTACGGCTTCAATATAAAGCTACTTCTCCCTCCGTCTAATGCTCCGGGAATTGTCCAGTGGTTTAGGCGCCACACATAATGAAGACAGAAGACTAAAAGAATAGGCGATTTGCCTTAGACTGAAGAAGTACGGCCTCTTGAGATGGTACGGCCTGAAATAAGAGTTGTACGGCTTTGGTATAGCAGCAACCAAACAAATAAAAGTACGGCCCTCAATGGTGTCTCTGAATCTCAATGAAATATGCGCCTCAACAGTTGAAACCCTACTGAATGAATCTCATGTTGTAAACTCTGAAAATCAATACTCGGTGAATGTTCTGTGATCTCTCCTGAATGAAGAAATCTCTCTGAAATGCAATAGATCAGCTGATATTTCACAGCCTCTGAACTGCAACACTGAAGATGGCTCGTTCTCCAATGCCTGTAGACAACTGAAACCCTTGGCTTTGTTCTCCAGAAGAAGACTTAATCAAAAATTGATTTCATATCATAATGAGCTCTGTTTTCAATGAAAACCCTTATATTCTCAAGAGGGTCGACTTTTTCCTCAAAAGGAATCATTTAAATAAAATAAAATTTTATCTTTTAATATTTCCAAAGTCTCGAACGCACTTTTAATTATAAATTATAATTAAAAAGTGGCCCCCTTCAATGTTGGTCGAACCCTTCAAGAAATCACTTAAGTTATAATATTAAATAATATTATAACTTTATATTATAAGCTTCAATAATTAATATTTTAATTTGAGAATTAAAATATTAATATCTTTCTCAATTTACGTCGATTAACGAACCGTCTGAACTGGTGAATAAGTGAGTGATTTTGCACATAACCAAACCATACTGCTAAAAATAGCAGGGGTGCTCCGCTGAATGCCAAATACTGCTAAAAATAGCAAGTCAGGCAAAAGACATCCGAATGAGCCCGAACGAAAGCCAACTGGTAAATTCTGACAATTCGAAGCCAAGCCAAGCTCCATCAAGAGACCCTCTAACCATGCATATTAGCCTACGAGGGCTAAGAATAGGCTAAATCCACTGAACTCTGATGCTCGCAAAATTGGGGACATTACAGTCCGCCCTCCCTGAAATTGCTTGTCCTCAAGCAATCTCTACTGCAAAGAAACCCAACTCCTCGGAAGGCCCAAAAGAAGAACTGTAAAGTGTCCCACACATCTCTGACTGTCTCTTGTAGCATCAACAAAAACACAACTGCGCAAGCTATTCCTGGATCCCAAACCCAGAGTGAAAGTCTGTCGTGTCTGTCATCCTCAGGTTGCCACTGCGCTCTACTGCTTCCAACTTCACCATGTTGTGAGCGGTGAAGTAACCCAATGGGACCCATCCAATACTCAGTGCCAAAACTATCACCACGTGGATCCCAATACAATCTGAATTCACATCCATCTGTTATGCAGAGATAAGAACTTCTAGAAGCATCTACTATACCAAAACTCTGCCTATCCTCTGCTAAACCCTCATGGATGTGATAACTGACCAAGCCATCATGTCAACTGAAACCATAGTCATCCTGTAACCATGTACCCATAAGAAAACTTTCTGACATAGAAGTAGCAAACCCTGTTGGATACATATCATCATGATGTAAAACTGACAGCTGTCCTTGCAAATAATCCCCCACAAACTGCTGAGTCTGGCGCTTGCAGCTGCTAATCCCATCTTCTGAAGATGGTGAATACCCATCCCACAACGGATGGTATAACTCAGGAGCCAAACCACACTGATGGATCATCAAATCCTCCGTGTGTGGACTAAAGGAGAAGTGATGAACACTCCTCACTATGCAATCAAGATAAAATGCTCCCACCTCTGTCAATGGCTGACCATCATAGTCCTGGGGAAACAAATCAGCATAAGTACAAATCTCCTTACTGGATGATGCCCTACATATCTCCTGTGACGACGATGGAGTAGTGACGTGATCTGTCACACAACTCTCAGAAAAATCAACTATCTCATCACAAGAGCTCTCAACCAAAACACTCATCCCATCTGAATTAACTACACCAATGTCTGTGATAGATGTAACCACATCCTCACTACAACCCGTGGATATAAGATTCTCATCAACTGCCTCTGTATATAACTGTACTGTATCTGCAACTGGTGGAGACTGTGCCAAACTCAACTCCATGGGCAGCTCCTCCAACCGTGACTATGACTCTTGAAGGGCCAACTGAGCACTCTCCAACGAGTCCATAGTCACCTCAAGCTCATGAGTGAGCTCATCGACCTGCTCCTCCTTCCTCTGCAATGCATCATAACAAATGCAATCCCACTCGAGAAGAAAATCCCTGTCCGCAAGTAGTTTTAAGTAATTTTGTTTCATCATTCCAATTGCTTCTCGAAGTGCATGTATCTCTGCAAGGGAAAAACCACTATCACCGTGCTCATCTGTCAAAGGAGTACTCCAACCATATGTAGCCAACATCTGACGAGCAACATCAAAATGCTCAATGGTTGTGGCAATCATATTGTCATTCACTTTTAGTTGCCCAACCAAATGGTGAGAACTTTGTAGCTTATGACCCCCATACAAGTTTTCCGGTTCACAATATGCACTATGATATGAGGTTGATTCGTCATCACTCACCTCATGATAAGCAGCATCATGTGTGCTTTTATCCATGCACACCTCAACATCTAAGGTACTGCTGCTATGTACCTCAAAGGATGGCTCAACTAATAAGGTAGAAGCTGCTGATATGATAGTGTCTTCACACACTTCCACTCCCAGTGTAACTGTATCACTTTTCAATTCATAATCCTGGGATTCCATGTCAACATACAAACCTTCAAATTTATTTTCTAAGGTCTGATCTGGAAAATCAGACTCACCATGACATGAATCCACATCGAATCCTGCACCATTAGCACCCAAATCTTGAGTACCTTCCTGTGACAACTCAATAGAATCATTTTGCACATGTGAAATCATTGCTATCTCATGTTGTTGGAAAGTTTTATCACTGCTGTCATAAAAATCAAAACTGATAGCAATGTTGATAACATCCTCTGGAATGTTGTCAATATCATTTTGGGGCTCCACCATAATATTTTCTTGATGTAAAATTTCCTTATCAACCACCATTTCATTTTCAACCCCATGTTTGTCTGTAGGTTGAAGATCATGATCTGCTAACTTATCACATTTTAAACCAAACTCATCATAGAAACTTTTGGTCACTTCACCAAGTCTCTCATTTTTGCTTCGTGATGAGATTCTTCTAGAAAGGGAATCCTCATACCGCTGCAAACTATGAGTTAATCTTCGTTGTGAAAGCATAAGTTTTCGCTGAATATTGTTTAAGGTGCTCTCAACACTTAGCTGCTCACTTTTTTTTGATTTGTGTCTTTCCCTGTTATAATCCATCTGATGCTCCATATATTGTTCGAAGTTTAGACGCTCTTTGATCTTATCTGGTAGTGCTTTGTACTCCTCATAAGCGTCCATTATCTCATCAGCAAATTTAGAAGCCATGACAACCATTTTGCTGTCCAAGCTTGCCAATCTGATAAAAAAGAACTCTGATTTTCTGTCTCAAGAATTTCGTCAGACATGTTTCTGTGCAAATTCTTAACTAATGTTCCAGCTTCCTTTCTGTTTGGTAATTAAACAAATATACTGCTAAATGATTTGAATTGACACAAGGATGCAATGCAATCACTTTCAAACACCCTCTCAATGAAAGATATGACTGAAACTTATTCAATATTCTAAGATGACTAGAAATGTAAGAGATAATTATCAACACCAAAGAGCATTTTGCCAAACTGTTTGCAACTACAGTCAGCTGTATCACAGCTACCAGCACTATAAGTGATGCAGATATGATAAAAAAGTCAGTTGCAAGTATGCTGTGTAAGACAACAATACAATATACTCTCCAAATACAATATTTTTAACTAGAATCAGCGATGACAATAATCTCAATCCAATGGCAATACTTTAGTCTGTCCTTTCCAATTTGAGTGCCTTAGAGACAGCAATGTCTCCCTTATAATTATTCTGAAGTTTATTACACCCTAAATTCTGAGAAGTTTCTTTTTGCTCATAAAATTTATTTCCCACACAGGATGGCAAGAAACCGCTCTGATACCACTGTAGAAACCCTTGTTTCCCCTGACTTCTGATACTGTGACTGTTTTGATTGTCTTTGCGTATTTTGGTTTTTTTTTAAATTTTTTTGTGCATAAATGATATAGTGCGATTTGCAAGAATTTGATATAAAATTCAAATAAAATCATACAACTCTGGAAATGATAGGATTTATTGAAAATGCAGATGCCAGACTATTTATTTAACTTCTGGAATGATTACAAATGAGATCGAATAACATGCAAGTAAAAAGGCAACGATATTTTGACGAAAACCTGATTATTGCAGCAATCTTAAAGAATGCATAAATGGTACGGCTTCAATATAAAGCTACTTCTCCCTCCGTCTAATGCTCCGGGAATGGTCCAGTGGTTTAGGCACCACACATAATGAAGACAGAAGACTAAAAGAATAGGCGATTTGCCTTAGACTAAAGAAGTACGGCCTCTTGAGATGGTACGGCCTGAAATAAGAGTTGTACGGCTTTGGTATAGCAGCAACCAAACAAATAAAAGTACGGCCCTCAATGGTGTCTCTGAATCTCAATGAAATATGCGCCTCAACAGTTGAAACCCTACTGAATGAATCTCGTGTTGTAAACTCTGAAAATCAATACTCGGTGAATGTTCTGTGATCTCTCCTGAATGAAGAAATCTCTCTAAAATGCAATAGATCAGCTGATATTTCACAGCCTCTGAACTGCAACACTGAAGATGGCTCGTTCTCCAATGCCTGTAGACAACTGAAACCCTTGGCTTCGTTCTCCAGAAGAAGACTTAATCAAAAATTGATTTCATATCATAATGAGCTCTGTTTTCAATGAAAACCCTTATATTCTCAAGAGGGTCGACTTTTTCCTCAAAAGGCATCATTTAAATAAAATAAAATTTTATCTTTTAATATTTCCAAAGTCTCGAACGCACTTTTAATTATAAATTATAATTAAAAAGTGGCCCCCTTCAATGTTGGTCGAACCCTTCAAGAAATCACTTAAGTTATAATATTAAATAATATTATAACTTTATATTATAAGCTTCAATAATTAATATTTTAATTTGAGAATTAAAATATTAATATCTTTCTCAATTTACATCCGATTAACGAACAGTCTGAAGCTGGTGAATAAGTGAGTGATTTTGCACATGATCTTACCATACTGCTAAAAATAGCAGGGGTGCTCCGCTGAATGCCAAATACTGCTAAAAATAGCAAGTCAGGCAAAAGACATCCGAATGAGCCCGAACGAAAGCCAACTGGTAAATTCTGACAATCCGAAGCCAAGCCAAGCTCCATCAAGAGACCCTCTAACCATGCATATTAGCCTACGAGGGCTAAGAATAGGCTAAATCCACTAAACTCTGATGCTCGCAAAATTGGGGACATTACATAGACCCCATGATGGGCACTGCCCCTCAACCCCAAGAAGGTGTTGCCCCCAAACCTCCATGAGAGGTGTTGTACCCAATCCCCCACAAGCAACATTACCTAATGACCTCACTGGTAGCTGCTGCCCCCAAACCTCTGCCCTCAGCCCTCATTTTTATTTGCTTTTTATATCTCTATGTTAATAAAATGCCTTTAAATTCAAAAAGCTATAGATTTTCCTCTTTCTTTCTTTCGCTTTTTCTATTTTTTGTAAATCTGACTTTTTCCCAATTAAATCTCCAATTTTAAAAAAATCTTAATCTTTGGTTTGCCGATCAGCCTACTAAAAACTCTGAAAGAGTGCTGGTTTGTCCACATGTGAACAGCAACACACCCTAGGATGTACTTTTGACTTATTATAAAGACAGCTTAAGTAGACATCCTGGCCTACCCCTCCACCAGAGTTTCGGAGTTACATTATACCTGTGGATCTCTTTCACACAATTTAATTCTTTCAGTAGCGAGGATGCATTTGAATTGAGAGGAGATAAAAGATAGTGAGGAAAGTTGAAATAGTGAATGTTATTGGCAGCTCCTTCATCCCATCCCCAGTGTGTATTTTTAAAATTTTTTCCTAATTTATAATCTTTGTATTTCATGCTAAAAATAACAAAATATGGTAAAGTTGGGTGCCTAATTTTTATAACCTGGAAATCAAATTTATACTGTATTTTGTTTCTATCTCTATGTAGAGGTAATTTGAAAATATCGTTACTCTTTATGAGAACTTGAATATTTTTTTTGCAGGGACTCTTGCATATTAGTGAACTGAGCACAAAATTTGTGTCTAAAGTTGAAGATGTAAGCTAAATTTGAATGTCCTTTCTTTTAATGTTTCAACATAGTGGACAGAAATAAGAATTTAATAATTTGGGATCACCTCGTTTAATTTACACCCATAATGATTAGATACACTATTTGTGGATTTCTGTTGATTTTTCTTGAATGCACATTCAATTTATTTCATTTTTTCGCTGGACTAAGCAGATTGTCAAAGTGGGAGATCGCTTGGATGTCAAGCTTATTGAGGTGAGAAACTTTCATTTGCATTCTCTGAATTGGAGCCATCTTCATGCCATATTGTATGATAGCTTTAAAATTCTGTTATAAGGCATTGACAGTTGTGTTATAACACTATACCTTTTCAGAAAAATGAACGTGGACAGTTGCGTCTGAGTCGCCGTGCACTTCTCCAGAATGAGGATCAGGAGAAGAGTAGTAGTAAGGAATTAACTACTGCTCTCAAGGAGAAGAGTAATAAGGAATTAGCTAGTGCTGTTAAGGAGAAGATTAGTAAGGAGTTAGCTTCTCCTGTCAAGCAGAAACTTACTAGTAAGGAATTAGCTATCAGTACGCAGGAAGGGTCGCCCCAAATCAATGGACAGACCGAGTAACACCTAAAGCCTGCTTGGTAAGTTAACACTGGGGAAAGGTTTTGGATGAAAATTAATGATACATTGTTCTTTGTTGATTTTAGTATCGGATCTTCAAATAATGATTCACAAGTAACACTTCCAAGCACCATGTGCGGGTCAAATATTTCCTGTACTAATATGTCAAAGAGATAAGATTGTTGCTGCTATCATCATGAAGGAGCCAGAGATTGGATGATAAATTCCCAGGTGAAGATATCTAAATCTACTTGAAAATTTTCTAGTTGACACAAAACAATATAGCCATTTATTTTTCATTCTCTTTAAATTTTTTAGCAGCTTGTATATTCTTTGAGATCCTACCTAATTATGTTTGCTCCTTAATAGGAGGTATCTGCTAGCTTGCCCAATCATTACAAAACTTCCCAAACCTATATGATCCAATGGAGTTCCAAGAAAGCAAGATGGTTGACCAAATTGTTGGAATAATTTTAAGGTTCCTTTGTTACCCATCATCTTCTTCTCTCCTCAACTGTTCGCATTTCAGTGACTTGAGAAGGGAAGACAATATCTTGCTTGTAATCATGTGTCATACAAGAAATTGTAAATTATTACTCTCATGGATAAATCTGGAAAAACGGCTCTTCAAGGTGTTTCTTGAAGCAGGAACAACAATTCTTTTTGGGCAAAGAAGTTTTGAGTTTGCTGTAACAGGAGTTTCATGTATGGACACATACAGAATGATTGATCAAATTTCGCTAAACTTTGATGCTTATTTTAGGAGAAGTACAACAAATCACGCTGTCTTTATGATCTAGAAGTTGTATATCCTCATTTTAGTGGGAAGAATCCATGAGTTATTTGTTCTCTTTGAAGATTTTAGTTTTCCAGTTGATATGTAATTTGGTTGAGAACAATTTAAATTGGTTAATGCAAGATTCCATTAAAATATTTAAAGAAGATTAAAGCAAGGTCAAGAAGTATAGACGAGGGAAAAATATTTATTATATTATGTATCCATCATTCTGGATGCACATTTGACCATATTTGTTAATTAATTGAAATTCAGAATGTAGTAATGATTTATTAACTGATTATGTTTTATCAGATAAATAAAAGAGAAAAATAAGTACACACATCATAAATAGAGGTATAAAGCAACATAGTATGAAAATTTTGAGGATGTAGGAATTTTGAAGCATAATATATATTTGGAGAGGAATCCTCAATGATTGCAAGTTGATCTAGAAGGACATGATTTGTGAAAATGTTTATAATTATGTTCTATGATGTTTCAGGGATCGCAGGATGATAGGAAACATGTTTCCGGGATGGTAGTCTGTATATATAACTTAAAATATTTAAATATTAATAATAGTTTAAAGTTTTTAACTTTATAAAAATTTAAATATTAATATGCTAAAACCTAGATTAAAATAAAACCAAAAACAACTTTTAAAACTATTAGAAAAACATATTCACATAGACTTCATTTCGTGGGCTTTTGAATCTTTCATCTTCATTTGACGAGCTTTCTAATTGTTTAGTTGGCAAATTAATTTTGATGTTAGAAATGAAAGGACCTAAATTCAAAAGTAGAGACACCATCATTGCAGAGTCCAAACCCTCCCATGTTGCTACCAATGAATGTCACCGTGAATGAAGATGCCTTCAGCAGATACTCACAAATGTTGGCATTGTTGTAAATGAGATTTGTTGGTCATTAATAATATTAATATTATCATAGGCAGAGTGAGGAAGTAGTGGCAAATCACAAACTTTCAAACACGAATGATTGGCTGTTGAAAGGAGATGGGTATCTTTTAGTGTGTTTGGCAGCATTTCATACGAGAAAAGAGAGAAATCTTTAAATCATACAAATGTGTAAGGAAGAATTAAATCATGATTTTGAATGAATTTTACGTTTCGAAAATGTTTCTTTGATTTTGAATTTTCACAATGAAATCCAACAGACCATATGACTTAGGATAACAATGTAGCGGTGTATTTTTTGAACAGATGAAATTGTGCTTTTATTCTCCCGAACACATGGACATCCTCAACCAAGACTTAACTAGTGTATCATGTCATTTTGAGGATGTTCTACAATTCTTTAAAAACTTAGAGACAATTAAGGAATGTCCCATGTGTACCGTTTTGGGGATGTTCTACAATTCTTTAAAAAAATAGGGATAACTAAGGGATGTTTGTTGTCATCTAACCATCTCGCAAATATCATTGGGAATAGGGATGCCTATTGCCACATCGTCTCACAAATGACATTAGATCATGAGACACCTATACAAGGTTGAGGACACATCTTTATAGAACATAAGTTTTTAATTGTTATGTAATAAAGCACAAAATTTAATTAAAAAAAGTTTTTTCAAAATTTGTTGAAATTGGTGTGTAGGTTGAAACTTGTAATAGTGATAATAGCATAAACATGCCCTTTTCCCTTATGTTTTGGACTCACTTTGATAGGGGTGTTTTTTTTGCAATAACACATCTACAAGTGGCATATTCTTGCATGAAATCTAGTTCATGACCTTATCCTATCATATTCTTGCCATCACTCATCCTCAAAAACTATTTGTGATCCTTATATCTCTCATTTGCCATCTTGAACTTTTAAAATTTCAATTCAATTAAATCTTATTTACTGCCCTAACTATTGTGAGTTTATATGGTGCATATTTGTTCAAATCGACGTGCTTTGTTGTATTTAAGGGCATCTTATATTCATTTGAAAATGACCTTAGAATCATTAGAAGAGTATTTGCATGAGAGTGTCATAGAATATTCATATAGCATCTTCTTCGGTATATTATACATTTGCTTATAGACTTTGATATTTAATCCTTTATTATTGAATTAATTTTCTTAGGGGTTTGACTAAGGAGAACATGAAATTAGCTTAGCAAATTCCCAAACTATGTAGACACCACTCCACTTCAAATATAGATACAATGAGTTGAGGTGAATTTGCTATAATCATACAATCCTTTCTAGTTCACTTTTGTAAATCAAAGTTGACTCCCACTTGCTAAAATAATTTTGTAGGTGTAGATCTTATCCATAATAGACAACATCAATCTTATAGATTTTAAGGTGTTTGTGTAGCCAAGGCCTAAAATTCTAACACATTGCAAATCAATTCTTAGCATCTTCCATGACATGCCCCATCCATAGAAATCTAACTAATTATTGTATTTAATTTATTTCAATACTAGAATTAATTTTGCATTTATTAGTCCAATCTTGACTATTTATCCTAAGCTATTATTATTGTTTAATTATTTGCCCTAGGATATTTATATGTAAGGGCATTATTTTACGTTACAAACCTAGACAAGATGAAAACTTATTATGTGTAATGTTTGGTGTGGCTTTCAATTTTGATGAGGCCTTGGCTTGGTATGGGCTTTCAAATCCTTGGGAGTGACTCTTCAGTTAGAAATATTTTTTTCTTATGAATAGTATTTAGAATCCTTGGGAGGCAATGAAGTATTTCCTTATCTTGAAAAGCAATGAATTCAAGAGTGGTGTGTCTATTAACTCTCTTTGGTGGTGGCTTATTTTAACCTAATATCGATAATTGATAGCTTAGGTCCCTTGGAATCAAGGGCTGAGATTCTTCAAAAAGGCATCATATTAATTTTTAACTCTTTTCATATCATGAAGACTTTTGACCCTTTTTTATATTCATACAATTGTTTCCTATAAATTAGTTTTTCCTTTTAACAAAATTTGGGTAGAGCTTTAATGAAATCTAACCCCCATTGTTGAAAAGGGAGGGGGCTTCAATAGTAATTAGTTTAAGTGAAAAGTTATTGGCTTGAAATTTATAGCTAATTGTTGATAGGTTTGGTAGTTCTGCACCTACTAATATGCACCATGAAACATGGTTGGCCAAGAATATCATGCTCCCAAAATCTCAAGATATAAAATGTAATGATTTATTAATCTCATCACATTGTAGGCATGTTTTTCTAGCTATTAATTTCTTTGAAACTACTACTCATGAAAGTCATTGGAGATTCTTTATTTTTTTGCAACTTCTATGTAAGAATTGTGAACATGATATACTCTAAAGCATAACCATATAGGTTTAAAAAATTGTTGAAATTCAATTGCACCAATAATAAGACTGTGCTAATAGCTTATTTAATCTTTCTGAAAGCTCTTTCCCTTTCTCCAGTCCATTTGAAAGCTAGTCTCTTTCACTATTGCCAATATATCTTGTCAACTCTAAAAAAGTTGATACAAAACTTTGCAAGAAATTAACTTTTCCAAAGAATGAATGTACACTAGTTTTGCTTGTAGGAAATGATAAGTTACAAATAACATTAACTTGACTATCTTCCTTGAAAACTATATGCCCTTATAACTTCCCTTCAATTGCTACAAAAATAGACTCCTTTGGATAATTTGCATCTTCCAAAACCTTTTATTAAATGTTGAAAATGATCAATATGTCTCTTGAGAACTCTATGGGATCAACCAAATATAGCAAAATTATTGTCCTTCAAGTTGCCAAAGGCTAAATTCATTGGTCTTTGAAAGGTGTCACTTGCACTGATTAGACCAAATGACATTTTGTATAAATAAAAATACCCCAAGGAACTATAAATGTTTTCTTATACCAATTTTTACTTGCAACAACTTGTGTTAGGATATTGTGTCATCTAAACATAATCTTAATGTACTAATGTCAAATCTCTAAAAATCTTGGAATGGGTACTTAGATGCCCATGTAGGTGGTTGAGAGATTAATATTTTATTATTCTCTATGTTACTTGCAAATATTAATTGTAGGTACATTAAGAAGCAGGTTGGTGCATGACAAAGATGGTTACAAATTAACTTTTGATTTACACCACTTTCTTATTTCTAAATGCTAGAGGAGAGAGTGGATAATCTTGCTTATAATGAGTGGTGTCCACTTGAGGTACTGGTCCCATTTTGGAGTGCTAGCCTTGGGAGTGGTTCCTACTATATTAAATAAGGTCAAAGAGGCTTGTAAATTATATTTTTTATTCATCGATGCATTGATGAGTCACATGGGAGCATTGGGTTTTTCCCATAAGGTGGTTTTGGGTTGTTATGATTTTAGGAATCCACTTGCAATTTCTTATTAACTCTTCTCTATATATTGTATACTTTGGATAGAGGTTCCATGGGTTGTTTACATGTACACAAATACTATGAGAATATTATTAGATTGACAGGGGAAGTTTGTTGATTATGTATACTTTAGTGGTGGATATTATTTCAAAAGGGTTTCTCCATGTATATCCAGTGTTATGTGTTCAATTCTTATGGTTTGATGATTTTTTAATTGTTGACTTATACTTCCACACATTCTCTTAATGATTAATCAAATGATTGTAGAAACAAATATTACATTTGTACTCTTTCGAGAAGCTTACATTTAAAGTAATCTATCCTAATGTATAACATTTGCTATTGGAGCCTTGGTTATGTTGAGAAAGGGACGACGTTCTTGAAGTTTTGTGAGTTTTATGGCTATAGTCAAAGCTTTCAACTTGAGTGGTTTTATAGATTTGTGAGTGATTGATACCATGGCCTCTACCTCTTCTTCAAATATTAACAAGTGTTATGGCACTAGGTAGAGTTGTGGAAACTAAATGTGGAGGATCTTTGAAAGAGAGATAAGTGGGAAAGTTGTTGTGAAGGAAAAAGTTATGATGGTATGTATGATGAAGATTTGAAAATGTTGGACAAGAAGGTAGGAGGCATAATTTGATTCTCTTGTAGATTTCAACCTCTTGAATGTCTTAGAGGAGACCACTATATTTACATTGTGGAAAAGGATAGGTAATACTTACCAAGACAAAAGTGTAACTAATAAATTGTAAGCATCCCAAAAAATATTTATATTATTTGCAAATGAATGACAATGATTATGTTGTAGAACATTTAAATTCTTTTAATTTGATTTTGAGTTAGCTAACTTCAATAGATGTTAAGCTTGAGGAAGAAGATAAATATATCTTAGTACTTTGTTCTTTACTCAAATCTTGGGAAATTTAATTATTGATATCAATGGTAGTGAAATAAAGCCAAAGATGAATAGTGTTATTGCTAGTTTTCTTTTAGAGGAAATGAGAATACAATCTATGGACGAAGGCTTGAAGAATGCATGGCATGTTTAGGGAAGGCCCAAGAACAAAGGTGGGTTTGAGGGGGATTAGAAGAAATTGAAAGATAGGTCCAAATTGAAAGGACGGTCAAAAAACCCTAGGAAGAGCATAGTGTTAAAACTCTAGGAAGAGAGGGTATGTGAAGAAGGAATGTAGAAACAAAAAGAAAAATTCTAATGACAATGATAATGTTGTGTTATTTATTTTTGCAAACACTATTAACGATGATGTTTGGCTAATTGATTTGAGTTGCTCTTATAGGATGACCCTCCCCAAGGAGTGGTTCTCATCACACAAAGCTTATGATGGCAGAGGAATTTTTCCTTAATGACAACACATAAAATTTTTGGGGAGAGAAAGGTACAATTGTGTTTCTATAATGGGAGGATCAATCAAAACCCTAAATAATGTTTTGCATATTCTAGGACTTACAAGAAACTTATATTTTATGTTCAAATTGAATGATTTAAGAGTGTATGTGACATTCATCAAGTCTAGTTGTAGGTAGGTAAGAGGAAATGTAGTGGTAGTTGGAGGATCTTGAAGTGGGACTTTGTTTAGGCTTGATGCCTCAACATTTTGAACCTCTACCAAAATAACATAATTTTAATAAATGCATGTATATTGTGGAACCAATTTTTGGGCCACATTAGTGAGAAAGGTCTTAGGACACTTATTAATAAAATGATGGTTGGTGATTTTTCTATTTGCTCTTATGAGCACTTTAATTTCTATAAACATTATGTGTATATAAACAAAATAGAGAATTTTTTCTTTTGGTAGTTCTAAACTAAAGGGACTATTAAAAAATCATTTGGTTGCGTTTGATCCAATGGATGTGAATTCTATAGGTAAATCTTCATATTATGTTACTTTTGTTTATGATTGTTCTAGATACAATTTGATATGTTTTTTTTCTCCAAGTTCAAGTAATTTAAGGCACTTGTAGATATGCAAATAAATAAGAACATTAAAGTGTTGAGATTTGACACAAGTGGTGAATATTGTTCTAGGGAATTTGATGATTTGTGGAAGCATGCAAGGATTGTTCGACATAAAACTTCCCCCTATATTTTTTGCAAAAGTTGGTGCAAAGAAAATAAACCAAGACTTAATAAAAAAGAGTCAAAATTATTTCAATGGTAGATAGTTAGACCAATGCTTTAGATAGAAGCTATAAGTACCAGTTGTTACTCAGTATATCGATCTCCTTGTTTGGCTCTTGTTCAAAAACCTCCTTATGCAATGTGGATAGGTAAGAAACCATTTGTTTCACAATTAAGGGTATTTGGTTGTGAGGTTTGAATTCATGTGTGTAAATGGAAGTGACTTAAACTATATTAAAAAAGCACATAAATTTATCTTTGTTGCTTATAGTGAGAATATTAATTAACATTATAAGCACATAAATTTATCTTTGTTTCTTATAGTGAGAATATTAATTAAGGTTATAAGCTTTGAAATCCACTGACCTAGAAAAAAAATTATTCTAGAGGGAACTTTTAGGGAGTTTAGAACATTTTCAAGTCCTTTATGACTGAATGAAAAAATTGGTAGATTTGGATGCTACGAAAAAAAAATAGAAAGATGCACATGTTGAAGAACAAAATGATGGATTAGTAGATGGAGAGGAAGAAGGGGGTTCAAATAAGATTTTTGAGTAGGATTAACATGAAAATGAGTAGGAAGAGCCCCTTACTCTAGTCTTGAGATTATTCATTAGAGAATTAAACCCAATGGATTAGTATATCCCACCATATTTCTATTATGTATTTTTTGATATGTATTTATGAGAAATCAAGATCTTTTAGGAGGGCCCATTTTTCAAAGGATAATGAGCCTTAGATGCATGCCATGCAAGAGGAGATGATAGTTTTGGATGATTGCGACACTTGGGATCTTGTTAGTTTGATCAAGGAAATAAATTCCATTGGTTAAAAGTGGGTGTACAAAATAAATTCAAATTAGATGGTTGGTTAGAGAGGTACAACTCCAAACTAGTGGCTAGGGGCTACTCCCAAAGAGAGGGATTTTATTTTGGTAAATTCTTCTATCATATTGCTTAATTTTCTTCCATTAGATTTCATTATCTACTACTACATTTTATTTTGAGATTGAGAAAATGGATTTTAAAACCCTTTCTTGCATGAGGACCTTAAGAAGAAATTTATATGCAATAGTTAGAGGAGATAGAGATAAAATAGAAAGAAAATTTTGGTTTGTAGGATTGAGCAATATTTAAATGGTTTGAAACAATCACTTTGAATGTGGTATCAAAAATTTGATTCATTTACTTTCAAGTTGGGTTTTGTTAGAACTGAAGAGAATCATTATTTTTATATTTTGTACTAATAATCATATTCCAATTATTGTCTTGAATGTGGATGACATGTTTATTAGTAATAGCAAGACAATAATTAGGGAGCTTAAAACTCAATTTTCTAGAGCATTTGACATGAAGGGTTTATTAGTAGTAAAGTCCATTTGAGGAATGGAAATCATCAAGAAATGAATTCACATAAGCTTTAGCTTAGTCAAAGTATATGAACACAATTTTGTAGTGGTTTTTTACGCACAATTGTAAACTGCTAAGTATTATTTTACATGGCACTGAAATTTGATTGGATGTGCCATAAGTTAGATTATGATGTAGAAGATATGTATAAATTATCTCATACTAATTATATTGGTAACCTAATATATGCAATGGTTTTCACTAGACTAAATATTTCCTAAGTAGTAGGAGTTCTTAGCAAGTTTGTCCCTAACCCAATAAAAGAGTCTTGGAATTAGGTTAAGATGGTGTTTAGATATTTTCAATGACTTATAATAATTGTTTATGTTATTATGGTTCTAATAATATGGTAATTTATTGGACATATAGGGCTTTGTTAATGCAAATTAGGTAAATGACTTGATAGTCAAAAATCCACTAGTGGCTATGTGTTTTCTCTACTTGGTGGTGTTATTAATTAGATGAGCAAGAAGTATCCCATGGTTTTTATATCTACTATCAAATTAAAGTAGCCTATGGTTGTTATATCTAGTATCAAATTAAAGTATCTCTACTTGGTGGTGCTCCTTGACTTAATCGAATAAGTATCCATGCAATTTAGAGGTGTTGACTTCAAACTTCACCATACATCATGGTGGCATCAACTTGACTTTACCACTTATATGGTTACAAATAGGAGTGGTGATCTCCCAAGGTTAAGGTCATTCCTAGACCTAGACCTAAGCCTTGAGGGTTCATGATGACCTTGCATACGTATCCCTTGTAGGAAATTAGAGGCCTCGTAGTTCACCCACCAATGTCAAAGGGAGTTCATTATGTCCTCTTGTATGAGATCTATGATCTCTCTTTAAAACATGACTATTTATAACTTAGTCCAATCATAATAAAACAATAAAAAATCACCATCAAGAGTTAGTTCTATACCAAACATTACCAATCGATAGTGTGCAAACACAAACAAGCATACATGGGTCATATCATTTCATAATTCCTCAATTCCCACAGGGAGTGACTCGAGCATACATCACATATACACAAGTGACTAGTTCATACACATCACATCTACATATTGATTGGTTCCAAGATACATCACATATACATAGTGACTAGCTCCAACATACATCACATATACAAAGTGACTAGCTCCAACATACATTGTATATACAAGGTGACTAGCTCCAACATATGTCACATACACATAGTAACTAGCTCATATGTACATCACAAGTACATAAGTGATGGGATCATATGTACGTCACATCACAACAATGACTAGCTCATACATACATGGCCTGTACAATATTAGTGATGGGCTCATATGTACATCATAAGTACAAAAGTGGTTGGCTCATACATATCACATATACCACAGAGACTAGAAAACACATTCAAATTGGCTAACACACACTTGTCCTTAGTGCATTCTGGATAGAAAAGGAGTGTCTGTGCATTGCACACTACACCGTGGGTCCCATCCTTTTCCATGGTCTTCTGCATCATCGGAAAACTAGTAAGAGGATTAGGTGCATCCATACTACACCAAGGGTCTTCCCTCAACTCAACAAGGTCAAGTATACCATTTCCACATCAAGATATGCCAAAACTATACTATGAGGTTGGTCCAACTATTACCTACCTATTCTTCATTAGAAACTCTCTTCCCTATAGTCCATTAGATGACTAAGCAATCAAAGATGACCATCATTGGCATAGTATGCTCCTTGACTACTATCAATCTCGAGCATCATGGTATTGTTCCTTGACTACTATCAATCTTGAGCATCATAGTACTCCTTGACTACTATCAATATCGAGCATAATTGTACTGCTCCTTGACACCTATCAATATTGAGCATAATAGTACTTCTCCTTGACACTTGTCAATCTTGAGAATAATAGTACTGATCCTTGATACTTGTCAATCTTAAGCATAAGAATACTACTCCTTGACACCTATCAATCTCAAGCATAATAGTGTTGTTCCTTGACTTCTGCTTAGCACTATAGCTAGAAGATAGGTTCTTAAATTTGAATAAGTAGATCACAAGCAACTGATTTAGGGGCTTGTACATAGTCATATAAGTCAAATCAATATTCACAACACATAAAATATATCACCTAGAACCAACATGAGATAAGCTCAACTCATCATGTACCCACAACCAAGTAGTCAAATTCATTCTTTCATTCAACCTACTTTTCATAATACATGTTATGTATTGAATACAAGTTATCGAGTTTCTTAACTCTTTCATAACCATCTAATACCCATTTCGGCCTTATTTGAATCCTATTGAAGAGAGAAGGTCAACCCCATAATCTAGGAATTATCCCCCCTATACTCTCCCCCTATGGACTTGAAGTCACAAAGGCATCCTTCGCCCAAGGACCACCAATGAACCCACTTCTAAATGGATCAAAGTCACATGCAATTCTCCTCACAAGGTCTCTCAAAGGACACCTACACACGAGTTCCCATGATCGAAGTTTTTATTAATTACTATGTCTTACTCCAACAAGGTTCCTTTAAATGATTCCCAATAGTCAATAGTGAATAACAAGAAGTAGGGAATTCAAACACCATTCCCAATATAGTAAACCTATACCATGAAACTTCCATCCACGTATGTCAAGATCTTAATTAAACCTTAACATGTTTATTATTCCTATCTCAATGTTATCCCAAAACCGTTTACAATTACCTATCAAGGATATCAAGCCAAATTTGGCATTCTAATGATAATACCACATAGTTTATAACACACGGTTCTATTTAGGCCTAGAGTGTGATAACATGTATACCATGTGATTTGGTAATCTTAGATATCACATGTGCAATGGTTCTTGATATCTTAAACCACTCTATTATACTAATAAGAAACCCCTTAAACATTCATATTATATTCAAGTATCACAATTAGAATACATTTACTATAAGGGTAGTAATACTCAAGATCTATTCACAATGTGATCGATATGCTAATATGGTCAAGCATCACGATTGTATTAATCAATCTCAATTAGAATGCCATGCCTCTATAAGGCCATACAACATTATTAAAACCTTGAAAGACATAACACAATAGTTATAAACTTGCTACAAGAAAATCCATATGGAATTCAACTCTAGATGGTTGACAAAACTATATCCATCATATCAGCATTCAAATACATATACATCAAACAATAATATATTATTAATCTCTTAATATATTTTATTATCTAGTGAAATCCACTACTTTTAAAATAGTCTAGTTCACAAAATATGAAAAGTTTATCCTAACTAATTATAACTAGATATGAAATTATTAGTAAGTAATAATATATCAAGACATGTTATATTATATGAGTGCAAATGGATTTATATCTTAATCTCTATTCAACCATTGAAATAAATGATAGTTTCCTTCCATTGATTCATGCAACAATCTAGTACCAATCCCTTAGTTCATTTGATAGTTCAAATGCTACTTAAGAGTTCTATGGCCATCATGTAGTAGCATAATGCCTATACATATAATCCAAAATTTGAGGCAAATTATCCAAAAGTGCCAATATGAAATAATGTTAATATATGAATATCATATAATTTTAGTTCATAAACTGGATAATTTTTTCATACTTTCCATTTATACTAATTATAACCTTGATGGTCAATAGTAAGGTATTAGAAGATGTCACATAGCATGGTTACATAGGGTTTATCTCTTAACTCAATCTCAACAGCATTATCAAATTAAATGATAGTTTCCTTTCATTTACCTTGTAATTATATTGTGGTTTATTAAAGCTATAATATCCTTTCTTCATTCACTTAATAATTTCCATAAATCATATTTAAGAGGTTGATAAACATTTTATAATCATATAAAATGTATATCCTAAATTTGAAGTAGATTACCAATATTATCAGGTTGAATGTTAAATTACGTTTAGTTTAGTGTGGTTCTAGTGCCATTGAAAAGGATTCATTTTCACTTACAATTGCTCAACCACAATCTGAATCTTAGATTACATAATTGTGTTCCTAGTTCATAATATATAAAGAGGTCTATAGATTTAATTTAAAAATCAAGGCCACCTCATTCCATATAACCAATTAAAATAAGATACAAAACCTTTGAACTTTATTTATAACACAGTTCAAGCATTTAGAAGATAAAATAATTTAACAAAGAGTTAATCCCAATAATGTCATTCTTTAACAACATAATCTTACATCCCTGCTCTCAAACTCCCTTTTTTATATAGGAAGAATAATATAGAGTTAAACACTAATCTAGGAAGTAATAGTATGGGATGAGTGCACTTAGCTATAAGGATGGTATGGAAGAAATTTCTCGCGTAGGCATGGGAATCGACTCTTCAATGGTGACCACTCAACAAAACTCCACGCTCTATAAACTACACTGCTTTTCTTCATTATATAAGTGCAACCCATCTTGCATTGTTGTCTTCATCTTCTCCTTTTGGAGGCAAAAGATTTAAATGGCCACGATGCAGAGTTCGATGTAGCATAGGGAAAGTATTGAAAGTGATGAATTAGCCCAGCACCCTCACTCTCTCGAACTCATGCACCACTCCGTATTTAATCTACTTGAATGAGCATCCATTTTCTTTACATATTTGATGGCCCTTTCAACAAACTCATTCTTTGAATATCCTGCGGAACACTAAACCACCATTATTTGAGGCATTTCCTTCAAAAAAAAAACCTCATCAAGAACACCAATTTGTGCATATCCTACTGTCATCACCACCCATGAGACCATGACTCTTTATACTTGTACATTTTATGTCTTTTCACCTCGCCTCATTGTGCATCTGACGAAATTATAATATCCTCTATGCTTTTATGGATGTACACACATGTTTGTAATCTTCCTTTTTAGGTGCAGGCTAGATGGAAAGAGGTCATCAAAGGTTGAGGACTCTAGATTTACACTTCCAACTGCATTTGTTGGAAAGTTTGTAAAGCCCTTTCAACAAATCCATTTAGTGTATAGCCTGCAATTACTGCAGCCCAAGAGACCACATTTCTTGAGACGTTTCCTTTAAAATCCTGAATGCTTCTTCCAAAAACCACCATACTACGCATATCTTGCAATCATTGCATATCTGAATGTTTCTTTGAGGGACTTACTCCTCCCCATCTCTTCTCTTCTCCTCACATTTTCTTTACTTCCTCACCTGTGCGATTCCTCATTCCCTCTCTTCACGTCCCTTCATCCTCTCTTCTTTCCCCTTACTCCCTCTCTACTTTTTTTTTGTCCAAAATTGTGTGCACACCCCCTAATAGAGGGAATGCAGGGGTTTATTTTTCCATGCAATTTGTAGAGTTTTCCCTTAAAATACTTAATCAATTGTGTAACTAATCATACACACAACTAGGTACAACTAGGTGGATCTGAAGATCCTTCATATCTAAGCAATTCATCATTAAAAAGAAAGCTTCATTTAATTGTTAATAGGGAATCGTAGACTTAGGATGATGTCGACATTGTATGTGCATTCATTAATACTATCTTAATCAATTGAGTATAGGTATTGAAAGAATAATTCAAAATAACTTTTACTTAAAGAAAATAAATTAATTAATCTAATTATTACTAGTTGCTACGAGTACCTTTTACTTCCATGGACTATAACTAATTAATCCTATGTTGCAGTGTGCGTTTATCCTAACTTAATCATTTAGTTGAATACATAATAAAGTATTGAATTGGAAAATCTTGAAATACCAATGAATTGCAATATAAACTAAGAATCAAAATTCAAAACTTCAAAGCATAATCTAACTAACTACTATTATGTAGAATTGGCAATACCTCAAGTGGCCCTTGCTTGAGTGTTGTGTTCCACAATATCTTGAATTAACTTAGCAAATTAGATATCTAGAGAAATCTTCTTTATTGCAATATATTAGACATCAAAACACAATGTAGCAACTACTATTCAATCTAACTTCTGCAAAGATCTAGCCCATATCTTCTAACTAGACTTCAATCTCTCAACATGACACCTTTCTAAATAGGACCCGTTAGAGTTTGTTTATTATCAAACTGTAAACAAACTTATCCACAAATGTCAACTCTTCCTAGAAGATAGGAAGAGGACTTGAGTTCATTAAAATTGTAAAAAACAACTAACTATTGGAAGCAAGAGTGCAGAAATCAAGCAAGGATTCTACATCTTTTAAGGAAGCTGCTATAATATAGGAATATGTTGGACAGAGCATCCTCATCATAACTATCATTCTTATTCTAAACATACTTCTTCTTTTGAGTTTATTCAGCAGATGGAACACCACATGGATAATTGTGTCCATGACCCCCAATTGTCGTCTTCATCTCATTCTAGAAAACATGTTGATGTTTTACTTGATTGATTTCGCTGTATTGAACCATCGCCCCTTTGTTGCAGGTTGATAGGTCTTTGAGTTGTAAGGGTTAGTCTTATTTATAAAATCACATTAGTGATATGAGATTTCCACAATCCATCATGAATGTATTTTTGTTGCTTATGGATTCGATTGTGTGTAAGTTTTTCCATCACATTCATATTCATAGTTAATCAACAAATTAATCAAAAACTTGCACACAATCAAATCCAGAAGCAACAAAAATACATATAAAATCACATTCATAGTTAAAATCACCATAATTAATCAAGAAATTCTACTAAACTTATAGACATTTGAAATCCATGCATACATTCATTAATATCACATACATAGTCTTTAAATGCTTACAATACTTAAAGGTATATAAAATGTATTGTCCCCTTCTTAGTAGCCACCCCGGAGATCGTTTAGCCTTTATTTATTCTCGAAGGCTAAAAGGAGAAATAAGGGAATAATAATTAAATTAATTGTTTATAAAATTATCTCCATAAATTAAAATTAAAAGGGTAACTTTATTTATAATTAATTTAATTAAAGTGGCTTAAAATAAAATAAATTATAAAAGTCACTTTGGGAATAAAATAATAATATTTTCTAGAAGCTTCTTGGAAGTCATTGAGAAATATTTATAAGGAGTTGTGGGTTTAGCATTTGAGCATGTCTTGGATTATACTTCTCATACCAGATTGGTAGATGCTTGAATGCTTACTTCTCTGAGGGTTTGAAGACTCTAGGATACCAAGTTTGGTTGTGAAAGATCAACCCTAGCTAGAGATTGTGGAGGAATCCATCCAAGGTTTCTATAGGTGCTTCATTGCAAGAGTTGTATTGGTGCAATAGTTGATGTATTATTGCACTTTTGTAAAAAGAGATTGATTGAATGCAATAACTGGTTTATTATTGCATTTACTGAAGGGCTTGCAAGGTTGAAATAGCTAGTTTATTGTTGCACTTGAGGGAGTTATTTTTGTTGGTTCGATTGTGTAAAATTTAATGGTCAATGACCAAATTTTGCAATGCACAAGAAGTTCAATTTTTCTTGGAGTCTATTTTTAGTATTTGGGCATTATTAATATCAATTGTAGAAATCATATTTCTTCTAAGAATTCAGGCGCGGGGATTTTGGAAATTGAAGCATTGGATTTTCAACATTAAGAATCGATTTCTCTGGCTGGGAATTCATGGTTAGTCAAGGAGGAGTTCAATTAGTGAAAGAAACATTTAAGTTGAGCAGATCAAATTTATCATTTAAGTTTCATTGTTGTTGCTGGAAAATTTGTGGTGTTTCATGTATTGCAGGCACGATTTCTTGAAGTAAATTTTGGAGATTATAATTGACAATCATTGGTGCAGCATTTTGTTTTGAAGTCAGTCAATTTTTGGTGTTTGAAGACTTGTGTTATGATCAAATGTTGTTGAAAGAGATCGCATTGAAGAAGTAACCAAGGCACAACCATTATCAACAAGGATATTTTGATTTTTCAAGAGGTTCAATTGAGTCTTCATTGCTTCAACAGAGAATCATCAGGTTCATTCCTTCATTGTATAAGTCGCATTTAAATATCATTTAGAGGTCTCAAAATCACTGTTTACAATAGTCCATGTAATTGCATTTCATACTAAGCATTTTTGAATCACTGCCATCTATTTGCATTGTCTTTGGCATATCAGTTATATTGTAAATTATCTCTCTTTGAGGGCGATCTTCTATAAGATCTATTGGAAAAATTTTGTAATCAATTTGAAGTCTATTCATTGGCAACAATATATAATATTGGAGCTTGGTTTGCATATGAAGTGTTTGACAAAATGCCTCTTTGTTGTAACTGCATATTGGCATGAGTTTTTCAGTCATCATTTAGTTGGAAAAATTAGAAAATTACTTGCATTGTATCCTAATTTCATTTGCAGTCATTCAACATATTTAATTAAGTCTTTTCATGCATCTTATCATCATTCAAAAAGGAAAAATAAAACAAGAAAACATTTTCCAGCTGAAATTATTTTGCAAGACAACTGTTTGACAAAATTACCAAGCAGCAAAAGCAGAAAATTAAGATCAGATTTAGCAAGGGTCATTACAGTGGTATCAGAGCTTTGATCCTACCATCTTGGAGGGTTAGTTTGTTTGATACAGTTGTGAATCATGGGTTCCAAATCAAATGATATAATGATTGCTTATAAGGAGTACCTTGCACTTCCACAAGATATTAGAGATAATCTCTCCTTTGTTTGCTATATGGAGTATCAGAAGGATTATAGCAAGCAAAAAAGAGATTCAAAGACACGTGAACAGTTAAGTGTTGAAGAAATCTTGAATAATATCCAACAAGAACTTATGCTTTCCCAAAAAATATTAGCTCAGTATGAAAAGTCCATTTCAAGACGATCTACATCACAAAACAAGGAGAGACTTGAAATATCTAAAAGTCTCTATGATGAGTTTTCAACAATTATTGACCAGCCTATAGTTGAGCCTAAGGAGAGCAAAAATCATATTTCCATGGAAAAAGGTTTTGAGTAGGAGGCCACCAAAGTTTTTCAAGAGAGACTAAGGTTTGTGGGTAAGAATTTAAAACTCTTACGTTAAAGGCTAAAGTATCTCTCCTTAACATTCTAGAGGAAGCAAAAATTTGTCTCTATAAAGTTGGTCAATCATCTTCTCAAGCGATGTGTACAACTTTGACTTCATTGGTGAGATCATTAGAAAAGCCAGAATTAATGAGACATCAGGATGAGGAGGTCAGATTGGCAGTTGCTACTTGCATAAGTGAAAGTGTGAGGATTGTAGCTCCTAAAGATCCTTATCATAATGGAAAAATGAGAGAGGTCATGCAGTTGATTATTGAAAGCTTTAATGGGATAGGTGACATCAAAATCCCTACTTTCAATAAGAGAGTCAAAATTCTAGAAGTGATGGAAATGATGTGTTATCATGTTTGATTATGATGGTCTTATTCTCCAATTATTTGATTGCTTCATTTCTAGAATCAAGAAATGCCATTTAGACAAGGTAAACACATTTATGTTCAACATACTATCCTTGATCCTAGATGAAGATGATGATGTGTGCAAGCAGTTGCGATCTGATTTGTTAGACATTTGGAGAGGAAAAAAACATGTTTCGACTATAGCATATGATCTCACAAGAAGATTGGTTGAGAAGAAGATCGAGAAATTTAAGGAGCAACTAACTACAAAGGAGTTGATCTCATTTGGCTTACAGGATTCATCTTCTCTACATGAAGAAAATAGGCCATCATCCAGTGGATCAGTTGAGTTGGATGATGACATCACATAACAAATTGAGCCCTCTTGTGTTATGACACCTAATAAGGGCATTGATGATGTTTCTATAGGTAGAATTAGCATTGTCCTAATTCCAAATTTGGATGTATGTAAACAGGACTTTGCGGAAGAAGATAGTTGTGTAACTCAAGAACTTCAGGAACATTTGAATGCTTCTTCATGTGAAGCAAAAGTTGTTCATACACCCAATAGTCTGCACAAGTTGAAGAACTAGTTGAAGGTGAATGAGGATGAGATTGTGGAAGCATTGTCTCATCATGATAAAATGCTCAAGATGATTGAAAATCATCTTTGGATGGTTCAACTGGAGAGAAGACAACAGGGAATTGAAGTAGATTTTTCTCATGATAGCTTGCAGGTAATCAAAGAAGGTATGAGGGAAATGAAGTCAAATTATTTTCACCTTCTTTTAGATCATGACCAACCTCGTTGGGATCTATTTAGATGCTTTGAGAAGGGAAGAAGATGAAGTTGATAAGCTCACCCTTGAGCTTAAGGCTTCCAGGGATTCCTTGAAGAATACTCAATTGGCCCTTCAAGAATCTGAATTTCATGTTGATGAGATTTGCTTAGAGTTAAGCTTGGCTCAATGTTTATCATGTACAATAGAGACTCAGTCATCTATGGTAGCCATGGCACATGATGAAGAAAGTAGTGTGGGGTATCCTATCATTCACTCTCAAGATGCAAGTGCACTACCTCTTGTGTTGGTTAGGCAAGAGGAATTAGTTGGTGATGGATGCATCATTCTTGATCTCGAGAGATGTATGCCCGAGTTTCCAGTTGATTTCATTCTATGGTTTGGATATAGGCATGTGGACAGTTGTATCCCAACCATAACCCCATGGGTTTTACCTCCTACTTCATTGATTGATGGATTTCCTACCTTGCTAGTTAGAGTTTTGTCAAGATATACTTTGAGGACTGCAGTTGTTGGGATGGATAGTAGTAGTTGGGGTTGCTACTTTGGTGTTAGAAGGTGGATTGATGATGAGTCCTTATCATCCTATGATAGTAGAGATACCTTTTGCATCATCATGGACTTGATTCATAAACTACATGGTGTTGTTATGATTTATGTCAGTAGCTTGACAGGGTTTGGTATATGTTTCTATGCACCTATGTTGGGCATCTTTCACATCTTCAAGAGACCACTTAGTGTGGAATGGATTGTTGATGATGTAGACACATCGATCTTGGCTGCAGGTTCAGGCGTCATGGGAGATTTGAGCACAAGGCTCTACATTGGTACTTTAGAGATTGGCATTGGATAGTCTTATCAGAAGAAGATGGTTTCTTCTAAGTCTTGCATGTTGGACCTTGGTGTTGTTCTAGCCTCTTTTTAGGAGATTGATGGCATTCATAATGGTACTCTTCTTACTCCTGAAAGAAAAATAGAAAACCCTTTCGATATGGAAAACAGAGATCTTGTGGACAAGACTATAAGGGGTAATGATGATATTGTTGCAAGATCAACTCATCTTGTTATGAATTGTGAGTCTTCTTCTGATGATGGAAGTGTTGGATGGAATACAAATGACTATTATGGTATTCCATTGGTGTAGGCAAGATAGTTTCACCTTGATTGCATAATGAGGTGTGCTCATTAGTTTTCTTTCAGGGTGGCCCACATACACAAGGTTTGATTATGTCCTTGAGGACACAAAGAGATGGGTTGAATAAGAGGCGTTTGGTTTCACTCTAGTACACGGTATACTCTCAACTTCAGGAGATGAGTCCAAGTTTTTCAAGTCTCTTACTTTGTTCTCTCCAATTGGTTGCTTCCAGAAACAAGAGTTTGAGATTTGGTTTGATTGGAATCTAGGGGTTATCAGAGGGGCATAGTAGAAGTTAGTTGGTGTTGAGGTTGAAGGACTTCCAGTTTTTTCATGGGATCCAGGTGGAGTTTGGTTATGGATAGTATGGATGCCCAAGGTTCATCACCTCAATTCTTGGGTGGCAGAGTTGTTTTTTAGAGAGATCACCAAGATGCATGGATTGCTGAGGTTCTTAGTTGGTGACAGTGACAGTAGGTTCCTGAGTGCCTTTTGGAAGGAGCTATTCAGATGGACAGGTTTTGAGTTGACCTCATTTATGGACTTCGCTTTTAGGGAGTGTAGAGCTTCTAAGGCTAAGTATTAGATTCAGGAGAACCAGGACATCTTGTAGGAACTCAAGGATGATTTGTAGGTTGCACAAAATCAACAGAAGACATACGCTGAAGGGTATAGGGTTGAGCGTAGTTTTGAGATTGGAGACTTGGTCTACCTTCATTGCAGCCTTACAAGCAATATTATTTGAAGAAGAGTAGTGCAGGGAAACTCAAACCTCGATTTTATGGACCCTACAGGATCATTAAGTGTGTTGGGGAGGTAATGTATGAGTTGGAGCTGCCAAAGAGTAGTAAGATACATAGTGTATTTCATGTTTCATGCCTCAAGGAGGCACTTGGATAGAGGGTTACTTCTTCATCAGAGTTGCCACCATTGGATGAGCAAGGACATTTGGTCCTAATTCTTGAGGAGATAATTGATACTCAAGAGAAGAGATTGAGGAACAAGGTGGTCAAGGAATATTTGTTGAGATGGAGAGATCTACCAACAGAGGATGTCATGTGGGAAAGAGAGTACATTCTACAACATCCCAATTTGCAATTGCTTGGAACAAGCAATTTCGGGAAGGAAGGACTGTAATGTCCCCTTCTCAGTAGCCACCCCGAAGATCGTTTAGCCTTTCTTTATTCCCAAAGGCTAAAAAGAGAAATAAGGGAATAATAATTAAATTAATTATTTATAAAGTTATCTCCATAAATTAAAATTAAAAGGGTAACATTATTTATAATTAATTTAATTAAAGTGACTTAAAATAAAATAATATATTATAAAAGTCACTTTGGTAATAAAATAATAATATTTTCCAGAAGCTTCTTGGAAGTCATTGAGAAATCTTTATAAGGAGTTCTAGGCTTGGCATTTGAGCATGTCTTGGATTATACTTCTCATACCAGATTGGTAGAAGCTTGAATGCTTGCTTTTCCAAGGGTTTGAAGACTCTAGGATACCAGGTTCGGTTGTGAAAGATCAACCCTAGCTGGAGATTGTGGAGGAATCCATCCAGGGTTTCTACAGGTGCTTCATTTCAAGAGTTGTATTGGTGCAATAGTTGATGTATTATTGCACTTCTATAAAAGGAGTTTGATTCAATGCAATAGCTGGTTTATTATTGCATTTACTGAAGGGTTTGTAAGGTTGCAACAGTTGGTTTATTGTTGCACTTGAGGGAGTTATTTATGTTGGTTCGATTATGCAAAATTTAATGGTCAATGACCAAATTTTGCAATGCACAAGAAGTTCAATTTTCCTTGGAGTCTATTTACAGTCTTTGGACAATATCGATTTCAATTGTAGAAATCACATTTCTTCTAAGAATTTAGGCGCGGGGATTTTGGAAATTGAAGCATTCAATTTTCAAAATTAAGAATCAATTTCTTTGGTTAGGAATTCGTGGTTAGTCAAGGAGGAGTTCAATTAGTGAAATAAACATTTGAGTTGAGTAGATCGAATTTATCATTTAAGTTTCATTGTTGCTGCTGGAAAATTTGTGGTGTTTCAAGTATTGTAGGTGCGATTTCTTGAAGTAAATGTTGGAGATTATAATTGGAAATCATTGGCACAACATTTTATTTTGTAGTCAGTCGATTTTTGGTGTTTGAAGACTTGTGTTATGATCAAATGTTGTTGGAAGAGATCATAGTCAACAAGTAACCCAAGTGTAGCCACTGGTAACAAGGATATTTTGATTTTTCAAGAGGTTCGATTGAGTCTTCATTGCTTCAACAGGGCATCATCCAGGTTCATTCATTCATTGTATAAGTTGCATTTAAATATCATTTAGAGGTCTCAAAATCGATGTCATTTACAACAGTCCATGTAATTACATTTCATACTAAGCCTTGTTGAATCACTGCCATCTATTTGCATTGTCTTTGGCATATCAGTTATATTGTAAATTGTCTCTCTTTGAGGGCAACCTGCTATAAGAGCTATTGGAAAAAGTCTGTAATCAGTTTGAAGTCTATTCATTGGCAACACTATATAATACTGGAGGTTGGTTTTCATATGAAGTGTTTGACGAAATGTCTCTTTGTTGTAACTGCATATTGGCATGAGGTTTTCAGTCATCATTTAGTTGGAAAAATCAAAAAATTACTTGCATTGTATCCTAATTTCATTTGCAATCATTTGGGATATTTAGTTAAGCCTTTTCATGCATCTTATCATCATTCAAAAAAGAAAAACAAAACAAGAAAACATTTACCAGCTGAAAGTAGTTTGCAAGACAATTGTTTGACAAAATTCCCAGGCAACAAAAATAGAAAAGTAAGATCAGATTTAGCAAGGGTCATTACATAAAATGTCTTGGTAATGTATTAAAAATCTTAGCAAAAATAAGATAGAAAACATGAAATTACAGCAAGAAATTAGTCAATTCTATGGCTCATCACAATTCTTAGAATTTGTGATTCATGGATAGGGGTGTCATGCCTTGCGACCATCCTCGCCATACTTGCCCCATTCCCATTAAATGCACATTGTTCCCTACTGTAAAATGAAGGAAATCACCTCCATTAATTTATGATTTGTTGGATAATTTGAGTTATTACTAGTAGAATGTTGAAATTCATTGTAAAATGAGCATGTATTATTTATGATGACTCTCACAGTGCCTTCGTTCTTGTCCTTGGTATGTCTAATTTGGAGGGATTGTAATGACCATGTAATCATTAGCAAATGATTAATTTTTGTATTACAGTCAATAAAAATGTGAAATTATTTTTTTCTAAATTTCATGTGATTTATGTCAAACAAAATATCACATAGCATGTATATTTATTTTTCTAATCATTTACTTTTTAATGTTTTGTTTCCTAGTTTTGGTAAATCATCCAATGATAACAAAAACAAAAGGAACAAATATCATGTAACCCTTTCAAATAGAAGTAACCTAGATAAACCAAGTAAATTATTAATTCAAATGAAAAACAATTATTTCTTATACGAGGATGATTATAATTTCAAAATAGAAAAATATTTTTTAAAATCCATTAGCACTAGGATTGGCTACAAATGATCTTGTCCAATAGGTATTATTTTTATTAATCAAAATTAAAAAATGAAACTTCAACAATGCACCATTTTTTTTTTGATTATGATAAAATTTATCCTCTAGAATTTAAGAGATGTAATATCTTTTTAGTTTTAATAGGATTGGCCAATGAACTTTTTTTCAAATTTAAAATTTTAATTTTTGATATAATAATACAAACATATTGGATGTGTAGTGGTGGAATTTAGACACCTATGCTTGTTTCTCTTAAGTTTATGGGACCACTTTAACTAAAATATCATTCATGCAACAATACAAGTGTACAAGTGGAATATTCATGAAAGAATTTAATTTGTGTCATTATTCCATCAAGTCTCCATCATCACTCATCCCTATGGATTATTTTAATCGGTAGATTTGTTATTCACCTCCTTTCTTTAGATTCATTGTAGTAGAAATTCCTATCATTTCCATAGGTAGAGATCTAAAACCTACAATTTTAAAACTAAAATTCAAATTTATAGTTTGTTGCCCTTTTTGGTAGTTTGTGTATTGTCTTTTTACAGGTTGAAGGAAGATCTTGGATGCCAAAAGATGAGGCCAAGGGAAAAGAAAGAGGCCTAAGGTAAGGTATCATGAAGACAAGAAGAAGCATTGAGAAGAATTAAGGTGAAAGAGACTTGCCTGTAAAAGGAGAATGGGAGTGTTGAGGAGAATAGTCCATGGAGACTTGCAAAGTAAGAATTTTCCAAGCAAGCAATAAGAGAGAAAAAGAGAGAAAAGTGAGATGAAGAAGAAAAATGAGAAGGAAAAACAAATAAATGTTGAGCAAGATATAATAGAGTTGAGACAAGCCTTGGAACAAATGCAAGAAAGAATGGATCTTGAAATGCAGCAGTGTCTTGAGGAAACATAACAAGAAAGTGGTTGGAATTTACCAATAAGAAAGAGGATAAAGTGGCCTATCAAGAAGATCATTTAGAAGAGAAGAAGGAAAGAGAGTAAAGCAGAACCAAACCTTGGAGAGTCTTTATTGATAATGGAAGAGCCTAAACCATCTGAGGAAGAGGAAAAATATAAATACAATGAGTCCATTGAGACTCAAAATGTTATTTCTAACAATATTTGTGAGTATGTGTTTATAGGTGCAGTAGGTGACAATGAAGATGGAAAAGATTTGAAAGGAGGAGAAGTGCATACAGTGAATGAAGATTGTTATACAAATGTAGCACACTATGGGGACAAAGATGTTGCCAAAACAACCAAGGTAATGGTTGTATTTTCTAATTTTATGGATGATGAATATGTTGAAAAATTGTATTCCAATTATGAATATGAAGACATAGACGGTGGTACTGAGGCATATGAACAAGAACTAGACTTTTGGAACCTAGAAGTTGAGAAGATGCTCAGTAAGAGACGGTGCAAGAAGAAGAAAAAAGATCCAGGGAAAGTTGCAAACATGAAGGACAAGTTGCAGAAGAATTGGAAGATCAAGAAGAAAAAGAAAATCTGCACTCAAGTGGACTTGAGTTTTTCTTCCCCTTGGGAGTATGGTGCAAGAGCACCCTCATGCTCAAAATGCTAAAAATGCTCAAATTTTGGTTTTTGTGTTGTTTTGTGTTGTTTGATGTAAATAAGTTCATTTTGGACCATTACTGATCATCTGGAGTCATTTGTGTAAGTTTGGGGTCATTTGGATAAAAGATGGAAAAGCTGCTCAAAAGTTGTCATGTTGCTAAAAAAAGTTGTCAAGTTTGTTGAAAGGTTGGTTATTTGGTTTTGGTTAGTTGAAACCAATTGGATTGAATTATATTTATTATATAATGGCCTCCCGACTATAATTCAAGGGTTGGAGGGTGATTGGTGAAGAATTTTGATGAATGAAGACTTGGTCTTCTATGTAAATTTCCATGTTCCAGACTGTTCTTCCAATTTTTCACAGTCTGTACAGTACTTGTATGACCTAAACATGATAGGATATTGAATATTATTGAATCACCTTTCATTTTCAATTGATTTGGTCAATTTTTGTTGAGTTTTGAATAAGTTATGACAATTTCATTAAGGGCAGGTCTATAAGTTCATTTTTTCTGAAAGTTGCAGGTTGTTGCAGTAATTGGTACGGATTGTACAGATAAAATTAAGACCTGATACCTATTGGAAATGTTAGATATGTGAATCTAGTTTCATTTTCACTTGGTTTCATCTTTTTTCACCTAGTACTTTAGGAAATATTGCAATTTTGGCAAAAACAGTTCAAAACTGTCATAAACCCTAGGTAGGGTAACTAGTGACTTTCAAGATATGATTTCTCATGATTTCCATGGTGGAAAATATTAATTTTTTGTGTGGGAGTCTGAAATGTTGTATATTACCATGCTCCAAAGTTGCAGGGTTCCATATTGAGGTTTTCACGTGTTTTAAAAGGACAATTGATTTGATATAAAAGATGTGTCATATTGTCAAGGCTGCAAGGGTAGATTTGATACCATTTAATGCATAAAGTGTGTTTCTTCTGATTGGAAAAGGTTGTGTAAGTATGTATAAGGGTATTCTAGACCTGTTCCAAGGTATTGTTGATTATTTTTAGTAATCCTATGGAAAATATAATGAATGTCCCATGAACACAGATTTGACAGTGATATTGCAATGAATGTAAAAGTGACTAAAACCCAAGTATTAATGAATGGTTGAAAGCCTTCATGTAGGTATTGTTCAATGTCTGTTATGTCACAGTGTAAGGCCTATTCAATTTCATTGAGAAGGTCAAGTATAGTAGATTCAAGATGTCTCAAAATGAGTCCCAAGCCAAAGGCCTAGTGAGTGGCCATGAGTCTCACTATGTTGGAATTTGAAGAAACACTTTGTCATTGTGAGTTGATGTTTTTTGTTTAATCCCTTTTCTCTACATCACTTTTCTTAGAAGTCATTGTGAGCCAACCTAGTGCATGATTATGTGTATTTCTATGCTAGATTATTATAATTATGAATATCACTTATTCATTTGAATCATGTAGGAAAACATGGATAAACATTCGCATAAGAAAATTATAGCATCACCATTGGGTATTAACCTTACACCATCTCCATCATCATCTAAGAGATATTACATGCTTTCATATTATGTTCAATAATTGTTCAACAATTTTTTATTTTTCCACCAAGGGTTTTGAACAAAAGAGAATCAATGTTTGCCTAACAATTACTAGATCCTAAGGCATTCATCTACATAAGGCAATATGTTCTACAAATAGGTGAACAATTTTCAAGAACATTTAGTAGTATATCCCTACATACATATTCCAACTACTTTCTATATTTAATTTAAAAATAACTTTCATTATATAATTTAACATACGAAGTTCTAGTCCTAATTCTTAAAAATCTTAGCAAAGATTAATTGTTGAACTATTTATTCTAGATAGATATGCACAACGTATCATTATTTTTACATATTTATAGTTCAAACCTTGAACTTCTTACATGACCTCGGGTTTTGGCCTTGGGTTTTATTTCTATTATGAAAAGTATGGGTTTATATTATCTTTTTATTTGAACTTCCATTGTAGGGTAAATGCCAATATTTCTTCCATTTTTTAATTTCCTCAATGTAATCTTAGACAAGGCTCTAGTAATATTATTAGTAGATTCTATGTGAAGGGGTGGTTTCTAAATATTTAAGAAAATGCACTTGGAATAGAACTAACCATTTCAATGCTAGGGGAATTCTAATTGTAGGATATGCATTCAAATTTTTATTTTCCATCTCTAATTTCTCAAATCTAGATGAAAATTTTCATGATCTAATGTATGGAGCCAAAAAGTGGATGGTAGAAGGGTATTTAGGAGAGGGTAAAAATAACTTGAACTAATTAGATACCCCTTCTAAATTCCATTCTCCCAATGTGGAATAGTCCAAATTTTAGAAAACTAAAAGAGCTATTAAATACCACATATATAATGTTGAATTTATAACATGCATTGGGAACATGTATGTTATGTTGGAAGAAAATGCACATAAACTATATAGATACACATGTTAAAATATCAATTATGAAATCTTGTCACTGTATATTTATAAATAAAAGAAATGATGTTTATATATGTTATCTCCATATAACTTCCCAAACCATACTACACTTGAACTATTCCAAAAACAACTAACAAAGGGCTAATTGTGACATGATATTATTTTAAAATATTGAAACTACAAATGAGATTTATATCATAGCAGTCAATATACTCCCTTGATCTATAGGAAGATAGATGATCTACAAAATATGATTTTTTTAATTAAAACACTTAATCTTGTTACCTTACAACTTAATCCTCCAATATCCTAGTACCAATCAACAAATGTTTTGTGCACATCCTCTTGGTACCTAGTTCTTCAATTTATACATTTTTCCTTGGCTTTCCCATATTGTAACTCTTTCAATTAGAATTCAACATGTCTCTAATAACTCTATAGTATGAAAAAAGGTATTTCATTCCTCAAATGAATGAAACAACATCCCTAGTAGATTTTGTTAGTACAAATAGTGTCATTATCTATCCAAATAGCTAATCACCTTTTTAAGATTGACCGATTCACACCTAGCTTAAGTTTACTTAGGTTTATTTTGCTTTTTTCTCACTTCATATCATTGAGACATGTGTCCTCATGACTTGAGACACCTATTGCATGTACACTTGTCACTTGTTCACCCACCTATCAAGTGAGCTCACAAGTGTCTCACCTTTGGAGGAGAATTCTTAGAGTTTCACTCCTACCTTCTCACCTCCTCATCCTTTCCTATATATGCAAGAATTGATCATTTTATTTACACACTTTTCATTTTATATTTGATAGACATAGTATTGTGCATATTTTATTCACTCGTGGAAGTTGTTTCATGCTCTTTGATCATAGCATTCTCTAGCATGGTATTAGAGCCATAAGAGCACATTCCTTCCCATTTTAAGGTGACTCCAACACATAGACCTATCAACAAAGTATCATAGAGCCAAAAAAATAGTGTCATCATGTTCAAAAGACTAAGAAAACAAAAAAAATAAAAACCTTTCATTTCGTGAATTTTAATAAAAAAAAAAAATTCAATTTTTTGATCATCGTGCATGTTGTACCGAAAAATTGTAAAAATTGAAAAAAAATAGTAGATGGCCAATCTTTCCCTCTACCATCTACTTGTTAGGATATATTTTGTATTTTGTAAACTTTTTTGGCCTATCCAACCTATTTTTATAGAAAATTTTGTCATTGTTTGCAAGTATTTATATCCTATTTGCAGCCACTTTTGGCCCATCAAGTGGTTTGTGAGCTTCATCGGCCTATTCATAAAATTATTTCTTTGGTTCATGGGTGAGAATTTTGTAAAAAAAGAAGCTATTTATTCTTTGTCTTGCCTTGATTTTCAAGGTCATCCCCAAACCACTCTAGCTTATCAACATTGTCTATCAGGTGCCTCTTCACCATAAATAGTTGCACCCTCTTCAAAGGTTTTGATAGCCACATTTGTATGGTTTTTGGGCCTCGTAAACTCTCTGTCTCTATAACATTGGTGGTGCTACATCCTTGGTTTCCCCTGCACAACCACCTTCATTGATTTCAACACTTCTCTATGACCTGTATCAATCGTCATATCTCTATGAGATTTCATTATTGTCATGTTTCTGGCATTATTTTGGGCAACCTATCATGATAATGTTGGTTTATTAGAGAAAACTATAAACATTTAATTCGGCCCACTATTTCACAGCAAGGTGCGACCTCCATTCAATATATGTTGCAGGAACCTCCACATGGCCAATATATATTTTGTTGTGTATAAAGTCCCATAATCTGGAGATTAAGGACAGGTTCTCATGTTGTTGCTTAGCTTATTATGTCACATTTTTGACAATATGCAATTTTTGATTATTTTCATGTCAAAAATCCAAGATGAAATCCCCAAACCCAGACTGGGTTGTGCAAACAACTACACAATTGTTGTTTTGTTTCCCAGTCAACTAGGATTACACCAAATGCGGAAGCACAAACAAAAACACAGAAGGAGACATGGAAATTTATTTTCTATTCAATAAGCTGGAAATGACATTACAAAAGGTAAACTAAAAATTTAGAAAATAAAATTCTAAACTACAAATTACAAACTATTAGCAGCTATCAGGAGTTGCACCCAAAATAAAATAACTTTTAGGAGTTGTACAGAGCTCTACCTGGAGACATCACTACTCAATCACAAAACAAACACAACTGATGCTATTCAAGAGCTTCTCTGAATCACACAAAGAATAAAAAAAAACATTCCACTACTACTGCAAAAAACAAATTCACATTCTTTTCAGACTACCCTTTCTAGTACGCAACATTCCCTTTGTTTCTGTTTGATGCTAGGAACTTGATTTCCCACCCAAATTTCAAATTCACCTAACATATTTATTTTCTCTACCAAAAAATGATTGTTGGTGCTAGCAACGTCAAGAGCAACAGATCCCAAAGTGTGCAAGCATTAACTCCTAACATGGTAGGTGAACGAGAGGAAGGCTCAAGGACAAGTTTGAAATTCCAACACTCCCCCTTTGTCTTGAGCCGAAAAAATAAGATCAAACTTGATCCAAATTAACAACACCCAACCTAGTTCTTAGGCACTCAAAGCTGTCCCTATTCAATGGCTTGGTGAATATGTCTACTAGCTACTGCTCAGACCTGCAAAATGAAATTTTGATTTCACCATTTTCAAATAACTCTCTAATAAAATGATACCTGTTTTCAATGTGCTTGCTTCTTCCATGAAACATAGGATTTTTCATCAAAGCTATTGATGAAGCATTGTCACAAAAGATTGTTGTTCCATCCTCTTGTTCTTCTCTTAAATTTTCCAAGATTCTTCTCAGCCAAATAGCTTGACAGGTTGTTGCATTTGTTGCTATATACTCAACCTCGACTGTTGATAGGGAAACTATGGGTTGCTTCTTGGAAGCCCATGAGACAGCTCCCAAACCCAAATGAAACACATAGCCCGATGTGCTCTTCCTATCATCCAAACTTCTTGCCCAATCACTATTTGTGTATCCAACCAGCCCAAACTCATTTGTTGTAGTGTACAAAATTCCATATCCTTTGGTGCCATTCACATACCTCATGATTCTTTTACCCATTTTCCAATGGGTTTCCCTTAGAGTCTCCATAAATCTAGAAATAAGACTCACTCCATGCATTATATCAAGCCTAGTTGCAGTCAAATACATTAAACTTCCAACCAAACTTTTAAACATGGTCGGATCCACATTGCTATTACAATCTTGCTTGCTCAACTTTAGACCTATGGTTGTTGGTTTTTGGGAAGGATTTCTTTCGAGCATCCTAAATCTCTTCAAGATTTCATTTGCATATTTTTATTGAGAGATAAATATACCATCATGCATTTTTTTTACTTCTATGCCTAGAAAATATCTCAAGAGACCTAAATTTTTCATTTCAAGCTCTCTTTTCATGGCCTCTTTAAAATCAGCAATGAGGAAATCATCATCCCCGGTAAAAACTAGATCATCTACATACAAGACAACAATCAAAATCTTACCATTTATTGCCTTGAAGTAAAGAGTTGGCTCACCATCACTTTTTCTAAAGCCATTGCTCAACAAATATGAGTCAATCCTATTGTACCATGCCCATGGAGCTTGCTTCAACCCATAGAGGGCCTTCTTCAGCCTATACACCTTGTGTTCTTGACCCAGAACTTCATATCCAAGTGGTTGCTCCACGTAAACTTCCTCATTCAACACTCCATTTAGGAAGGTAGACTTCACATCCATTTGAAACACCTTCCACCTATGTTGGGCTGTAATTGGTATGACTGCCCGCACAGTCTCCATCCTTGCAACGAGGGTGTATGTCTCATCATAGTCTCCCCTAAACTGTTGTTTGTACCCCTTAACCACCAATCATTCCTTATGCCACTCTATCCTTCCTTCAGCATTGCACTTGGTCTTGTAGACCCATTTCACCCCAATAACTTGCTTGTTGGGAGGAAAATCAGTTAGCTCCCACGTGTTGTTCCTCTCTATTGCATCTATCTCCTCATCCATGGCCTCACACCATTTCTCCTCTTTCACAACATCCTCAAAATAAACTGGATCACTATGAGAAAATAATGTAAAATTCACACTCATCAAATTATTCATCATACCTTTCACTTTGGTAGATCTCCCTTAGATTCTTGGTCTTCTTTAGCATTAGGGAGGCGAGAGTGGGGTCTAAACTTTCACTACTACTGATGCTTTGTTGCATAGACTGGCTTCGGAGCTATCGAGAGCTTTCGGGAGCCAATCCTCTGGTTGTTTATGGTTGCTTTCCTTTTTATCTTCTCATTTTAGGAGCTATCGAGAGCTCTTTGCGGCCAATTCTCTAGCTATCTGTGACTTTCTACCTGCATCAGGAGCTGTCAAGAGCTATCAGGAGCTCTCTCCAATTGAATTCTAAGACAGTCTATTTAACTGTCTGTTTGAGTCAGGAGTCGTTAGGAGCTGTTGAGAGCTGACTGTCTCTACTGTTGTAGGATCTTGTTGATCTTCATACTCATCTTCTTCATCATCAAGGGGCACTCCAACTGAGTTACCTGAAGAGGTGTCCACCGAGCCATCCAAAGACTCATTTTCAATGAACTCCACATCCCTACTAATCACTATCTTCTTGGTGACTGGGTTATACAGCCTGTAGGCTTTGGAATCCTCACTGTATCCTGTGAATATAAAATTCTCACCCTTTTCATCCAATTTCTACCTATTTTCTTTGGGCACATGAGCATATACCACACACCCAAACACTCTTAAGTTCTCAACCATCCACTTGCATTTTGTCCATGCCTCTTGTGGGATTTTGTCACTGACTGCCTTTGTTGGACTTCTATTTATCAGATATATAATTGTTGCTACAGCCTCTCCCCAATATTCATTTGGGATTCCCTTTGATTTTAGCATGCTCCTTTCCATCTCCATGATGGTCCTATTCTTTCTCTCGGCCACTCCATTTTGTTGCAGAGTATAACTAGCTGTTAGCTCCTTCTTGATGCCATTTTGCTTGCAAAAATTCACAAACTAATTGGAGGTATACTCTCCTCCTCGATCTGACCTTAGGACCTTGATCATGTGTCCACTCTCCGTTTCATCGTGGGCCTCAAATAGCAAAAAATTATCAAATGCTTCAGAATTATGTTGCAAAAAATAGACCCATGTCTTACGGCTGTAATAATCAATGAAGGTCATAAAATATTGGCTTTTACCAATAGATATGGTTTGCATAGGGCCTACCAAATTCATGTGCACCAGCTCCAATGGTGCTCTTTCCCTTGTAGAGTTTCCTGATTGAAAGGGCTGCCTATGTTGCTTGCCCAAAATGCAAGCCTCACACTTAACATTAGGCTCTACTATTCTTGGAAAACCATCAACCATTTTTTTCTTGGACAAAAGACTTAAACCAACATAACTTAAGTGTCCATACCTGAGATGTCATAGCTTGGAGGGGTCTTGAATGGTGCTCCTAAGGGCTACTTGTTGTACTGTTGTGCATTTTTCATTCATGAGAGGTGCAACTACAAATTGAGATGAGAAACATGTCTCAATCTTCAAAGGAAACATCCGATTCTTTGTCATTTGAACTGCTACAAACACTTTCATCCTCTCATTCTTGTCATATATAATGCATTGACCCTTCTTCATTAGCACTTTATATCCATTTTGGGTCAACTTTCCAACACTCATGAGGTTATGCTTTAACCCAGGAGCAAAAAATATATTTTGAATCTCCTTTTCACCTTGCTTGGTGTGGATTATGATAGATCCTTTGCCCACAACTGGATCTAATCCATTGTTCCCCATTCTTATCTCTGAATTTACATTCTTATAAATAAAAGAAAACAAACTTTCATCACCACTCATGTGGTTGTTGCAACCATTGTCCAAATACCAGACTTCGAGGTTGCCTTCTTCACCAATGTTGCACATGATGAAGGTTGTGGACTGATTGCCTTCAGCCACATTGTATTTTGTTTTGACTGATTGTTGTGATTTTTCCAACACTCACTTGCATAATGACCAAATTTATGATAGTAGTAGCATTCAACATTGCTTTTTTCATTCTTATGATTCAAACTTTTGTTCTTCTTGCCTTGTAGGGAGTTGGTCTAAGAGTTGCTCGCTCCCTCTTGGCTACTTGCTCATCCTGAACTTTCTCCTCCAACATTTCCTTGTCTAGAGTTTCCATGACCTCTACCTCTTGAGCTCCTTCCACCATTGTTTATTCTCCCCCTTCCTCTTGCATTTGACTAAGCTTTAAAATCTCTCTCTTGGGAAGAAGTAGCAGACCTATTTAGGCACTACTCATGGGTTTGTAGAGAACCCATCAGTTCATCAACAAACAATGTCGAGAGGTATTTTGCCTCTTCAATGGAAATCACAATTGCATCAAACTTGGTGGGTAAACTTCTGAGGATTTTCTCCACAATCCTCTAGTCATTATGACTTCTCCATTCACCCTCAATTGGTTTATCAAACCAGAGACTCTTATGTGGAAGTTTGAAATGGACTCGCTATCCCTCATCAATAGAGTCTTGAAATCTCTTCGAAGCATCTGGAGCTTGACCAATCTGACTTGATCAGTCCCTTTATAGTTGGTTTGGAGGATTTCCCAAGCTTCCTTTGCATAATTAGTTGCTACTATTTTTAGAAAATGGCCCCTATCAAGGCTGCTTCTATTAAACTCAATTCCTTAGCATCCTTCCTCCTTGGTTCCTTCAACTAATTCTTCTGCTTGTTTGTGAGAGCTACAAACTATGTTGGGTCAATAACATCCATGAACCCATTTGTCAAAAACTCCCACAAATCATTGGCAACCATAATAGTCTTCATTTTATTAGCCCAAATGTCATAGTTTTGTCCATTAAAGGATGGTAGTTGCTGCCAACTCTTCCCCTCATCTCCAACCATGTCTCTTGCACAAAAAAATTAATACCCAAAAAAAAAAATTCCCTAACTCATGAAGAAATGGGGCCTATGGCTCTGATACCATGTCAAAAATCCAAGACAAAATCTCCAAAACTAGACTTCATTGTGCAAACAACTACATAATTGTTGTTCTATTTCCCAATCAACTGGGATTACACCAAATGCGGAAGCACAAATAAAAACACAGCAGGAGACATGGAAATTTATTTTCTATTCAATAAGTTAGAAATGACATTACAAAAGGTAAACTAAAAATTCAAAAAATAAAATGTTAAAATACATATTACAAACGGTTAGCAATTATCAGGAGTTGCACCCAAAATAAAATAACTTTTAGGAGCTGCACAGAGCTCTACGTAGAGCAATCACTGCTCAATCACAAAACAAACACAGTTGTTGTTGTTCGGGAGATTCTCTGAATCACACAGAGAACAAAACAAAACATTCTACTACTGCTGCAAAAAAAAAACTCACATTCTTTTTAGACTTCCCTTGCTAGTACGTAACATTCCCTTTGTTTTTGTCTGATGTTGGGAACTTGATTTCCCACCCAAATTTCAAATTCACCTAAAAAAATTATTTTCTCTACCAAAAAATGGTTGTTGGTACTGATAGCATCAGGAGCAACAAATCCCAAAGTGTACAAGGATTAACTCCTGACATGGTAGAATGGGAGGAAGGCTCAAGGACAAGTTTGAAATTTCAACATTTCAGTGGTCTTTTTTTTATAACTTATTTTTAATTCCTAAACACTAGCCACTTCATTTAGATAGAAAAAGATTCCAAACTATTATTTTTCTATAATAATTATTTTACATGAAAACACTTAACTGCTTAAAATTAAGCAGAAAACACCTTTAAGAAGCCCCATAGAAATAGGGGGTAAGAAGCACATTGTGTTGGGTTATCTGAAGCCCAAATTAGCATGTTGCCTTCATAATTCGAAATACTTTCTCATTTTGTAATTACTTCTATTGGCATGTGTGGCCAATTTCGAAGTTGTCTATTTTGAATGAATTTTTCCATTTAATTAGATTGGAGACTGATTTATAAATATAGCTATTGGCTGGTTATGTAATTAATTCAGAACTTGTGATCAATAAGAGATAATCCCTGAGTGTGGATGTAGCCATCAAATTGATGGTGAACCACAATAAATCTATTGTTCTTGATTTGTGATTGTTTTTAATATTTTACTTTCTGCAAATTCTTTTTCACTTTTATTCTGCAATTATATTCAACAATTGGTATCAGAACAGGTTGGAGAAATTTGGTGCAGGAAATTGTGAAGAACTTCTACAACCTTGGAAGATGCAGACAAGTAGAAAATAGAAAAGTTTGCAAGACAAAATTTCAGCCTATGGAAAGTGTAGATGGAATCCCTTCTCATCAAGCAAGATCTTTCGAATGCATTGGCTGGCAAAGCCAAAGGGAAAGGATCTCTATCAGATGAAGAATGGGAGAAGCTGGACAAAAAAACAAGAGCTACAATCTTCCTATTGCTCTCCAGCAATTTTTTATTTAATGTCTCTACAGAGAAGACTACATAGGAGCTATGGGATAAATTGTCTTCAATGTATGAAATGGCATCTGCTTCCAATAAGGTATTTATTATGAAGAAACTGTATAATTTAAAAATACGAGAAGGAGGGGTTATGTCCAATCATTTGAATGAATTTAATACATTAGTTACCCAGCTGATTTATGTAGGAATTAATTTGGATGATGAGATCAAAGCTATTTTATTATTGTGTTCTTTACCAAATAGCTGGGAAGGTGTCGTGATGGCAATGAGCACTTCGATGGCTGCCAGAAGCAAGCTGAAATTCGATGATGTTGCAGCCACTTTATTGAGTGAAGATATGCGAAGAAAAAATTAGGAACCCTCATCTGGTGAGGCATTAACAGCTGTAAGTATTGGGAATAGAGGTAGAAGTAAAGAAAGAGGCAAATATAATAATCGAAGGAGATCAAAATCCAGATCGCAATCAAGAGGAAAAACGGGTGCCTGTTGGTTTTGTGGAAAGCCAGGCCACACAAAGAAAAATTGTTGGAATTATAAGAAGGCACAGGACAAATTCAATAACAATGAAGCAAACACTGCTACTGAAAAAGATGATGGAGTTTTAATCTTGGCTGCTGGAGACATGACTACATATTCTTGGGTACTTGATTCCGGAGCTTCTTTCCATGCTACTTCGTGCAGGAAAGCTTTCACAAATTTCAAAGAAGGTGTTTTCAGTAAGGTTTTTCTTGGTGACAATAAGGAGTGTGAAATTGTTGGTAAGGGTGATATAGTTTTAAATTTAAAAAATGGTAGTCAATGGATTTTAAAGGATGTCAAATATGTTCCTTTGTTGAAAATAAATTTAATTTTTGTCAGTCAATTAATTGCTTCTGGGTGTGATGTTAAATTCTCTTTAGAAAATTGGCAAGTAACAAAGGGGGTTTTAGTGCTTGCAAAGAAGTTGGGTAATCTTTATATTTTAAAATGCCATGGTGAAGTGGGAGCTGCCATGACAGTCATGGACAACAATTCAGAAATTTGGCATAGAAGGCTCAGTCACATGAGCAGGAAAGGGCTTGAAGTAATGCTTCAACGAGATCAGCTTCTCGACTTGCAATCAGTGGATTTGCAATTTTGTGAACTTTTCCTCTATGGCAAACAAAGTCGGGCCAGCTTCTTGAGGACAGGCCATGATCAGAAAACTACTCCTCTGTCACTTGTGCATTCATATGTTTTTGGTCCTACTGAGGTAACTTCATTTGGTGGTGCCAATTACTTTGTCACATTTCTTGATGATTATACTCGGAAAGTTTGGATTTACATGTTGACTAAAAAATCAGAAGTTTTTTCAAAGTTTAAAATTTTCAAGGCTCTTGTTGAAAATCAAATAGGGCATAAGATTAAATGTTTGAAAACTGATAATGGAGGAGAGTTTTGTTCCTCAGAGTTTGATAATTTATGTGCAGACAACGACATTCGTAGAATCAAGGTGATCCCATTCACCCCTCAGGAAAATGTTGTAGCTGAGCAGTTGAATTGGAAAATTTTAGAGAGAGCTTGTTGTATGCTCTCCAATGTCGAGTTGGGAAAATAGTTTTGGGCAGAGGCATGCAACACTGCAGTCTATTTGATAAATCATGCCCGTCATCTCGTTTGGATTTTGACATTCCTGAGGAGAGATGGCTTGGGAAGATAATTTCATATCATCATTTGAAGGTGTTTGGCTGTGAAGTGTTCGTGCATATTCCCAAAGAACAACGAATGAAGCTCAATTTCAAATTGAAAAGGTGCATTTTTTTGGGCTATGGAGAAGATCAATTTGGTTTTAGGCTGTGGGATCCCTTTGCTAGAAAGATTGTGCGCAATTGGGATGTTGTCTTCAATGAGAAAAAATTCCCAGGTTTGCAGCCTCTGGACAAATCTTCTGATGAATATTTTGAGGTTGATTTATTTGAAAATGGTTGTGTTAAGAACACTTCAATTTCTTTCTCCCAACCTTTAATTATTTCTTCAAACACAAGCACCCCTGTTAATTCACAGGCTCAGTTAGTAAATTCACTGCCTTTACCAGTTAATTGTTAGCACACAGCTTTCACTGCCCATGCCAATTGAGTCGCAGCCTTTACAAATTACTTCCCACCCTCCAAGTCTCGTGCAGCCTCCTTTAACATCTATGCAGTCACTTTTAAAGCATACGCAGCCTTCATTGATTCATATGCTGCCTATACTTATTAACACGCAGCCTTTGATACATAAGGCGTTGCCTTCTAATACTCATTCACCATCTCTAATGCATACTTCATAGCCTTCACTAGTTGGCGTCCAACCTACACAAGGCTATGCGCACCCTTTGCAAGGTCATTTGCTTCCTTCACAAGTTCATGCACAACCTTTTACAAGTATTGTTGATTCATAGCCTTCATTCATTGGTACGTTGCCATTACAAACAAATTTGCACCCTTCATTAAGCAATTCATTGCCTATATTTAGTTCACAGCCACTACAACCTCATTCGCTGCCTCCTAATTATGAGCAGTTTCCATTCATGAATGCATCGCCCCACTTAATTAGTTCACAACCTTTGTTAGTAGATTCACTGTCTCCACCATTTAGAATGCAGTTTCCAGAGACCACCATTTACAATGCAGTTTCCAGAGACAAGCACTATCTCTTCTACCTTTTTTGATAGTAATTTACAATCTCATCAAGTGGGAATTGGTGGTGAACAAAATGTTGGTAGAATACAGGGGCAAAAAATTGGAGAACTGCAGCAGGGAAATGAAATAAATAGGGCAGTGGTCATATTTTTCACAATAATGCTGCAAACAAAGAGCAACAGGGTAATCTACAGTCAGAAATTGGTCCTCTATTAAGAAGATCAACCCAGAAGAGGCAACTCCCAAATAAATTTGATGATTTTGAGTTATTTTCATCTGATAATTATGATTATGAATTATTGCTTTATGGTGAGGCAAAGCCGACGACTTTCAAACAAGCTTATAAAGATGCAAATTCAGTCAAAGGGATGGAGGTAATGAATGAAGAAATGGAGTCCTTGAGAGCAAATGACACTTGGGATTTGGTTCCTCTTCTGCCAAATTAGAAGCCTTTGAAAAATAAATGGGTGTATCGTGTGAAAGAGGAAGGGGGAGGTCATCAACGTTATAGGGCCAGATTAGTTGTCAAGGGTTTTGCTAAGGAAAAAGGCATTGATTTCAATGAAACATTTTCACCAGTTGTGTGAATGACCACTATTCGAGCAGTGTTAGGCCTGGCAGCCATTTGGGATCTTGAACTTGAGCAATTAGATGTCAAAGCTTCCTTTTTTCATGGCGATGTTGAAGAGGAATTATACATGGAGCAGCCTGAAGGTTTTGCAAAACCGGGTCAAGAGAATCTATATTGCAGATTGAAGTGGAGTTTGTATGGGCTCAAGCAAGCCCCAAGGCAATGGTATTTAAAATTTGACAGCTTCATGACTCAACAACATTTCATTCATTGTGATTTAGACCCGTGCGTTTATTACAAAAAGCTTCCAAATGGTGAGTTTGTCATTTTATTACTTTATGTTGATAATATGTTGGTTGCTGGAAATAGTGTGAGGATAGTTCGTGAGTTAAAACAACATTTATCTCAAAGATTTTCCATGAAGGATTTAGGGGCAGCAAAGAGGATTCTTGGGATGAATATAATCAGGGATAGGAAAAAGAGAGAACTTAGATTATCTCAAGAAAAATATATTCTAAAAATCTTAGATAGATTTAACATGAAGAATGCCAAATCCGTGGGTACTCCTTTGGCTGATCATTTTAAGTTATCCTCAACTATGTGTCCTAAAACAGATGAAGAAAAAGAATACATGAAACGTGTTCCATATTCATCAGCAGTTGGTAGTTTAATGTATGCCATGACTTGTACTCGTCTGGATATTGCTCAAGCACTGGCAGTAGTGAGTAGATTTATGAGTAATCTAGGTAAACAACATTGGCAGACAGTACAGTGGATATTCAGGTATTTGAAAGGTACTTCTGATCGCGGTTTATGTTTTGGTGGTAAGAACATACATCTACGAGGTTATGTTGATTCAGATATGGATGGAGATCTGGATAAATGATGTTCTACCACTGGTTATGTATTCACCTTTCCTGGGGCAGCGATCAGTTGGGTTTCTCGATTGTAACAGGTGGTTGCACTTTCTTCTACGGAAGTAGAATATATTGCTCTTTCTGAAGGGGTAAAGGAAATGATTTGGTTGCAGCGATTGATAGGTGATTTGTGGTTTCGACAATATGTTTTTACTCTTTTTTGTGATAGCAATAGTGCTATTCACTTGTCAAAGAATTCAGCCTTTCATAATTGAACAAAGCACATAGAGCTACGATATCACTTCATTCGTCATTGTATTGAAGAAGGCAAGCTGCAGGTGGTGAAAATTGACACAAAGTTGAATCTAGTTGACATGTTGATGAAAGTAGTTCCGAGGGAGAAGTTTGAATTCTGTAGAGCTTCTCTCGGACTTGTGTAGCTCTGACATTAACTCTGCAGCGGTGGGATATCTCTGAGCAGCAATTTGGTCTTCAAGTGGGAGATTGTTGGGTTATCTAAAGCCCAAATTAGCATGTTGCCTTCATAATTCAAAATAATTTCTCATTTTGTAATTACTTCTATTGGCATGTGTGGCCAATTTAGAAGTTGTCTATTTCGAATGGATTTTTCCATTTAATTAGATTGGAGACTGATTTATAAATACAGTTGTTGGCTGGTTATGTAATTAATTCAGAACTTGTGATCAATAAGAGATAATCCCTGAGTGTGGACGTAGCCATCAAATTGATGGTGAACCACGATAAATCTATTGTTCTTGATTTGTGATTATTTTTAATATTTTACTTTCTGCAAATTCTTTTTCACTTTTATTCTACAATTATATTCAACACATTGCATCATAATGACCAGCATACAATGCGGCCTCTACAAAGGAAAACTTCCATATCCATAAACCTATATATGCTCGATCTCCTCACTCCTGCAACCTATCCATTTCAAGCAGCTATTTATCCTTGTCAACTTGTTTGATAGTAGAATGATTTTGATGTAAAGTTGGGAAGATTTTGAAATGGATGATGTTGAGTTGTGATGGCATGTTGATCTTTCCTTCCATTTCTGGAGAAAGTGTTGAAGTGATTTTTTCTTTGCTAGTAGAAGTTTCCAATGTGATATGCCAAGAGGATATCTTTGATTTGCATCATTTGCAATTCGTTCTAGATTCGAAACATTTTTTCTAAATCCCTTCAAAAAGCTACAACGTTTGAAACATTTGGAGTATTTTTGTTACCAGTTGTCATGGTCATTATAGCCTTTGCTTTATCAGAATGAACATTTTCATGGACATTTACTTCTCCTTTTATCATTGGTGCGCCCTCAATTATTTATCTTCCAAATGGTTTGATCTTTCTCCAACTCTTACATGCTACTTGCATAGTTTTGATTTGGTCAACAAAATCCTTCACGTGGTGACCTGTTTGGACGTGCATATTCAGGTTTGTGGAATAATCACTCACCACCTGCTTAAAATTTCCTCATTCAGTGGTTTCATTATTTTCTTTTTTTTTTCTATTTATAATGCTAAGCAAGTCATTATGATGTGAAAGTTCAGTTGAAGAGATCACACAAATCTAGCATTAAAAAAATGCGCAAACATTTATGCTTATTGTTAGTGGTTTGCTAATTATTTATGCTAACTGCTAGAATTTTTGTAACTGTTAAGGCTTGCTCATAAATTTGTAAAGAGGGTGTTTTTTCCTTTTTGCATAGCTTGCAAATGGGCGAGTATTTTTTCAATTGTAAATAGTCTTTGGGAAGTTGGTTTTGGAACTGATGTTTTAGCATCAAGGCCTTTTCAATTTTATTTTTTTAATTGGAAATGTTAATTTATGAAGTCAACATTGTAAGCAATTTTTGACAAGGCATAACTTTCACCCTGCTTATCAAAATTTTACAAAAAAAATAATTTCTATTAGAAATTTTCAAAAAAATTGATTTTACATGTAAAAATAAGATATGGGTTGTCATGTTTTTTACAAGATTGTAAAAATCTTTGTGAGTTATAAATGAAAGATTTTGGCATCCGATCTTCACAACTTGTAAATTTTTCTTGTGTATTGTTTTGAGGGGGGATACAATCAACACTAATCATTCTTAAGGGGGCTCTATGAATCAAGAGAGGTAATCTAGGTGTTTCTACTTTGATTTTTTTGGTTCATGTGATCATGTCTCTCACACTAAATCCCTTTCATTTGAGTATTCTTCATAATCCTCCTAATAAATAGAAAATCAAATGTGGATATTATGGAAAGAAAAGGAATACAACAAAAAAAAGTTAGTTTTGTCAAATTGAGGAACTCGAGCAAATTCTTCTTAATCATGGAATAGCCTTATATGATCTTCTAGTTCCAACACATGTAGAAACATCATCCAATCTCACTCATACATTTTGTGAGACCATCATTTGGGGGTGAACAATGTAGTCTGATGACTTGCATTGATATCTCAGCTCCCATATCACCTATTGCTACATCTGAATTTGGTGTTGACTCATTCATGAGGTCTCATGATTCTTTGCATTAGGTTAGTTCTATCATCATTCCAAATCCACCCCATTGGGATGCATATCTACTAGGCATTGCATCTTTGTTTATAGAATCCCACCTTGTAGATTTGGATGATAGTATTGAGGACATTCGTCTTCTATTTGATGGTAGCTTTGATGAAGTTGCATCATCATTTTCATCTTTATATATTGCTCTTACCTCACCTACATCATCTTCTATCATGATAGATTGTGTAGACATTCGTGAGTTGACATATCCAACTCAATTATCATTAAGTCCAGACATAACCATACATTCATGGTCCCTATTCCAGAATCTTCTATGGTACATGATACATCTTATCAGCATCTGTCACATATCAGTATTGGCTTGGAGATATTTGAGCATCATTCTAAGATATTATTGGTAACATTTCATTCTTTGAATTATGTGCAACATTTAGAGACATTCATCTTACTTCTTGCATATTCATATCTGGAATGGGAAGTCATCTTGCACACATTTGTGGTGTTGTTTCTTCCCAAGGGGATAAATGTTATTCAAAGATCATAGATCATCTTCAACATCCAATTTCGAGCATCTACTAGCACTACAGGCATCATTTTGAGGGGAGACTGTATGGTTTCTCTTCTACTATCAGTTTTGGGAGGAAGCATTTCCTCACATGGAGTTCATCACTTCACATTTTAAGGGGGGTGGGGGAACTACAACAGAATAGGAAAATAGTGCCTAAAATAGTGTTGGATTTCAGTGTATTTCAGCTCACAAATTGGGAGAGCTGGTTGTCGCCAAACTCGACGCAAGCAAGAATGATCATCTCGGTGTCGACGTTCACACCAAATTTGGCGCCGGACTTAACACTGGGATCAGCGCTGGAAAATCATAGTGCCCCCGTTAGCACCTAAAATAGCACTGGGAAATAGCACCGAAAATAACACTTCTATTTACGCCTAAAATAGCATCAAAAATAGTGCCTAAATTAGCGCCCAATTAGGCTTCCAGTTTTGCTTCCCCTTTTGCTTCTAGTTTTTCTTCCAAGTTTGCTTCCATGTTTTCTTCTGGTTTTGCTTCCAAGATTGCTTCTAATTTTTCTTCCATTGTTGCTTCCTTTTTTACATCTAAAAATGCTTCTTGTTTTGCTTCCTTTTTTGCTTCTAAAAATGCTTCTTGTTTTGCTTTCTTTTTTGCTTCTAAAAATGCTTCTTGTTTTGCTTCTTTTTTTCTTCTAAAAAAGCTTCTTGTTTTGCTTCCTTTTTTGCTTCTAAAAATGCTTCTTGTTTTGCTTCCTTTTTTGCTTCTAAAAATGCTTCTTGATTTGCTTCCTTTTTATTAATTTAATATGTTTTATTTCAATTTAATTAGTTAAATATATCGTGCCTCTTAAATAACTCATATGATTATAGACTAAGTAATTTAATTATTTAACTCATATGATTAAATAACAAGACAATTACCCACAAAATTTTTGTATTGCTTGTAAAGATAAAAAAAGTACATCTATTGTTTAGTGTCATTACCCACCAAAATTCCACAGCAAATGACAAAAACCAGAGGCACCTTAACATGTAGAGTAAAACATTAAATAAACCCCGTAATTGTTTATAGTAAAATTCTTACAAAAAATAACCGCCATTAACAGTGTTCAAAGTTACACGCTTTAATACAACAAAATCAGACACAGACAAACACGACCAGTCTTAACGAGCCCCACCTGAACCCAACGGACACTTGGCTATCTCCTTTAAAGGCTTCTTCTTCTGCAAATTCCCTGACTTCTTCTTTTGGTACTTTCCATCCCAGTGTTCGATGAAGAGTTTGAGCGCTTTCCATCCCAAACGCGCTTCCTCATAGCAACGAGCTTTGTATTTTCCTTCGGGCCAACGAATAAAGGGTTTGCACCTTGGTCACCCATAGAGCTCCTCAATTTCATCATCTACCATTCCTTCAGAATAATCTAAATCTACACCCAGAACTGCCCATTCGAGAATGGACTCCATGCTTACCAAAAAATCTTCATGCACAATTTTCTGCATCACCATGCTCACCATTTCCTCTGGTTCACCTAAATCCAAGACCCACGCCGCAATTAAGGAGTAAACGTCCATGTTGGTTCGGTATATGTGTTTCAGATAGCCAAAATCCCTACCACAAATCATTTTTGCACACTGCACTAGTCGCTCGTCGTGAACAAGGAAAAGGCCCTGCAATCGTTTTCTAGATGCCTCTCCATAAAACAGGTCCAAAGATCATTGTGACTAGAAGGTGAAATTGGCTTCCATTTCGCTTGAGCACCACCACCACCAAAGTTTTTTGCAATTTTTTTATCGACCCTTTCCAAATGCAATTAATACATCTTAATCGAGGGCTTTCATTTAACACCATCTTGGATTTCCCACACTTTCTATTAATGAAGTACTACTTCACCACCGCCCACCACCCCTGCCTTCGCTTGTCATTTCAAACCTACTTCACTCACTTCACCACCTTATTCATTTAAGGAATTTTCCACTAACTTAACACCTCGAAAATCCTTCAACCTAAATTCCCCCATTTCACCAAAATTTAAATCCCATTTAGATAAGACAATATCTGCTTCCACATTACCACCTCTTTTAATGTGGCTCACCGCAAAACTTTCAATTACATTTTGGAGGTGCCTTTCATCACTGCTTGAACTATTATTGTAACATGATCATCATCTATAATTAAAACAAGTGAGTCAAATATCTATAATTTAATTGAATTTGACAACATCCATCCTGAGCAGTAAATTAAAATCATCATACGTAATAAATATCCATCCAAAAATCATCGCTTGCTTTTAATATATATAAATTGACAAGTCAATACTGATAAGATCATCATCATATATAACTAAAACAAGTGAAAGTAAAATATTCCATTACATCAAAAACATGTCAAAATGATTAGTCCAACAATCGACATAAGTGAAAATGATACATGTACAAATGATATAAATAAAATTGATAAATTATGTAACTCAAACTGATACAAGTCAAGATGATACATGTCCAAATGATATAGTGAAAAAATGAAAATGATACATGTCAATATGATACAATTCAATAATATAGTATTGTAGGCCATGAAAATGATGCATATGATAGTAAGCATGAAAATATTCATCATAACAATATATCAGCAATGATCCATGATGCAGTCTATATGATCATGAATGTCACTGGTTACTATCACCAACTGTCTCATCATCATCATCACCATCATGATCAGTGTCGTCATCGTCATCATCGTCACCGTCGTTGTCATCATCATTGTCATTGGCCTCGGTGTCTTCTACATCTGAGTCATCATCATCCTCTACCATGTGATATGTACAAGCAGAACCAATATTTTGTGCATCTATATCATGTTGAGGATCATCTTGATCTTCTGGAAGACCCATGTTCTGCAAAAGAAAAACATTTAGAATGAAAAGTAATTATTTATTTCATGCAATAATTTATTTTTCTATTATATATCTAATATTACAACATATGAGATGAAACCATAATCATATTACATCATATCAAAGTGCACATACCATAATAAAATTTCAAATTCCCTAGCCAATACTTGAAACCTTGAGAGAGTATGACTTGGGTGAAAGGCATTTGATATGGCTATTATTTCAAAGACTTCAAGCAGGATGTACTCCGAATTTTCACCATTCCTCAATCTTTGCTTGATGGCATCAAGGGATGGTTGAACTCCATGGATATAAAGTATTAAGAAAACAAAATGAACTTGAACTGGCGGCCAATTTTGAAGAGTATTACTGATGATCTAGATAAATTTTTTAAAGATGGTGGTTGGGAATTTTTTAATATGGAAGCTATTGATTCTTATTCTAATAATTCAGAAGAGTGAGAACAAGGTTATGAACCCTCCGATGTAGAGGAGGAACCAGAATCATATTTCATGTAGCCACCATCAAGACTGTTACAAGCCAACAAGATGGAGGGAATTCTTATATAAGGATAATATTCAATGTTGCAGGTACCAGCTTTAATGCCAACTTCAATGACAACATTGAAATTCCCTAGTAGTATTTATGTTAAGGAAATTTCCTTTAGATGTAAGGATTGAAAGCACATCAACCATGTGGTACAAATGATTAAATCCCAGAGACAATCTGTAGCAATGAAAGAGTCTGAAAAGGTAGAGAGATCTACATTGGTGACTTAGGAGAAACTTCAGCTTTCAAAAACAAAGCCAATTAGGCTGGCAGACGTGGATCAGGCTAGCATTTGGTGGAAGAGGAAGAAAGATGACTAGAAATATGGAGGCCCACCATACTGGATTTCAGTATTCAACCATGAGAGAAAAAGAGAGAGTTGATATCAAGTATCAAAATATTAAGCATGCATTCTTCCAGCCAGCGGAGAAGGAGATGATTAATTTGCTTCATTTTCATTTGCATAACCGTATCATGGCGTGGGAACCAAGAAGACCAAGGATGTCTAGTTTTATGTGGAGGTAATGGATGTGGTCCAAAATTTAGGAGGGGCAAGAAGGTCAATGTATGATCCTAATGAAATTGAGGAAGAACAGCAAGAGAGGGACAGGAAAAATAAAATCAATAAAGAGTTTCAAGGATTTGTCAAAGCAAGTAAGAGAGCTTATATGGGAGCAGCCTCGTCTAAAATATTTTGAACTAGAGTTTGATATACCAATTAGAGAGCTTGGTTTTCATGAAGTTACTTTCAAATCCTTTGCTTTTATTGTTCCTACGATAAACTGTTCAGTAGAGTTGGTGGAATTACCTTTCTTAGTAATCGCTATTAGTGAAATTGAGATTGTTAACCTTGACAGAGTAGGACTTGGGAAAAAGGCATTTGATATGGCTATTGTTTTCAAAGACTTCAAGTGGGATGTTGAAATATGCTAACCAATTTTTTGTCACAGTTTTACACAATCACCAACACTAGGCCAACTTGATTAGCGTTAGCTCCAAACCCAAACTCTATCAAATCAACTCTAACCAAGAATGTGCCCTAAAGCCACTTAAGGAAGAGGAGCGGGCATATGGTCAGAGGATCCCTAGGATCTAAACTTGATACAGAAATAGAATACAACTAGAAATTGAAGATAAAATTCAACGCCAAGAATGTGCACTCAAGATCCCATTGAGGGTGAGGTGCTAACATATGGTGGAGTACTTATTACAAATTGAAATTACTAGGCGAATAACCAGCCATAGAAAAGAACTCTGACTACTAATTCATCTGTTGCGGCGGGCATCCACTCAAGAGTGGGGATTCACCACTTGACAGTGGGTACAAGAGAGATTAAATATTTATTCTCCACATTGGCGATAAACCATCTAGGGGTACTTAATGTGAGAAATAAGAAATAATTGCAGCAAATAAGGACTGGAGTAGTACTATTGTTTACAATCTTACAATATAGAAAGAGAGTTGCAAATTACATGAATATTACAATGATTTCAAAGCACCAAGATACTGGATGATTCCATGTTAAATATTAGCAATAATTGATGAAGAAAGGACTGGAAATTCAAACTGAAACAAGTCTGATGTAAATCTACAATTCTAGAAATGAATAACCAACAATTGTAAGAATCAATTAAATGCTTGTAACTTCACCAAAATACCTCTGAATGGCATGAAACAAAGTGCAGTGAACCTCTAGAGGATAGGTGCCCATGACAAGATGAAGAAACAGCCACAAAAGACCAACATTAATTTATTGGCTTGAAATCCAATGCTCCTTGAATGGTATGCCCCAAGCTAGGGCGATTTTGCAATATAAAATCAAAGAATTGGAAATAAATTCCAATCTCTTGTGGAAGGGGTCACCTTGGGTCTAGAACCACTTTGCAAACATACCCATAATGATATTTAATTTTCTCAAAAATTTGCTAACAAAAAACACTTTCAGCTATAGTAATATCAGCAACACCAAAATTGAGAAAAACTCCAAAATCTTCAACAATTGAGCTCCATCTGCTAGTTTGAATGAGAAGCAGCAATAAAAACCAATTAGGTGTTGTCTCTCAAACACAAATTTGATTGGAATCTAGGAGGTAAGCATCCCTCAAAGAAATAATCACAATGTCATTTCGACAACATAACTTTAGCAATTAACAATGGATGCCCAAATGTTGGAGCAAAGCTACATTTTTAAAGAGAAAGAGATGACTCTTCAAATTTCCCTCATGGTACGCCAAAAGTCACATTTGAAACTTTTCAAATTTCCAAAGTTAATAATTTCGTCTCAAAAAGGCATCCAACTTCATGGAAATTTAAAAATTCATTAAATGTTTAATTTTTCCTTTATGAGGGCGTCCCCCTTCAAGTCCACCTTTTAAACACAACTTGAAGTTATCTTCCTAGGCCAAGGGGTCAACAAAGAAACATAACATTAATTTCCTTTTATTAAATAATTGCCAACAAATATTGAATTTTGAAAACTGCTCCAACAGGAAAAGAAACATACTGAAGCACTGCCAATAGGACCACTACCAAAAATAGTATTTACTATAAATAGTAAACACCCAGAAAATGCCTCAAACCTCCAAGCAAGGAAACCCTAATTTTACCTCAACAAACCTACGAGCCTCCGAAATAGGTTGATGAGCAACTAAGTTGATCACTGATGAGAAGGGGACATTACAAATGTACTCCGCATTGATGCCACTCCTCAATCTCCGCTTGATGGCATCAAGGGATGGATAAACTGCATGGATATAAATTATTATGAAACTAGAATGAACTTGAACTAGCGGCCAATTTTGAAGAGTTTTACTGATGATCCAAATAATTTTTTTGAAGATGATGGTTGGGAATTTTTGAATATGGAAGCTAGTGATTCTAATTCTGATAATTTAGAAGAGTGAGAACAAGGTTATGAACCCTCTAATGTAGAGGAGGAATCAAAATTAGATTTCATGTAGCAACCATCAAGAGTGTTACAAGCCAACAAGATGGAGGGAATTCTTATATAAGGATAATATTCAATGTTACAGGTATCGGCTTTAATGCCAACTACAATGACAACATTGAAATTCCCTAGCAGTATTTATGTTAAGGAAATTTCCTTTAGATGCAAGGATTGAAAGAACATCAACCATGTGGTATAGATGATTAAATCCCAAAGATGATTTGTAGCAATGAAAGAGTCTAAAAAGGCAGAGAGAGCTACATTGGTGACTCAGGAGAAACTTCAGCTTTCAAAAACAAATCCAATTAGGCTGGAAAATGTGTGGATCAGGCCAGCATTTGGTGGAAGAGGAAGAAAGATGAGTGGAACTTTGGAGGCCCACCATACTAGATTTCATTATTCAACCATGAGAGCAGAAGAGAGAGTTGATATCACGTATCAAAACATTAAGCATGCATTCTTCCAGCCAGGGGAGAAGGAGATGATTACTTTGCTTCATTTTCATTTGCATAACCATATCATGGCATGGGAACCAAGAGGACCAAGGATGTCTAGTTTTATGTGGAGGTAATGGATGTGATCCAAAATTTAGGAGGGGCAAGAAGGTCAATGTATGATCTTGATGAAATTGAGGAAGAATAGCAAGAGAGGGACAAGAAAAATAAAATCAATACAGAAGTTTCAAGGATTTGTCAAAGCGAGTAAGAGATTTATATGGGAGCAGCCTCATCTAAAAGATTTTGAACTAGAGTTTGATATACCATTTAGAGAGTTTGGTTTTCATGGAGTTCCTTTCAAAGCCTCTACTTTTATTGTTCCTATGGTAAACTATTTGGTAGAGTTGGTGGAATTACCTTTCTTAGTAATCGCTATTAGTGAAATTGAGATTGTTAACCTTGAGAGAGTAGGACTTGGGAAAAAAGAATTTGATATGGCTATTGTTTTCAAAGACTTCAAGCAGGATGTACTTCAGATTGACACCATTCCTCAATCTTCACTTGATGGCAAGGGATGGTTGAACTCCATGGATATAAAGTGTTATGAAAGCATAATGAACTTGAACTGGCTGCCTATTTTGAAGAGTATTACTAATGATCCAGATAAATTTTTTGAAGATGGTGGTTGGGAATTTTTGAATATGGAAGCTAGTGATTCTGATTCTGATAATTCAGAAGAGTGAGATCAAGGTTATGAACCCTCTGATGTAGAAGAGGAATCAGAATCAAATGAGGAAGGTTTAGAAGATGAATCTCTTGTGGAGTCAGAGGAGGATGAAGAAGAAGAAGAAGATTCTGAAGAGGAGGAAGGTAAAACATGGGATGAATTAGAATTTGAAGCTAGAGATGCATATAAGGAAAAAGGAGATGAGTCTCACAGTGAAGAGGAAAGGTGGCAATGAAAGGTAGAAGCTACAAGGAAGTATCGGGCACCTGATATTAGAGATTCAAGATGAATTCCTTCCAAGAGGCATAAATTCAGATGAAATGAGTTCATCTACATCCTTCTACTATTTATTCATGCACATAAACGGTCATCTTGTAATCATAAGATTTGAGCTCTATTTACTCATCCTATGCATCAATAAACAACTCAACACAAGAGATGCAAATTGACATATTAACACAATAGTATCCAACTAAGTTATTGAAACTCAACTATTGATACCTCATTCTCCATCCAGATTAAAAAATTGTTCCACTTTTTTTTTTGTAACATATTCTTTTTAAATTGCTTTGGATGGTGGCCATATTTCTCCTCTTGTCAAAATATGGCACATGGACTAGCGAAACTAGCTAGTATGCAATCATTTAATTTTTCCAACGAAAAAAAAATATATATCATTTAACATATTAAATATACTTACAAATGTATAGATCAAGGCCTGTAAACCTTTCTGGCCACTGCGATGCATGGCACGAAGTTTCTCAAGCCTAGCCTTGGAGGTCTTGTCCTGAAACATATACTAATTCAATTTAACTATGCACAAATAAAATTTAAATATCATTTAATAAATTTGATATAATCTTATGAGAAAATTCAAATACCTGCGTACTCTCCTCACCGGAATTCCTTCGTGCATTAGACTTCTCATATTCTTTTAAAGCTCTCTCCAGACTTTCACACTTACATCCATTGGCCTTTTTTCTACCTTAGCTCAGGAGGGATTTTTTTTATCTTCTTTTTTTGGTTGCACTGAAATCTCTTGTAGTTTTGAGACATTCATAGCTTTATCTTCTTTACAAACCAACTTGTGCCAAAATCAGTCTCCATGTCATGGATAACTTCTTTTTTTAGGTGCATGGGTATCTTTGAGAATGGAAAATGTAGATGGTCTTTGAATCGTTGAAGGCATGATTCCTTCAACCTATTCACAAATGTTTTCCCAGCATCCATCATTCGTACTTCCCCTGAAACCACCTCGTATTCTATCTTTGTATTGTGGCTACCAATGTAAGATTGATAACATGGCATGGTGGAACTTTGTGTCCCGGGAGTGGAAGTCTCTGCTCCCTATTCCACATTCTTATAGTTTATTGTCACTAATTTCTTTCTGGATCTTCTGTTAGATCCCAGACTGGTTGGGGAATCAATTGATTCCCTTAGACACAATTGATTTGTTTGCAATGTTTGAGGGGCATTAATAGATTGTTTTTCTATGTATCTGACAAGTGTTGTCCAATCCACATTAACCAATTTGTTCACTACGTCTACCCCCAATATGGAAGCCAATTCCTCTTTATCTTTGTCAGTCTTATGTCTCTCTCTATATATATTTTTAAATTATATTTCTTCTTTTAAATTTAGAAATAAAAAACTAAAAAGTAAAATTCAAAGAAACAATGGAAACATTTACAAATCTATAAATTGACAATGAATTACCTCATTGTGGCCATAGTTTGTTGTCAATGCTCACTTCCCTCCATTTCTTGACATTTTGAGGTGACCTAGGGAAAATTATTTTCATCCAGTCTGTGGAGGCAAATGAAGTATACACTGTCAGGTATGAAATTTTTCATCCAATTTGTGGTATGAAAGTTTTATTTTGTGGGAAAATATGTTTGTTGGGTTTGCTTAGTGTTGATAACCTAGGGCAAATATGTTTGCTTGGTTTGCTTAGTATTGATAACCTTATCATGAAAACTCTTTCATAATGCAATCTTGTACGAATTTTTCATGGCATCGGTGACTATGGCGCGGCTGGGAAAAACCAAGCTATTTCTACATTTATTTTCAGCAGTTGCTCAGCAGTGATTGAGCCAATTCCCAGATTTTCCAAGCAGTTCACTATTTCCTTGATACCCACATTAGGGAAAGAATATGGAGGCATCCTCGCTTTGTGCTATAATATTTTGAGCCAAAGCTCAAATGGGTAGGGTAAATTTTTTTGTTGGTTTCTCAAAGGTTTTACAATTTATAATGATGGGACAATTTAGAGGTTGCCTAGACTAGTTAGGCCACGAACCAGTAAACAATCACAAATTTAAGCAAGAAAAAAAATTGTAACCTTACCTATGGTGTCACAAACTAAATCAAATTTCTCATAAAAAATTCAACTTAAAGGCTGACAATCTGCACAAGTTATTTTAGGAGGAGAAGATCAACAAGACGGCTAGGTTTTTGGTCAAAATTGTAACATGGAAAAGAGTTTGGAGATTCCTTAGCTTTTTGGTTCTTGGTCCCTTAGATGCTTGGTCTCGTGCAGGTCATTAAAATCTCTCATTTATTCATTCAGTCATCAGTTGTTGGTAGCACCCTACTCTCTTCCTTTGTGCGGCATTTTTTCCTTTTTTGTAATCTGATTTCTTCTTTCACGTGGGAAAGTTTTAAATTTTTTATTTTGATTCATTAGTCGTGCTTTAGTCAGCGTTATTTAATGCCAACTTTAGCGCCAACTTTTGGCAATTAATGTAATATACTTGGGATGTATAAGGCGGTGTCAAGTGCACTTAATTTAGCACCTATCATTGTTGTATAGTGACTATTTTCATTGTTGTGTATATCACAGGACCCAGTGTTGGAAATAATTCCAACTCTTGCCTTGTTTTTGTGACCACCACTGTCCCATGGCCTCTTCATTAGCTCAATGCAGTAGAGCAGTTTTTACACAAGGTGCTTCATCCTTCTCAACGATAGTGCGGTGAAAGCTTCTATGGTGGCACGTGAGTCTTCCTTCTGTTCCTGGTGGTGTTGCGGTGACTCCCGCAGTCTCGTAAGTATTCTACCATTGATGTGTGGTAGTGCGGTGACCACCGCTATCCCACAGCTCAGTGCAATATAGCAGTTTTTACTACAATCCCACAAGTTGCTTTTCCCTTCTCAGAAATAGTGCGGTGAGAGCTTCTATGATAGAATTTTTATTCACAGAGGAGGCCATGGAGAGAGGACGTGGACAGTGTAGAAATACTAAATTACTGAGAGGAAAGTGGGTGGAAATAGATGAGACAACGGAATCTGCAGATACAATAGAGGTAAGAAGAGAAAGCAACCTCAACCAAAGGAGGAAGGTGTTTATGAATTCACAAATACTACAACGTAGAGGAAATAAAGTCCTTTTTTTGTCCATGAGGCCTCTGAGGTCAAACTTATTGGTTGAAAATGCATAGGAATGGTGATTAAATGTGATTTTATGATCAAGGGAAAAGTTTGAAAATTAGGATAGCCAAAACATGATATCAATATGTCAAATATATGACTAAAGTGAGGTTTTGTGTTGGATAGCATATTTTTTGAAATGATATAATTGGTGTACTAAACATTATTTACTATGTTGTGTATTATAGGGATGAGACGAGGCCATGGCAACAAATCATGTCATATCAAATGAGGACACAATGGATGAAGTGGGACATCAGGTACTCAAATTTTGACTTCACTTAGGAAAAAATGATCTGATGGCATTTTGTGATACATCCATCTTTTTTCACAATATTATTAAAATTTATAATGCATTATCCAATCTTGACATAAATTAATGTATGTTGTTGATAATTTTAGATGGAGATTGGAGAAAATGCAGAGCCTAAGTGTTCAACTAGCAAAAGAACAAGATATGTATGTGGACATGGACCTAAAATTGTTAAATCACATAGATGATAGTGGGTGGAAAAGGACATGACAATGGATACTGCATACACAACAAACAATTGCACTAAAGAAGAGGTAGGTTAGGACTATAGTACATGGGATGAATACTTTGAGAAAATTGTTGTTTGTGGATGTTCTGTGTGTCATGGAAAGAAACAATTCAAACAAGCGATTGTACAAAGACATTACATATATGATGAGCTTCCAATCGGTAGTATGCCTCCTACAATCGATTCAAATCTAATACGAATTGTGGTGAGGAATTTTCCAATTTGATATAAATAACATGTATAGTTCATTTAAACATTGTTTTATATTATTTAAATGACTAATATTTTCTTAATGGATACTTGCAGGATAAATTTCTTGGTTTAAAGTTTCCTAGATCATTGACTCTAGCCTAGAGGGAAATGATCATTTATTAGATGATACATTTAACAAAAATATGTGCCAATATACCAGCTCGAAAGATGAGGAATTGATAAAAACAAGTAATAGAAAAAGAACTGGTGTGAAGATGCATAATTTTCTTAAAGACAAGGGGAAGGTGGACTACATACCCTATGAGAATGAATGTGATGGAGATGATGAATTGCCCTTGAGTTTGAGATCAATTTACAAAGAGACATTTGATCGCCGACTATATTGTGTTTGGCCTAGTGATCAACAACTACCTAGAGTGTACGAGGTGTTTCAATTTTGGGGATACAACTACATGATACAACCCTCCAATATTCATGGAGCGAATCTAGGCCTCTTTATTGTCCAAAATGTACATGTGGGATCCAAACATAGAAACAATTCAGAACAAACTACTAGGAGATTAATGCCATAGTATGGTCCATCATATTACAATGGTGAATGGAGAAGGCTAGCCGAATATAAGCCTAGCATGTCAGCATATGGTCTAAATTTGAATATGTATACACATTTTCTCCAATTCAAAAGTGGAAAAGAAATGAATAGAGGTCATCTTATGTATATAGATGGACGTGCATACACACCCAAAAATATTGCAGGATTTATAAATAGTAGTAAGGGAAGGGACCCTAATGTAAGACCGAATTGTCAATTTGTTGAGGTTATAAATGATAAAGATGGAGATATGGAAAGAGAGGTTGATAGATTGATAATGGTTGAGGCTATTATGGACCTTACCATTGGGGATGAGTTATTGATTGATTACCCCTTCTTAAAACGCACTCCTGGATGAAAGAAGAGGGAAGAACAAGGTATCCCTAAGGATGTTCTTAAGGGTAGAAAACCAAAGAATAATGAGTGCCGACTGATTTTTTACAAACTATGTTGTCAAAATTGTGTTTTATAGCAATTATTGTATAAAAAAGGTAGTCTATAAAATAATGTTCCATTATTCAATTGATGTATATATGTTCATACAATTTATATAATGTCTAATATATGTGTCATTCATGTGCGGGTATTTTTCTATGAAGATATTTTGGACCCGAAATGGATATTTGTCATACATTATGATCCAATATTAAGGCATGAACTTGACGATGCATTAGTGGATACTGAGCAAAATAATGATGGCCAACAAAATGAGAGAGAAGGATTAGAGAACATCGAATAAATTGGCATCCATGATGATGTTGAAGATGGTTATGTTCAAGCACAAGAAGACAACAATCGATAGTTAGATGATGATATGGAAGACAACAATATGGATGGTATAGAAAATGATGATCCAAATACATCTGGTAACAATATAGATGGTCTACAGTCAAATTTCAATGATGATGAAGATGATGCAAGTCAAGATGAGGAGGATGATAATATTAAATACTTGAAAGAACATATGAACATTGACAATGATACACCGGATGACATTGTAGCAAACAATAATGTTAATGACCAAGACTTCTAAATTTTTAGAATTATTTGCAATCCATGTTTAAAAAAGGATGAATCTTATGGCCTAAACTTTGAAATGCTTTAGTAATATTATTTTGTACTTGGACAATTGAAAACTTGTTTTATTCTCCTAGCAAGCTTTTTTATTTTCCATTATAATTCTAGACCAAACAACATTTGCAGGGATGGCCTTTTACACCAATCTTAATTTGTATGAAGTTCACAAACCTATTGTCAAGCAGTAAATTCCTTCGTAGACAGGAAATGTAAAGGATTTATTTAAGAAAAGATAAGTAGTCTCTTTCTGAGGGTAATCCACATGCAAAAAGTAAAAAGCACATAAAAAAATAATTGTACAATAGAAAATCATATTCAATCAGTTATGTCTTATTTCGCTTGTACACTTATCTGAAAGAAATAGGGTATTCGCCATACATTTCCCTTGACAAAGAAAACATGTGCTTTCATTTATTTTTACTGTATATCTCAAAAGTGAAATTGTTGTTACATAATGATGCACTGAGAAAATAATATATACAAAAAAATGCATATAAAATGTTTGAAATTTAACATGCCACCTACTATGTTGTGCTGAAAGGAATCAAGATTAACTGAGACAAGAAATTAAAATAAAATTTTGATGATTGTACTTAAAAGTGAACAAGATATGAAAAGTGTGGACAATGATGGTGCTAAAATTGAAAAACCTGATTCTAATGATATTACTGTTTTATGTCATTTAAGATAAAGAGAACATACAATTTTATATACATAGCAAATGAAGATTTGAAACTAGTAAACTGAAAATGTAAACACTGTAATATTTTTCCTTAAACAATAATTCACATACTCACTTATAAAAAAGGGTGAAGAATTTTTTATTCAAACTTTGTTTTATTTAATAGACATAACAGTAAAAGAATATTTACAAGTACAAGAATATATATACTATTTCATAGAAAATAAGGAATGTTTCATAGAATATACAAGTACAAGAATATATCATCATCATCATATCCTTAATTAATACCTATTGCAATATCCTTAAATTGTTCAATCTTTGGTATGAATTGTTGGCAGAAAAAATTAGGATTACTTGGATGCTTCTTCCATTCACTTTGTATCAACATATGTTCGCGAAGACACAAAAGTTAATAAAATATTAATGCACGTAACTCACAATTATTTAAATAAGCAACTTTGTTAACTTTATTATTTTTAAATAGTTTCCATTTTTATGTTGAACATGTAAAAAGGAAAAATAAGCTCAATTTTTCAAAAAAAATAGCAGCTCTACCAACATCCACAATAAATGCTTTACTGTATCAGCATATTCATTCACATAAGCACAGTATTGAGGCTCAATAACTGATATTAATTCAAATATAAGAAGAAATAAGTATGGAAAACGTAAGAAAAATACAGAATGATAACACAATCATGGAGAATCTTTCATAATAAGATGTTCTCCATTATATTGCTTCAATTGATATATATTAATAACAGAAGTCTTCAAAATGGAAATGATATATGATGATGATAATTTAAAACTAGGCCTTGGTTTCCTATTTATATAGGAAGCAACAAGCTACAGGCCTTTTAAAAAAAGAAACGATCTTTCATAACTACTTCTTTTACTAACAACTATTTAATAAGCATAATTAAGGAAATAACAAGACTTAAGACATTTTTACATATGGTTCCATTATTCAACGTAGAAGACCCATGGTCATTGATTTGGAAAAGTCTTCCTCTCCATGATGAACATCCAAATGCTCTTGCCTCAATGTCCTATTCTTCTGAAACCAAATACTTTTCCTCCCACTGATACACCATAAAATCTAATGGCCACTTATATTCCTAGACCTTTTGCATGTTTGCAAGATGAGTTTTCCATCGACTATCTAGTAATACCTTTGTATCATTGACAAATTTTAGGTATCTCACATCAAAAACAATCAACCCATCCATGATCTGATTTAGCCTGGGAAGACTGGTATCATCATCCTCCGGTTGTATATGAGTTACACACTTATGAACAACCTGACTGAATTCTTTCTTCCACTTATCCAATTCCTCCAACTAATCACCATCTCTCATGATTTCAGGTATATACCACTATTTGCAGGTATGGAATAAATCCATTTGTGCTACAATATTTTTATCAAACCCTTGTACATACTGAAATTCATCAATAATCATCTTCACAGTTTGTTCAATTGGCTTTAATGTTGTGGGTGCATCAGGACTTCTTTGTAGAACTTTGCATAACTTAGCCAAAGTGTGGTGAATAGGCCGCCACCTTTTGAACAAAGGATCTAATACAAGCATATGTGTCTTTATTTGATCCATTTCTTGTTGAATTTTTCTATAACTATCATGCACATTCTCCAGTTTATCCATAACTTCTTTTATCCTGTGCTCAAGAATATTTTCCACAACTTCACAAATTCTTCTTTTCACTTCATCCTGGGTTTGATTGTTGGCCTTCTTTACATCATCCACTTCCTTCTCTAAAGTTTTTACCTATTCTACAGAAATGTTCTTCACAATATCCATTAGAGCAATAGGAGGCTTGTATAACACCATCTCCTTGCTTTGTGAGGGTCCTAATCCTCTTAATTGTTCTTTATTTTTGACATTCTCCATGAACAGTTTATTAACTTCATCATTTAGGAATCTTTGTTCCTTTTCATACTCCTTCAATCTGTCTTCTAATCCCTTAACAGTTGCTTGAGTGAACATGGCCGAATACATGGTCATTGTGGCTTCCTCCAAAGGGGTGGTATCTTGTATTGTCCTTACCATTGCTGCCCCTTTCATCCCTTGAATTACATCCAATAATTTTGGCTTTTGTTTATTTTCCTGTTTGATCCGTATGGCCAAGGTTTCAATCTTTGGGTTATACCCAATTCCACTCACACCTTCATCGGAGTCAAATTATGCAACTAGCATTGGATCTTCCTGAGCCCGCATTTTATCAAGCAAAAACATTTTCTTTAATTCCAAGCAAGGGAAAATGAGCATATTAATCTTCAAGACCATTTCTCTAGCCTTCTGGTGGCTATTGTCAATGTTGTCAACTTTTAATTCCTAGATAGTTTGTGCTACCATTTCATTTTTCTCCAATTCTTCAATTCTTGCTTTAGCTGATTCCATCCTCTCTTGAATTTTTTTTATCTTCATCTTCAACAAAAAATCCTTAAACTCAAAATTCTTAATGAATTCATCATCTTCTATGAATCTCTTGGCGTCAATTTCCCTTTCATCTTCATGTATCTTTGTACTTTTTTTTTCTACATCACCCATCCTTTCCTCATGTTTATGGGCACTGGTCTCAAGGATGGGCTAATCAACTTCAATATCACCTTTCAATTTCTGCAATACTATAGTCACTTCCTCAGTATCGCCCACCTCTTCAATATCCCCATAAGGCACTAACTGCTCAATACTTCATGTCTTCTATCTTTTGGGAGGTAACTGCTCCATGGGAGGCTCATAGGTTTCACTTGGGGTATGCTCTGTAGTTGCACCACTATGATGTTCTTCGAGATATACTTCCTTCTTTATGTACAAGTCTTCATATCTACCAATTATCAATTCTATCTTCTTGATGGGGTCCTTTTCCTCAACAAAGTATCCTAGGAAATCCTTGTTCCTCTGCTTCATTCATTCTTCAACCTTCTTCATATATTCCCATTTTTTCCTTCTACTAGATACATCATTATAAGTAATGCAGTTCCTTATGACATCTTCTTCAAAATCCACTTGGTCTGGTACTCTCACTTTGGTAAGAATATTGTGTCGTATGTTGTTCATATGATTTTCAGGGTCAAAGGCTCTTTCTTTTTCAAATTTCAATGCATATTTTTTCTTCAAATAATACTGTAACTCCTCTGGTGTGTCTGAGCCTACATTCCAATCTTCACACTTGGTTTGGTTTGGCAGGAAAGTGCCTTTCTTCTACTTGTGCATTACATCTTTCTCCATCCACATCATTTGCCACATAAATTCAAGAAATGTTAATCTAATGGGCACAAATTTTGGTAGTATGTGTGGAGCAATAGGGCATCCATAAACTCTTATTATTGTAATTTCTGGGAGGAAGAACCAATCTCCAAAATTGTGTGTATGATCCTGCTCTGGTCTTAAAGCCAAAGGTCTCACTAGTTGCAACATTTTGGTTGACAATCTTGGTATTGCATACCCAAGAACTTGAAGGATTTTGTGTACAAAGTCTTTGTAGAAGACAACAAAGCTTGAATTCTTGCACTAACTGTCCCAAATATAGCACCATTTCTAGACAGGTGTGGGATTCCCTTGCTCATCTACTATATCCAAGTCCATTCTTTTAGTCCATTGGTCCTTATTCTGGTACAATATCAGATGACACAGTAGGGAATAGTATTTGAATGTAATTGGTGCTCTATCCTCTATAACTTGGGAGAATTCATCATCTAATGCCTTCTCAAGGTATGAAGCAAAGTCATATTCAATATTAGTTTCAGGGTTTTGAATTCTCATGGCCATCATCATTAGGCCTATTGGAATTTTATCTTGAGCATCTATCCCCAACACTTGGAAAAGAGCTAAATATGTATTCACAAAGTAATACTGAAAGTCTATCACATTAAAGGGTTTAGTAGTGGTAGTAGAGATGGGGAATGTTTTGTTACCAATGCCTCTTTTCATATATAGGGGTACCTCATCACTTCTATAAGTCATTTTTAACCTAGCATAATCCTCCTCACTTTTCTGTAGGTTTATCTTGGTCAAAGCATGCTTTTTTAAGCCAAAAAACTCAATGATGGCTTTTTTGGTTACTTCTACCAATACTGTGTTGTTTGGAAACCTTATTGTTTTGGTAGCTAAGTGATAGTGTTTGGCTAGAAGTCTGATAAATTCTACATCAACAAACACATTTGGGACAATCAACCTTGCTATATCCAACATCCAAGTGTTTGACATTGGAATCTCCTTATTTCTCTTACTATAAAAATACCAGAATAGGTCCCATCTAGATTTGGAAATGAGGGCATCCCTACAACTTTGTGCAGTGTCCACGAGAAACTTCTTATTACCGTCTTTAGTAGACCCTGGAAGTATATCTAATATGGACTAATGGAGTGGTATCTTCTTTACTTTAGGTTCTTCATCTTTAATTTTAGGCTAACTTTATTTTACTTCTGATTGTTTTCTTTTAGGAGGCATGTTTCAATTTTCTCTACTATGGCTTTAGATGACAAAACCTTGAAAGATTTTTTATATTAATAGAGCTCTTTCGGATATTTTTTGTGCACTTACCTGAGTATTTCACATTTGCAAGACTTCTTCTTGTATCCTTAGCTCCTTCCACACTAGTGCACTGCAATTGAGTGCGATATTGGGAAAACTCACTTATCTTTGGATGGTGCAGTATTCAGTCATATTAGTTTTAGCAACCCTTAATAATTTAATAGCATTTAATTTTGGCAACTGATATGATTTTCTACATTTATTGTTGTAAATTTTAATGATGCCATGTTTACCACACTACCGCCTTGCTCAAGGCTTCTTGTTGCGGGGTTGCGGGGTATACCTTTGTACCGCATATGTTGCTCACATTCCCGATGGTATAGCGGTGTATGATTTTGATTATTACTTGAAGAGTGTCAATGAGATAATATTATTTATCTTACTGATATCTTAATGCCTCATCAACATTAGATCTTATATTCCTCTGATGTTGGTTTCCGATGTCGATGAGACAAGTTAATACCTCTTGTCGATATGCCATTGTCTCATTGATATTTTCCTTCAGCGGTATTTCTTTATATATCGGTGTAACTCTACCATGTTGGGGAGACTTGTGATTATTGTTGCGGTATAGCGGTGTTCTTCCCTTCCCTTCTATTTTTTACCACACTACCACCTTGCTCAAGGCTTCTTATTGCGGGGTTGCGGTGTATACCTCTCTACCGCATATGTTGCTCACCTTCCCAACGATATAGCGGTGTATGCTTTTCATCATTACTTGAAGAGTGTCGATGAGACAATCTTATTTGTCTTATTGATATCTCAATGTCTCATCGACATTACTTCATTATATCCAAGAGATATGTTTCAATGAGACATATAAATAATCTCTTTGACATAGGGGTGTCTAAACCAGCGTTAAAGACAGTGCTACTTAGGGCGCTAATTAGCACCTAAATTAGCATTGACTTGTACTAGTTAGTGCAATAAATGCCAAAAATTGTGCCATCCTGATAAATAGCGCCGACATTTTCAAAAAATTGCCAAAAAATACATTAAAACAGTGGGTGGAAGCAAAAAATGAAGCAAAAAGTGGAGCAAATCACATGGATTTGTTGTAGTGGGGTGGCAGCAGAGGTCATATGACCTCTCTTTCTCTCCTATGGGGGAAACATTTCATGTAATTATGTGATAGAATTAGTCATTAGGGGGTCATCATGAGTCCTTATATCTTCTTCGCTTGTACATTCCATAAAATTTGCATCATTCTCTTTTGGAGAGGGGTTTTATTTCCCAATAGATTGTTCTCCTTTACTCCACTTTATGAGATATTTGTACATGAGTACCTAACATGGCCTAGTAATTGGGACTCATCATTAGTGCATACATTACTCTCTAAGTTTCACTTAAAGGGGGTGAAAGTGTAAATAGCATCATTAACTATCTAGTTAGCTAATCACCTTTCAAGGATTGACCTATTCTCACCTAGATTAAGCTACTTAGGTATCTTTTTGCTTTGTCTCACTTCATAGCATTGATACATGTGTCCTCATGACTTGAAACACCAATTTCATGTGCACTTGCCACTTATTCACCCACTTGTCAAGTGATCTCACGAGTGTCCCACTTTTGAAGGGGTAGTCAGATTTTCACTCCTACCCTCTCACCTCCTCATCTTTTCTATATATGCAATTCTTGATCATTTTATTTACATACTCTTCAACTTATATTTGATAGACATACTATTGTGCATATTTTATTCACTTGTGGAAGTTATTTCATACTCTTTGATCTTGGCATTCTCTGACCTTATCACAACATTAATGTAAAATGTAATACCAAGGGAACACCAATTATAAATTAATCATACATAATTTTTACACAAAATGGCTTTACCTCTTGCAAAAAATATTCTTTCAATGAATTTTTTTAAAATATAAAACTAAACTTAACATAACATAGATAACACTAAACATAGTTGATGAGGGTACTCCTCTTACAAAACCACACACACACAACTAAACAAGAGAGATAAAAAGAAAATGCAGAAAGAAACACTTGCTTTCTATTATCTTGATGAAGTGGAATTATAATACTCAAAAAATAGCATACTACAACCACGTGGGCCTTCTCATTATAGAAATTTGCAAGAAGAAAACCACAATCTCCACTATCAAAGCTCCCTTTTGTAACCCCTATTCTCCCTCTTTATCCAAGAAGTGTAACTGTCTTAAAATATTTTGGAAGGTGTAACCCCATTTTGGTGCTAGAAATTCCACTATCTATTTCCCACTCTAGAATATTGTTTTTTGTATTTTATTTTATATTTATATATTTAAAACTTCTAGGGGTCATAATTTTTTATTCAACTGTTTAATTTTTAACTGCAATATATCATTGGAAAGCTTGTGAAGAGATCTACAACCATCTTTCACTAGATCTATAAGATCAGAGATTTTGCACCTTGTTTAGGGGGCTTCAAAGGGCCTCAATTTTTAGTTTTAAACTTCATTGGAAAAATTCCTTGGGATGAAAACTTAATATCTTCTAACTGGTACATGATGTTGAGATGATTCTTTCACCAAAAATATTATTTTCCAATTTCAATCCTTGGTTCAATTTTCATTTCCATAGGAACCCGAATAAGTCAACCTACTAAAACAATAGTAGGTGATTATTTTTGGTTGTTTCAAACTTCTAACTATCCCAAAGACTGCATGAGTCACCATGGGCCCCAAAACAACTAAGGAAACTACAAACAAAATGAAAATACAATATTTTTGGGTGAAACCACTGGATGCTCTTGCATCAGACACCCAAGGTATTTTGAAAATTGACCTTGTCACTTCTCAAGTGTCAGAGGGAACCAAGATGGTTAACTTTATCTTTAGATAACCATGATGAATCTTCAATATGCCTTCCTCTCCATTTCACCAAGTACTCTACATATTGCCTATTTCTTGTGCTTTTATCCACATGGCTATCCAAAATTTCTTCTATCTCTTCCTTTTCTGACATAGGTACTGGAATGTTTCACTATGCCTCTATCAATTTATTCTCCTTAAGTCCATGATATTCTATCAAATCAGCAATGCCAAATATAGGTGAAACATGAATCTCACTTGACAACTCTACCTCATAAGCATTTCTTGAATCATGTTTCTTTAGGATCTTGCATGGTCCAAACTTCATCTTTAACTTATTGTATGTACCAACTAGAAACATCTCCTTTAACAAATGAACCATGACTTCATCTCCTATCTGTAACTCCGTATACCTACTTTTTTTTATCTGCCTTAGCCTTACACTGAGATTTCATCTTATTGATATGTTTTTTCACCTCTTCAAACAAATTCTCCAGGTGCTCAACAAAACCTTCAACCTCAACACTAATCCTCTCTCCCTTATCTATCTTTCTTAGTTTAGAAGTAGTTATTGGACTATTCCCATACACAATTTGGAATAGTGATTTACAGTGCTCCTATTGATAAAATTATTATAAGCAAATTTTTCTTATGGTAAAATCAAATCCCATCCCTTGGGTTTATCTCCTACTAAGCATCTCATTAGGTTACCCAAACTCCTATTCACCACCTCTATTTGTCCATCAATTTGTGGATGGTGTGTAGAACTAAACTTCAAATCAGTCTTCAACTTCTTCCATAGTGTCCTCCAGAAATACCCAAAAAACTTGGTATCTCGGTCTGAAACTATGCTCTTGGGTAGACCACGTAGTCTCACCACCTCTCTGAAAAATAACTCTGCAACATAAACATCATCACTAGTCTTATGACATGGAATGAAGTGTACCATCTTCAAAAATATATCCACCACCACAAATATGGAATCATGCCCTCTTTGTGTCCTTGAAAATCCAAGGACAAAATCCATACTAATGTCCTCCCATGGCCTCTCAGGTATAGGTAATGGTTGATACAATCCAGTATTTTGACTTGCTCCTTTTTCCATCTAACATAATCTATAACTTTGCACAACTTTCTTCACATCTTGTTGTAACTATGGCCAATAGTAACGCTCACCAACAATAGCAATGGTCTTATCTCGACCAAAGTGTCCAACTAATCCTCCACTATGTTTCTCCTTGATCAAGTTCTCTCTCATGGAACTCCTTGGAATCCACAACTAATTCCCTCGAAACAACATACCATCTTGGATTGTAAAATCCAAACATCTCATTGTAGATCCAAAGTGATAGGCTCCATACAAGCTCCCCAAGCCTCTACAAAATCAGGGTCCTTAGGATACAAACTCTTGAGTTCATTGAACCCAACAACTTCAATCTACATCTTTTTTTAACAAACTTTGCATCCTACTTAGGGAATCTAAAACTCTATTACATCTTCCACTCCTATGCTTCAAAACAAATGTTTAACTTTGCAAAAAATTGACCCATTTCAAATGTCTTTGATTCAACTTCCCTTGACTATTTAAATATCGTAAAGCTTGATGATTAGTAAATAAAACAAACTCTTTCAGTAACAAATAGTGTCTCCATTTCTTCAAATCCTGAACTATAGCATAAAAATATTCATCATAAATAGAATAATTCTTTGCATCATTCAAATTTTCACTAAAATAGGCAATGGGTTTACCTTCTTGACTCAAAACAACTCCAATGGCATTGCCACTAGCTTCACAATCTACCTGAAATACCTTGTTGAAATCTAGAAGTTCCAAAACGATTTTCTCTGTAACTTTCTTCTTCAATATATCAAAACTTTTTGTTTCTCCTATAGTCCACTTAACTCTTTTTTATCCCCTCTCATTGTTTCAGTTAAAGAGGTGCACAAATACTACTAAAACCTTTGATAAAATTTCTATAAAAACTAGCCAAACCATGAAAATATCTCACCTCAGTAGAACTCCTTGGTGTAGGCCATTCAATGATAGATTTTACCTTATTTGGGTCCATCTTAAGACCTTCTATTAAGACAACAAATATCAAGTATACCAACTCTCTTTTCACAAAATTGCATTTCTTCAAATTGATCAACAACTTCTCTCTTAGCTTCTCAAAAAAAATTGATATGCATCAAATGCTCCTCCAATGTCTTGCTAAAAGTTAATTTTTCATCCAGATAAATAATAAAAAATTTACCCAAAAACTCTTTCAGTACCTCATTCATGAGCTGCATAAAGGTGCTCGATGCATTGGTTAGCCCAAAGGGCATGAATAACCACTCGTACAAGCCCTCTTTGGTCTTGAAGGTTGTCTTCCATTCATCTCCTTCTCTAATATGAATCTGGTGATAACCACTCTTTAGATCTATCTTCGTGAAGTACTTAGCTCCACTCAAACAATCCATGATGTCATACATCCTTGGCAAGGGAAAACTATACTTGATGGTGATATTATTGATGGCTCTAGAATCTATACACATATGCCATTCCCCATCCTTATTTGGTGCTAGTATTGCAGGTACTACACATGGAATCAAACTCTCTTTGATCAATCCCTTTCACAACAACACTTGCTCTTGTCTATTCAAATCTTCACTCTCTGCTGGAGTCATATGATGAGCTACCTTATTCATAAAATTGGCTCCAGGAATCAAGTCCATCTGGTAGCTAATCTTCCTTACTAGAGGAAAACCTTCAAGTTCATTATTAGAAACTATGATCTGATGAATTAGCATGGGTCGATTATGCTTGATCCATGGAGAATCGAAGCATAAAGAAGCCGCTAATGTCAAATCTCAACAAGATCATTCAAATGAAAGTTAAACTAAAAATTAATCAAAAGTAAGAATTCTAAACTATGAAAGCATTTTAATGTCTACTCTAATCCATTTGAAACTTATCTCGTTGTGGGAGTGGTGTCGTGTTGATGTGAAACGACGACCCTTTCCCAATCCTGTGGATAAATGAGCTTGTCCCAATCAATTTTATTGAAGAAAATTGATGGAACGATTGTGAGATGTGTATGTAAACATGATTTTAATCTAAATGGGTATGATGCAAGCTAATTAAAACATGATTTTATGCTAAATGATGAAGATACACAAATGTTAAGCTAATTCTAAATGGATTCTAACCTAAAAGATCCAAACCCTAATTAATAAAAACAAGCTAGATGGATGCATTATGTGATCATGGAAGCCATTAATGGAAGCTTAAAGCTAATTAATGCAACTAAAATGAACTAAAATATGCTAAATGTGTGCTAAATATGAGTGTGAGTGTGAGCGATTTCAACAACATAAGTTTTCTTTGAAATATTGATCCCTATTCAATAGAGGCAAGCTCTATTTATAGAATAGGTAAAAAAAGATCAATGGATGAGATCAAAAAGGCCAATCAGCGGTCAAGGATGAAAGAAAGAAGAGGCATGGATCATGGATTCTCATCAACAGGTGAGAATGCAAGATGAGATTTAATCAAGGTTTCACATTCCCTCAAACAAACACACTTTCAACTTGTCCAAGAGGTCACAAGTTAACTTGCTCAAGAAGCTAAGTAGGTTTGTTGAGAAAAAAGAACATTCCCCTTTTTCAAATGAGTGAGGAGAGAGAATATTCTTCTCATGGGTGAGGAAAAAGGATATTTAGTTAATTAAAACTAAATTAAATTGTGCAAAGGAATATTCCATAAGAATATTCCCTTTTAGAGGAATGTGCAAAGGAGGAATATTCCCTTGGAATATTCCCTTGCAAGTGGGGGGAATTAGATTTAATTGATAATTAAACCATTTTAATTATGCAATTAGGGGGATTAGATGAATTAGATGATATTCATTGAATAAAATGATTTAACGAATGGGGGAAAGGTGGAATGACATTTAATTAAATAACTTAGGGTTATTTAATTAAATAAGAGGAATTAGGGATTTAAATTAAATAGTTCGATTTATTTAATTTAATAGGACAAAGTGTTAGCATGAAAGGGGGTGAATTAACCTGATTTGATAAATTATTTTAATAGATACAAATGATGCCATTAATTAATTAGCTAAGCTAATTCAATTGATTAAGCGAAAAGAGGATGGGTTTTAAGAGGAAATGATGTCAGTTACTTGATTTGAGTGTATGATATGATTCGGGACATTTTTTTAGTGTCAACATTTTTCCCCTCTTTGAAGCGAGGTACCTGATGCTTTGGTTCAAAGACTGATGCTCTTTGGATGAAAAAATGTTGCTTAAATCAAAAAATAATTTTATTTTGATTTTTAGATGCCCCATTGTTACACCAACGAAAGGAATAAGTTGGTTCCCTACCCCCTTGAGAAATTAGGCAAAAATTTTGAATTTTGGGTTGATTTCTTAATAGAGGTAAAAGGTTGCCCTAGGGGTCCAAAAAGGCTCCGGGATGCAAAAAACATGCCAAAAATGTGAAAAATGATGCAAAATAAGGTTTAGTTTGGCAGAATTGGTGAAAATGATGAAAAACCCTAGCTTCATGGTTAAATTAGGGTAAAAAAACCCTAATTTTCAAGCATAAATAAGTGAGGAAGGGTCACTTTCAATTCATTTGTGCATTCACACCTTGATTTCTTGCATTTTGAGCTCTAACCCTCCAATGAAATGGTGCAACAAGTGCTCCCACAACACATTTTCAACCAGGTTCAAGAGTACCAGAGGCTTCTAGATGTAGAACCACTGGTATGTGATTCAAAATTTAATTTGAAATTTGACTTTTTGGTGCATTCATTGCTTTTTGAAATTTAGACTTTGGCGTTGTCACTCTAGAGTGACACTAATTTTAGAATCGGCAACACTAATTTAAATTTTAGCAATGCATATGTGAATTCTAGCATGATGCAGTTCACAATTTTGAATTAGGGTTTCCAATTTTAAATTTTGATGCATATGTGTATGGCGACACACTTCTTGATTTGAAAATTAGGGTTAGGGTTTCACCAAAGCTAAATCATGATGCACATGTTTCTAGCGATGCATTTTGCAATTTGCAGTTTAAATGCCCCAGGCGTCATGCTATCATAAATAGCAACACTATTATAATTTTGGAGATGAAAATTCCAAATTTAGCCAGAAAATTTTGATTTATTGATGTCGTGCACTTCATGGGTGCAGGAGGTCATCCCACCTTTGATGTCCTGCGAGCACCGACCCACCATTTTGTCTAGACTTACTGATTTATCTGAGTTGTGACAGGAGCACTTGGGGGAGATTGGTCTATGGTATATTGCGTACATGCCCGTCGTTCAAATGCACTTGGCTATGATGACCGACTTGTGTGAGTGATGCCACAATGAGACTTCGTCATTCCACCTTCCCACAAGAGAGGTGACAATGACACTAGAGGATGTATGGCGGATATTGCATTTGTCGATACATGGTGAGCGCGTGATAGATGACTCTAATGTCAATTATGATGCCTGCCATGAGGTGATGAATTTGAAGGACATCATTCTTGTCATGCCCCAAATTGACCTCGAGATGTACAGAGGTCGAGTTCCCACTTTCAGATTGATCATTACAACCATCATCTTAGGCTTGGTTGCTCCTGATCAATAGAGCAGGGGATTCAGTCCAGGATGGGGCCTGGCTTGGCACAAGATGTTGTTTCAGAGGACTTAGTATGCTTGGGGTCTAGTGATGTTGGCCTCTTTGTATCATGATAGGCATGATTTTATATACTGTGACGGCAGGACCATCAACATAGGTGTCACCTTGCTACACATTTGGGCTTGGGAGCACATCATTGTGCTTTGACTGATCATTCAAATGGTGGATGTGGAGCCAAATGATCTTATAGTGTGGAGGTATAGAGGTGTTATAACATTACAACATACAAGGAAACTTGGGATTCCAAACTGGTGTAGGGTCATCGATAATATGACGGTCTTCAAATGGAAACCTTGGCTTCAAATGTGAGCATGGTATGACAACGTTCAATAGCTCTTCTTCACCCAAAAGACCCGATACATGCAAGGTCGAGAGCACACCATTATAGAGAGATAATAGCTAGACATTAGGGGAAATTTACATAAAAAATGGGCCTCCTAAGGATGACATCATCTACTTTTTAAGTTATCAAAAATCAAGTAAAAGATGACATCAACCTGTACGGTGACATCATCCAAAATAAAAATAAAATTATTTATTTTATCAAATAAAACTTTCTAAAATCTTATGACTTAACTCATGATGGTTAGTTTAACCCTACATATCCTATTCTCTCTCATTCATCTTTCTAAATATAAAATATTCTTTTTGTTTTTTAAATTTATATTCTTAAGTTCTATTATAGAAATTATTATGTTTTTTAAAAAGTATTTTCATTCTTAAAACAAAAATATATATAAAAAACATTTCAAAAATATTTTAACAAAACTTTTCTTCAAAATATTTTAAAAATTTGGAATAAAATTAATTTGTAACAAAATCCATCAGTAACATTGACATAGTTGACTCATGCATCTAAGCTGTGTAATTTATCCAAGTTTGTAAATCTCAAAAGTAGGAGTGTAAAAGATCAAGAACATTTTAATATATAATACATATATGCTTATTTAATAATTAATCTTAGACTTATTAACCAAACAATATTATAATTTTTAATTTTATTTATTATTGTCAATAATTATTATTATGTGCATACTTGTTAATATTTGACTAATATTTATTTATTTATAAATATATGGAAAAAAATAATAATGATCATATGTACATAATTGTTTATTCATTTATTTCTTTTCCTCTATTTTAAGACTACTTAAAACTATTTTATTTATTTAACACAATATCTATTTTTCTAAACAAGATAAAAAAACTACACTAATTACATGTAATTTTTAAATCAACAAAATTTTATTTCTTTCAATATATATATGCTAGTATACATATCTTAAATATAATCTATATAAAATATGCTAAGATATATCTTATTATTATTATTATTATTATTATTATTATTATTATTATTATTATTATTATTATTACATGTTTTTTAATACTATTACTAAAATAAAATAAAAATATTACTAAAATTATGATTATTTTTAATAATATACTTTTTAAAGTCATTATATATTTGAAATTAGCAATATACTATTTAAAGTTAATATATTATTTCAAAAAAATATAATAATATTAAAAAGTATATTGCTAATTTCAAATACATACCTTTAAAAAGTATATTATTAAAAATATTTTTTGTTTCTCAAAAATGTTTATTATTTTTTCCTTTTTTCTAAAATACGTTTGATTTTGTGTTTTTTTTGTTTTGTGATGAATTGTGTTGACCTCCTAGAGGGAGATTGTTTTGAAAGTCTAAATAAATAGATATTTTAAATTCAATCTATTTTTTTTCCTCCATAATTCAACTTCAAAACTTGCCCTCTACAACTTTCTGCAAAATTTCCCTCCATAATTCAATTTCAAATTTTTCCCTCCGTAATTTGACATAAAAATTTTCCCTCAATTTTTTCTCTACAAATTTTTTAGCACACTTATTTAAATTTTATATAGTTCAAAAACTTTATCGTATATTTAAAATCATAAAACTTGTTATAAACATATTTAACATAATAAATCTAAATCTATAATATGGAACTTGATTTAATATATAAAATTTATATATAAAATAAAATATTAAGTATAAAATAAAATATATAAAGTTACTTTACTTTGCCACTGTTTATAAAACTTATAAATGTGTTTATTTAAATAAACTACATGACATAATAAATCGAAATATATAAAATCATAAATTTATATATATATATATATATATATATATATATATATATATAAATTTATAAATAGATAAAATCAAAAAAAGAAAGTGAACTTGAGTTTTTTAATAAATTATAATAGAAATATATGTTACCACTTTTTTAAAAAAATGAACTTGAGTTTAAGATTTTTTAAATAAAAAATAAAAAATCAAGAAAAGTAATAATCTAAAATGAAAAGTGAACTTGAGTTTGTTAATAGAAATATATGTTATCACTTTTTAAAAAATAATGGCCTTGAGTTTTTTAAGGAAATATAATAGAAACACGTGTCCCCACTTAACTCATGTAGTTAAGTAATTTATATTTTTATATTTAAAAAATTTGTATTATTTGAGATATTTTTTTCTTTTTTATAGTTCCTTAGGAGGCCCATTTTTTATGTAAATTTCCCCTAATGTGGGGTGGCTAGACAGTTTAGAGACAAGCAAGATAGGCCCGATGATGCTTACACCACCGTCTTTGCCAGGTCATCATAAGAGACACCAGCATGGGGACCAACAATCCCATCCCCTAAGATGGTGGAGGGTTTTCGGTAGTTGGTTACCCAACCATGGGAATATGATCAGGGACAGGTGGATGCTCAGATGACGATTACATATGATGCATGGTTCACACCCCCTTGGCCAGTTGACAGATCCAGTAGGTGCACCTCCACAAGGGAAACCATGAGTGAGGGGTCCAAGCAGAGGTGGAGGCAAGGGCAGGGGATAGGATGGACAGGATGGCCATGATCAGTAGGATGGATAGGTCCCAGGAATGCCACTAGGGAATCAACAACCTCCACAATAGCCTCCAATTCAGCAGTAGCCAACGCAACCACCACCGTCGGGGCCAGATCCTGTGATTTACATATTCAACATTAGATATAAGTTATTATGGGTGAGAGGGATCAGGCCCATCAACATATTTTGCTGATCACTATAGAGAGAGATCAGAAACACCAGCAGTTACAGGTTGTCACAGTAGAGAGAGACCACGAGTGGCAACTTAGATAGACTATCAAGATACAGTTAGCTCAGGAGGTTGAGTGTCGTCAGTAGCTAGAGACTATGACTATTGTAGCCTAGGGGCATACTGTATCTCACTAGATTATATGGAGAGGTCATAACCAAGGTGGCCTACTACTAGATGCATTACCACAAGGATGTCCCACAAGAACTCAGATAGCCAGATTATTCTAAAAGGAGTGGGGTACATCCCAGAGTCGACGATCAGCCAGAGAGATAGACTGGTAAGGGGAGCAGCCATCAGGGCTAGCTCACATGTACAGACACTTTTTTGATTGTTGCCCGATTCTTTACACAGATATGCATTCATGGGCTCCTTTTTTATAGCCTCGTGGATATTGTATTTATGATCAATATACATACACTTATTCAAATTTTGTACCATGATAGTCATTTTTTTATATATATGATGTGGATACGGATTTGATGTGATGTGTTCACTTTATTTCATGCTTTGTGAATTCATATGATGTTGATATGATGTGAGATGCTTATATATTATCATGTATGGATGCAATTCTTTTATTTATGCTTATGCGATATGTGATGGTATATGATATGTGATGGATGGATGTACTTATTTTTCAGTATCTTTTCATGACATTTTATGGGATGGATGATATAATATGTAGATGTTATGCTTATGCAAATGATATGGATGCATTACTTTTGTGTATTTTTCTATGCAATTTTTTATGATATGATGATGTGATGTATGTGAGATGTGATGCAACGATGTAAGATGCTTATGCTATGTTATTGCAATATATATGAGATGTGATACATTTTTATGATATGTATACAATGATTTAAGATGCTTAGAATAACCAATCTATATTATTCATCACAACTTAAATGAGAATGATGATGTAGGATGGATGTTTTATTATATGATATGATTATGTTGTGATGTATGCATGCTGACAATTTGTGGATGCAAGATGGATGCATTGATGATGTTTTTGTTGACTGTCATGATACTAGGTTAGCATGAAGAGAAGATAGAAGAAACAATATGATTGACCATTGATTTTGATGATTGATTCAAAGATTCCAACAAGTCTATGATCCACCAAAACTTTATTAGAGATGGTGATGAGAAACACATGATGATGATGATTTGTTCATATCTTGGGATTGGGATTTTTTGTCATTCCTTATTTTTTGATATAACACATAGACACAATGCATCAAGGTATTAATAACTAGGACGACGTTGTATCTAGTGTAATGGACTTTAATTTTGTAAATAGATAAGATAGTTCTTGTTCACACCTTGACATATAGAAACCTCATTGGAATGTACGTTAGAAGCTTAGAATACATTAGACCGAAGCATACGCAATAGTCAACAACGTACTCCAAACAACCTTCCTACACACAACTAAGCAAATATGCACCAAGATTATTTTACAAGAATACTCACAAGCACAGAAAACAAAAGATAATGATCAATGCCCCATTCCTTTCTCTATAAATTTTTTTGATAGACATCATCGAAAGGTCCTCGGAATGGTTCATTAAGATAAATCAGAAGAAAAGATCAAAGACAAACAGTTAGTGTTATCTATATCTCTTGCCAGTTTAACTTAGCTAAGGTGATTTCTGATACTGATGTCCATCGCAGGAAGGATACATCCTAGGACATGTTGATCGGATGGTTGTTTGATGTAGGATGATTATGAGCTTTATGATAATCTGTTGATATAAACTCCACTGAATCATTTACCTATGATTCAGACTTTAGATTTTGACACTTAAGTTCTCACTTTACAACTTGTTATACTTGCTTTCTATTTGTGTTACCAAAGGTTGAAGATGACAATCAATTTATTATGGGTGAAATCGAGATGGGATGGGTGGTTTTGGATTTTCCTTGGAATTATTTCAATGTTTTTGTTTTTTTTTTAAATGTTTTGAGGCTATTTTTGGTCTTTTTGAAAGTTTATATTAATGTTTTTGTTTTTGGTTATTTGAGGTTGTTTAGGGTTTTCTCTAAGATTTTTGAGGTTATTTAGGTCTTTTGAATGTTTTCTAATGTTTTTGGGGATTTTTAATTTTCAAATGTTTTTTGTGTTTTCTAAATATTTGAATGTTTAGGGTTTTTCAAAATATTTTACAAATGTTTAGGGATCTTTTGAGTTTCAACCAAGAACCTAACCTAAAAGACCTATCCTAAGGGCCTCAAGGGCTGATCAAATATCATCCTTGCCTACGTTATACATGTAGAGACCACGTAGTTCGACTGACTCGACTTATTGAAGATGAAGATATGAACAGGTAATGAATTGCCAGTTTATTATGATGGACTCCTAAAGGACTAACCTAGGGTGTCTCTAGGGCACATCATAATGGCCTTGCCTATGTTAAGCTCAAAGACGATGTAGTTCGACAATGTTCTATTTTTGGATTTTTGATGTTCGAACTTTTTAGGGATTTTAATATGTTTTGGATGTTTTGGGATTTTGGCTTTACAATTTTATGAATGTTTTTGGATTTTAGCTATATAGGATTTTGCAAATGTTTTTTGATTTTCTAATAATTGTTTTACAAATTTTTTTGGTGTTTTCTAATTTCCCTAAGATATACAAGAACCTGATCTGATCCATAATGAATTTCCCCTAGTGTTTGTGTGATAGACTACCTCAATATAGGTAGGACAAGATGACCTTTGGATTATGCCAAGTAGTACTAAGGGGATACGATACTTCACAACATCAAGCTATGATAAGGACACGAATGGTTGATGGATGGAAATAGGATGAGCGATGTGATGTGATGGATGGAATGATAGGATAAAGAGCCTAGGATGGATGGAGGTTCTTTATTTACGCAAGGCACCTATTTGCTAGGTATTCACCAAGGTACTTTCCCAAAATGCCACCGAAGTGATTTTCACTAGAGGATGATTGTTTTTCTTTACTTTTTCAATCCTTTTTCTTATTTTTTTGGATTTTGATCATTTTTTATTTTTTTGTACTTTCAGACATACCCTTCAAGATTAGGAATAAAAAATTTTAAGATGTGGGTTGTTGGTTGGTTCCTACAAGGGTTCACCTTCAGGTGTTGACAATTGGTATGCTCCACATCCATAGCTTGTTGTGATGACAAAGGGACCCAACTAGTTAGGCTCAAACTTTCCTTTTTTTTCTTGATCTGGTAAATTCTTCTAATTCTACTTTAGGACAAGGTCCCCTACCTAGAAAGACCCACATTTGATTTTCTTATTATAGATTTGTTTCAGTTAGTTTTGATATACTTGTAAGTGATTGAGGACGTCAAGACAATGCTCATCTAGGAATTCTAGCTTATTCAGCCGAGATACTTTGTACTCTTCATCAGTGATTAGGTTTTGTAGTGATACTCGTAGTGATGGGAGCTCAACCTCAATAGGAAAAATGGCTTCTAATCCATAGACTAAGGAGAAATGGGTTGCATCGGTTGGTGTGTGAATATTGGTTTGATAGGCCCAAAGAGTGGGATTTAGCTGCAGATGCCAGTCACGACCAGCTTCATTAACCATTATCTTTAGTATTTTTAGAATGGTCTTTTTTGTAGCCTCAACTTGATCGTTGTCTTGGGGGTAATAGGGGGTAGAGAATTGGTGGTGGATGTTGAATCTTTGACATAGCTCTTTCACATCCTAATTTTTAAAGGGGGTTCCATTATCTGATATGAGGGTTTGTGGAACACCATAATGGATGATTAGGTAATTTAGGATAAACTTGGTAATTTTCTTCCCCATTATGTAGGTCATAGGAATGGCTTCAACCCACTTGGTAAAGTACTCAATGGTTGTCATGATAAACTTATGGCCATTGGATGAGGTTGGAGTGATCTTTCCTATGAGGTCAAGTCCCCACTGCAAGAAAGGACAAGGTGTGATCATTCGTTGCAATTCTTGAGCTAGAGCATGAATTAGATCTCCATGCTATTGACATTGGACACACTCCTGCACATACTAATGAGCTTCTCTTTCCATGGTTGGACAATAGTACCCCATCCTCAACAGTTTCTTAGTTAAATTCATACCAATAGAATGGGAACCACATATGCCATCATTTACTTCTATCAAAGCAGTCAAGACTTCCTCTTGGTTAAGACATCGTAGAAATTTCCCTTCAATGCTTCGATGATAAAGGGTATCACCTAGGATCACGAATCAGGATGTCTTTTTAACAAAGGTCTTTTTAAGGTTTGAGGTGATAGTGGATGGGAGGGTTCCTCTACTTAGGTAGGTAAAGATTTCATGATACCACGGGGATCTAGGACCAACAATGACACACACGAATTCAGATTCGGGGATTTCAAAAGTTGGTAAGAGAAGTTGTTCTAACAAGAATTTGCATTGCAGGACGTTCGACATGTCTAACAGTGATCTGATTGTTCCCATAGCATCTGCTACTCTGTTGTTCATGTGAGGAATCTACTCAAAGGTTATGTCTATGAAAATTTCCTTAAGACTCTCTACCATCTTCTTGTAAGGAGTAAGCTTTTCATCCTTAGTTTGGTAGTCGTCACTGACTTGGTTGATAACCAATTGTGAGTCTCCATAGACTTTTATTTCTTATATCTACCATTGAATTGATATCCTTAGACCTATGATTAAGGCTTCATTCTCAATGGTGTTGTTAGTACACATAAATGATAGCCTGTATGAATTTGGGATGCAATCACCTTAGGGTTTGATAAAAAGAATACATGTGCCTGATCCATGTTGAGTGAAAAATCCATCAAAGTACATTTTCCACTTACTTGTGAGATTGACAAGGAACATTGACTCATTAAGGAATTTAGATATCAATGGATTCTCTACATAGATAGGTGCCTCTATCAGTTGGTCTACACTCACTTGTCCTTGGATTTCCTTGCACTCCACATACTCTATGTCAAATTCAGTCAAGATCATTACCCATTTGTGCATTCTCCCAATGACAATTGCTTTGGATAACAAGTATTTCAATGGGTCGATCTTTGCAATGAGCTTGATTTTATGTGACAGCATGTAGTGTTTGAACTTTTGTGAAGAAAAAAACCAATGCTAAGTAAACTTTCTCAATGGATGAATAGTTTATTTCATAGCCCACTAAGGTCCTACTGATGTAGTAGATAGCCCTTTCCTTTTCTCTTTCATCATGTTGTGTCAAAAGAGCACCTAATGCTGCTGATGTTGCTAAGATATACAAGATCAGTGGTTTGTTCGATATTGGTGGCATGAGCACTGGAGGTGTCAATAGATAGTCATTGATCTATTGGAAAGCTTTGTCACACTTCTCATCCCACTTGTAAGTTATTCATTTATGGAGAAGGTATGAAAAGGGGTGGATTTTATCTAATAGCTGCACTATAAACCTCTTGATGGATTGAAATCTTCTTGTAACCCTCTCATCTGCTTTAATGTTTGTGGTGGTTTTATTTCTAGGATAGCTTTTACCTTTGCTAGGTCAATTTCTATCCCTCTTTGTGAGACTATATAGCTGAGGAGTTTCCTTGGTGTAACCACAAAGACACTTTTTCGGGTTTAGTCATACCTTGTATTCTTCAAGCTTGTCAGAGATGGGTCCTAATACTTGTATGTGCTCACTCATTTTCTTTGATTTTGGAAAAATATCATCCACATAATATTCAATTTTTTTGTGGATCATGTCATGAAAGATGAGGTTCATTACTCTTTGATAGGTTGCTCCTACATTCTTTAGCCCAAATGGCATCACATTCCAGCAATATGTCCCCCATGGACAAGTGAATGTAGTTTTGTGTTGATCCTCCTTGGCAATCATGATTTGATTGTAGCCTGAAAAAACATCCATGAGTGGCAGTGTTTCATGCCCAACTGTAAAGTCTACTATGATGTCAATGTTAGGAAGAGGGAAATCATCCTTCGAGCACGCTTTGTTCAAGTCTCTGAAATCAGTACATATTTTGATGCCCCCAGTGGGTTTTGAGACTGGTACCAAGTTTGAAACCCACTTAGGATAATCTATTAGTTAGATAAATCCAACGTCAAGAAGATTTTGTAGCTCAAGTTTGACTAATAATGTTATCTGAGGGTGCATCTTCCTTAAATTTTGCTTTATTGGTTTGGCTTTGAGATAGACTGCTAGATGATGCACAACTACTTCAGGATCAAGGCATGGCATATTTTTGTATGACCATGCAAATTTAGTTCCGCTCTCTTTCAAGAATGCTGCCAGGTTCTTCTATTCTTCATCCAACAAGGATTCAACATAGAAAGTGATCTTTGGTGCTTCTTATGTTCCCTCGTTGACTGGAGTGGCCTTTTTTGCTAAGATGGTTAATTGATTTGGATGTATTGCACTAAGGGGGAGATTGAATCCCTCATCCTTAGGTGCCTCAGAGAGGTTTTCACCCTCAAATACATCCTTTCCTTTTACTATTTTGGGATCAGAAAGTGCCACAACATGGTTTTCACTCAAAGATCTGCAAGTTAGTTGCATATTATCAATTTTACGATTGAAGGACTCAATTGTCTCCTCATAGTACGCTCTTGTTTATGGCTCTATGTCAAAACATGCCTTGTGATCTGCCCATGGTAGGTTGGCATGAAGTCCCATGAATTCTAAGATCGCTTCATCATTTTTGAATAAATCTAGAATCGACGGTCCTTGTTGGTCCAAATCAATGAGTTGCGGGTATACTAGGCATATTTCATTTGGTCAGTTGCTTGGGGTGAAGGTTTATGTGGATATCATGAAGAGGGAGTTATTCTCAAATACATCAGTAGCATCAAGAGGGAAGTCATCTAGGGTAGTATCACATGATGTTAGTAACCAACAAGAAGCCTCAGCCCATTTATTAGAAGTACCTTTGTCGATAAGGGTAACCTTGCTAATAGTACATCCTAGGCCAAGATTCTTCGGACATTTCTCAGAAATGATAGGTTCTAGCAAAACATTGTGATTTTGTCCCAGTTTCTCATTCTTGGTATAGCCCATGCTCTTCATTAGCTATAATCCTTTGTTGTCATCTTCCATAGGAAGAATAGGAATAATTCTTTCATCCTGATATAGCAGTTTAGAGATACCTTCCTCATTAACATCTTCTTTGTTTAGATCCCCCCATTTGGTGAAGGTAGTAGCTTCCATTTCAATAGTTTCTAGGAAATTGTTGCTAGGTGTGGGTTTCCCATGATATTTGGGAGAAAGAGGCAACTTTCCCAACACGAAAGTATCCTTCATTAGCTTATAGTTTCCACAACCATCATCCTGGATCACTACCTCGATGTCGAGTATGTTCTACACAATGAGTTCCTTTGTTTCAAAGGTAGATGCAAGGGACGATGGGTGAAAAATGAGGTAGAAGGTGTAGGCCCTTCATCATTCTTGGGTATTTGGGGGATTTTATAGAACTTGGACTCAATATTTTTGTAGTAGTAAAAAGGATCAAGATCTCTGTGGATAGTAATTTCTCTACCCTCGAAAGGAAATTTGACACATTGATGGTAGGTTAAGTCCATAGTTTTTAAGGCATGGATCCAAGGTCGACTAAGCAGTATGTTATAGGGAAGATCCAAGTCTAACACTTGGCATGTAGTTTTTGCGATGAGGGGGCCCACTTGGAAGGGTAGTGTGATGATGCCATGTGATGCCTGTTCTTGGTCATCATATGCCTTTATGGTGGTACTCTTTTTCTTCTCAATAATATCCTCTGAATAGCCCACACTTTTGATCAACTGAAGGGTAAAAATGTTTAGACTAGCACCTCCATATACTAAGACTCTTTTAACCTTGTTCCTATGAATGATAACCTCAAGGTGAAAAGTGTAGTTATGAGATGGTTGTGATGGTAGGTCTTGTTCTGAGAAGGTGAGAAGGTGATTAGCGATATGGCCTACCATAGCTTGATATTGATTGGTATCAATATCCTCAAGAATGGATGAATTTGATAAAGCTTTCTCCAAGATTTCCCTAGGTGCAAGTGATAGCCTCAATAGTTCTATATAGAAATTTGTGTGTGGGTCTTTTTAAGCTGCTCTAAGAGGTTATACTTGTTGGTACTTGTTGTTGGCTGAGTAGGTTGTGCCCTAGATTGGGGTGGGACTCCTTGGATGGTGACTTTTCCTTGTTTTGTGGTGACTCCACACTCCACACTATGCCCTTTGATGGTGACAACAGTGATTATTTTGTCACAAGAAGCGACAACATTTGAATAGGTATGTTGCATGTTTGTGTAATCTTTAGCATTTCCAATGTTGTTTCCTTTGCTATGATTGGCATAGGGTTCTTGTATATCTTAAGATATTGATTACTAGTTGGTACCTCAATAGATATGGTATCGTTCTTTATAAGGTCTTGGATAATGTTTTTGAGCCTCATGCAATCTGCCATTTTGTGCCCTTTGATTTTGTGAAAATCACAAAGGTCATTCTCGTTGTACCAAGATGGTTTCTCTTACAGTTCTTGGTAGTTTTCAAAGTTGGGAAGTATGATCAAGTTTGATTCTACCAATTTCTTCATGATGGTCTCGATGGGTTCAGATAACTGTGTGTACTTGCATTTAGGATAGTTGTTCTTGTTAGGGGTTCACCTTTGTTGTGATTCGGTGTTGTTGATATGGTTGTTCTGAGGGGGTGTTGTTTGTTGCATAGTTGGTTGAATGTTACCAACTTAGTAGTTTTTTGGCCTAGGAGCACTTAGGACCACCTTAGCATCTACCACACCATCATTCATTATGTTCTTGTTCTTAGCCCAAACACAAGGCTTGTCATTTGAACTAGTTGATGATTGATTATCTTTGTAAGCTTGGGTATTCCCCTATGAGATTAAAGCTCTCTTGATGTTAAGGGCTATACGGACAAGCTCATCATAAGATGTGATGCACTATATTTTCAAGTGGAAGGATAGATCTGGATCTATATTTTCTATGATGATCCCCACTTGTTGTTCATCAGGAAGAGGCCATTTGCTCTTACTAGCTCTTTGTCTCCATTGTTGTAAGAAATTAGTGAAAGTTTCTCTTTTTTTTTGTCTGAGAGTGTACAACTCTTCTAGGCTTACATCCATTTCAAGGTTAAAGGAGAAGTGATTGATGAATTTATCGGTAATTTCTTGAAAATTTTTGATAACAAGAGGTAGTTGATAAAACCAATCCATGGCAGGACCTATTAAACTTCGGGGGAAGAGGCACATGAAATAAGAATCATTGTAAGCAACCTCCATACACATGTCATTAAATTATTTGACATGGTCCACATGACTTCCTCTCCCTTTGTATTTATCAAATTTGGGGATTTCAAATTCGGGAGGGAATGGTACCATTGCGATGTTTCGATTGAATGGATAGGGACATAGGTTCTTTGTATGGGACTTCTTTGTCTTTCCCATCCAAAGGTCCTACATTTCTTGTGACAATTCCTTAAGTTGTGATGCTAGATCATCTTGTGGGTTTGGTGGAGGAACATACGATGGGATGATGGATGTTTTTTGATATGATAAGGTATTGTATGGGGTGTATGGTGGTGTGAGATTTTTTGAAGGTGATTGGGGTATTGATGTATATGTTCCTAACACGTTTGTATTGACGATGTTTGATTGAGGGTTATAATAGGAAATTTTTTGTTGTTGTTGTTGGGCATATTGTTGAGCTATTAAGGCTTATTGTTGAGTTTGTTGTTGTTGCACCATAGGGGTTTGTTTTTGGTCCTATTGTTGTTGTTGTGCTACTAAGGCTACTTGATGGAATTGATGTTGTTGTGCTAAGGCTTCTTGTTGTTCTTCATGTTGATTTTGTTGCTAATTTTGTTGTGCTACGAGTGTTGCTTGTTGTTTTTCTTGTCCTACGAGTGTTACTTGTTGTTGTTGCTACTATTGTGAGTGTTGCTTGCTATTGTTATTGATTTTGTGTTGTGAGTGTTGCTTATTGTTGTTGTTGGATGGCTTGTTAATAGGCTTTTTGTGATTGTTGTAAGGCTAAGGGATGTGCTTGTATGTAGGATCAGGTGGTTGTTGGGACAATTGTGATGGATTGTGGTTTTTGATGTTTTGAGTGGGTAGCTAATTGGAGATGAGAGGTTGGGAGTTCCCTTCATTTAGCATTCCTTGTAAGATAGTGGATACAGGGGGAGGAACATAGGTTTGAGGTCCCATTTGATTTTTCATGGTGAAGGGGACTGTGGAAAAAGATGAGGATGGTTCCATTAGATTGTGTTATGGGAATGACACACTAGAAGATTGAGTCCATTGATTAAAAATATTTACTTGTCCCATGTCTTGAGGATTTCCCTGTGTTAGGGATGTAGACAAGGTATTACCTGGGTTGATGGGATTCGTTACCAAGGGGTTATTTTGAGATGGGTTGATAATGGATGGGATAGATGTGTTTTGAACCACTACTATGTTTGATGTATCCATGAGAGGATTGGATGAAGATGTCACTTGTGGTGTTAAAGGCTTATTTTGCATGAGGGTATTTCCTTGCGCTTTTGGGTCTAGTTTGTCTGCACTACCTTGTGTGATGTTGGGCACACTTGTGGTACTCATGGGTATGGATGAAGAAGAGTGTCCTCAATATATTGAGGTTGTTGTGGAGTAATGAAGTTCAAAGGGTTTATATGTTTGTTTAGGATCTTCGGGAAAGGGAGGAGCGCCAAAGGTTGGTGTCCAAGTAGTCATTTGGGATGGAGAGTGGGTTTCAAGAGTTCCCACAAGTGTGTTGCTTTCAAATGGAAGAGTATGGCCAAATTCCTTAGCAATATTAGCTACAAGACTGGTAATGGATGTTTGATTTGGCCCTAATGATGGATTTTTGAAGCCTTGTGTCATATTTTGTGCAACAAATGATGGTGAGATAGGAGCTACTTTTTCAAAGGCTTGATGTTCCATGATTTCCTCCCTAGTAAGTTCAAATGGATTGTTTGTAACATCTTCAATCTCATATGGCCCTGATGGTGATGAAGTTTGTTGTGATGGACTAACATGAATTCTCAAATCAAATTCTAGAGGAGTTGGATCAATCAAGGTAAATGTGACTTTGGTTTTCTCCATGATTCTCTTGTGTTTTGATATCGTCTTTACCATAAATTTTAGGTCACCTTTGGGAGAGTTATGTTGTGATTTGGAATGTTTGAACTATCTAGTTGACTCAAATCTAGGTAAAAGGGATTCACTGAGTCTTTTTGGAGCAATGGTAATAATGGGGGATGAAAATATGGGTGATGTGGGGAGTGATATTTGCAACCATTTTGGAACAACACTTTTGACTCAAGTTTTTAAGTTTTGATGTTGGGATAAAGGATGTTGATGAACTTGGAAATCTTTAGGGTAGACTCATGACCTTCAAGATGAACTAGTTCAATGATGATAACTAACTTACCTAAATGCATGGAAAATGATTCATTTCACATACAAAGTAGCTAAGCTAGGTGTTGGTTTGATAGATGTTTTAAGTCAAAAGGTGTTGGTGTATTCGAAAGTTTGTAAAGTTTGGTGAAGTGAAGGGTGAAATTTTGATGGAGGGGTGAATGAAATGTTTGACCCAATGTTGACCTAAATTGAACCTTTGTTTGATAAGACCAAGGTAGTGAGAAACATGCTATACCTCTAAAGTTTTCAACTCCTAAAGACTCAATGATTTAGAGAAGTTCTTGATCCTAAAAAAGACGAGGTTTTGACTCTAAAAGAATGCAAACAATTCTAGACTATTCCTTGAAGCATTTTTATAAAAGTTTGCTACCAATTTGTTTCTATTTTGGTAAAGTGATAAAAGGTTTCTTTTGATAGCTTTTGAACTATAATGCCTAAGTTTAAAGTGGCAACCTGTAAACATTCTTTTGGGGATCCTGATTTTGCGTGAGATCATTTAGAGAAACTTAGGATCATGAAAAAGAGGATATTTATTGCCACACGAGTGGTGGTAATATGAGCCTTCTAGCCTCAATATCAGCTTGTTCCTCTACTTCATCTAAGATGGTTGTTGTGTTTCTCCACTGAATGGGTGTTTCTTTGGTTTCAAAAGTGAATATTCTCAAACTGCTAATTATATTGATTTGTTCCCCATTAATGAGTTTAAAGTTTGGTTGAATAATAACACCTTTGAGATCAGGTTGTTCAACAGGAGCGATCGGTCTCCAAATAGTCATGTGGGGTTCAATTGTGTCAATTTATCTTGCTTAGTGATTTTCTTTTTACCATAAACACTTGACTTTATTATGTTTTCAAACTAGATGTCTATGTCAAAAACACCATAAATTTCACAATGTCCATTTTGTGAAAAGGATGAAGTTCAAGCCATAGTTGCTTATGTTAACCTTGGAAAATATGGAATGATACATTATTCAAGATATTTAGAAATATCTAAGGATACAAATCCTTAGGAAAAGCATTAATATCAAGGCTATTTCAAGAAGTATCCATACTTAGACCAAAGGGTTTGAAATTTTGAAAAGATTGTGAATGTTTTGTAATGTTTTGGAACCAAGAAAAGTATTAAACTGACTCACAATCATTTACAATCCTAGGTTGAAATGGCCATACTTGTTGAGTCCCCACTTGGATTTCTCCAAACACTAATAAAATGTGAACAGTTAGAGATTTGGTGACATTGGCTCCCCTCCATGGCACACACTTCTCAGGACCGCTAAATCTCAAAATCCTGAAGATCCTAAGATCCTAAGGATTTTTCTGTTTCAACAATGAATATTACAAATGTGGGGCAGCTTCATAATGACCATCCTTTCACCAACAAGCACTAAGGATTTTGGTAACTAAACAATTTGGTTCTTAGTAACAAACTGAGAACACCCAGCCGTATACACACCCGCTTTGCCACTTAAGGCTTTTACTACTATTCTTGTTCCACTTAATGCATGGTACTAGGTGAAATATGTTATACAATCCAGGATAGAAGGTACTCTCACAATTTCCCAACCTTTAATATATCCCACCGGTAAATGTGCTTGCAAGAACTTTCCCATGAGTTTGTCGTTGTGGGGTATGTCTCATAGTAAGTCCTCTCTTAAGGGGCAAGAACTTATGTATTTCTCTTCACCCAAGATCGCACGAAGTGCAAGGGGATTGGATGTGCACTAAAAGTGTGTCATAGAAAATAAATACCTCATTCATTTCATCCTTTAAAGCTAAGATGAATTCATTTTATGCACCAAATGAAATGTTATGTTGCCTTGTTCAATTTTCAACCCAAAACAAAATGATGAAATGAGGGTTTAATTTTAGTCTCATTTGAGCATTCTTTTTAAGACCCAAATGAGAATTAGTGTGGTCCTAATTAAAATGAAAAGCATAATAAGTGGGTTATAATTTACCCAAAAAAGTGTCAAACTCTTGTTACAATTATAAGACAGAAATATGAGAATGCTTCTTCACTTCGCCTTGTATCATCCAATCTGCAAAACCTCATTAGTCTAACAACCAAAACAATGTTAGAAGCATGTTAGTAATCTGATAAAGCGAAAAAATTAAAACACATGTTGAAAAATGATCGTTAAATTTCTTACCAGAGTTGGGCGTCATTGTTTACAATAGCGTCGCTCTGGTGAATTTGGGTGTCGCTCTATAGAGAAAATAGTGAGCATGATAGCGTCACCATTTTGAGGTGCGTCGTCGTTGTTTACAATAGCGTCACTCTGGTGCGTCTTTGTTTGTAAATATTCGATACCTCTAAAAATTATTAGTGTCGTCGTTTATTTAATCAGCATTGGGATATTAAATAGGTGTTGTTATTTTAGATTATAATAGCGTTGCTATATGGCGACGCCCAACAAAGTGTGTCACTGAAATTGTTTTGGGCGTCGCTATTTCCTGCAAAAGTTAGGAAAAATAGAATTTGAGATAGAAATTGATTAAATTTGATTGGTTTTCCCTCCTTCTAGTGCTATAATGTGATTGGATGGATTAGCATGGGTCGATTATGCTTGATCCATGGAGAATCAAAGCATAGCGAAGCTGCTAATGTCAAATCTCAACAGGATCATTCAAATGAAAGTTAAACTAAACATTTATCAAAATTAAGCATTCTAAACTATGAAAGCATTTTAATGTCTACTCTAATCCATCTAAAACTTATCTCGTTGTGGGAGTGGTGTCATGTTGATGTGAAACGGCAACCCTTTCTCAATCTCATGGATAAATGAGCTTGTCCAAATCAGTTTTATTGAAAAAAATTGATGGAACGATTGTGAGATGTGTATGTAAACATGATTTTAATCTAAATGAGTATGATGCAATCTAATTAAACATGATTTTATGCTAAATGATGAAGATTAAAAATTCTAAGCTAATTCTAAATGGATTCTAACCTAAAAGATCCAAACCCTAATTAATAAAACAAGCTAGATGGATGCATTATGTGATCATGGAAGCCATTAATGGAAGCTTAAAGCTAATTAATGCAACTAAAATGAACTAAAATATGCTAAATGTGTGCTAAATATGAGTGTGAGTGTGAGTGATTTCAATAGCATAAATTTTCTTTGAAAGATTGATCCCTATTTAATAGAGGCAAGCTCTATTTATAGAATAGGTAAAAAGGGATCAATGGATGAGATCAAAAAGGTCAATCAACGGTCAAGGATGAAAGAAAGAAGAGGCATGGATCATGGATTCTCATCAATGGGTGAGAATGCAAGATGGGATTTAATCAAGGGTTCACATTCCCTCAAACAAACACACTTTCAACTTGTCCAAGAGGTCACAAGTAAACTTGCTAAAGAAGCTAAGGAAGTTTGTTGAGAAAAAGGAATATTCCCCTTTTTCAAATGAGTGAGGAGAGAGAATATTCTTTGGAATAGTCTCATGGGTGAGGAAAAAGGATATTTAGTTGATTAAAACTAAATTAAATTTTGCAAAGGAATATTCCATTTTTGGAGGAATGTGTAAAGGAGGAATATTCCCTTGGAATATTCCCTTGCAAGTGGAGGGAATTAGATTTAATTGATAATTAAACCATTTTAATTATGCAATTAGGGGGATTAGAAGAATTAGATGATATTCATAAAATAAAATGATTTAATGAATGGGGGAAAGGTGGAATGAAATTTAATTAAATAAGAGGACTTAGGGATTTAAATTAAATAGTTTGATTTATTTAATTTAATAGGATGAAGTGTTAGTGTGAAAGGGGGTGAATTAACCTGATTTGATAAATTAGGTTAATAGATGCAAATGATGCCATTAATTAATTAACTAAGCTAATTCAATTGATTAAGTGAAAAGAGGATGGGTTTCAAGAGGAAATGATGTTAGTATACCTGATTCGAGTGTATGATATGATTCAGGACATTTTTCAGTGTCTATAGAAACAATATCCTGAAACTCATTCAATAAATCTGAAACTTCTACAAGTACCTCATTAGTATCTTCTTTATCAGCTCTAGGGATCAATGTGAAACACATATGCTCATGTCTCATACCTTCTAGGAACTTTCTTTCATCAACCAAACAAATCCTTTCATGATTGCATACCTTTTCTTATGCCTCCTTCAGGGTTTTCAACTTATGATGAATGTCATCCTTTGTCAAGGAATAGGTGTTGGCATGTCCATCATGCACCACTCGTCGATCAAACGGCTACAGTCTACCTAACAATATGTGAAAAACATCTATAAGTATAATATCACACAAAACCTCATCCTGATAGTTACCAATCTTAAAATTTACCAAACATTACTCATTGACCAAAGCCTTATGGTCCTTCTACAACCATGTGATTCGATATGGATTTGGATGCCTTCTCCTCTCCAACTGCAACTTAGTAACCATTTATTCTAAAATAAGATTATCAATGCTATTTCCATTGATGATAACATTAAAAAATTTACCTTCACACTTACATCAATTGCAGAACATGTTCTTTCTTTGATTTGGTTCTTTCTCCTCATTCAACAAGGCTCTTCTGACAACAAGGGCCTCTCCTCTTTCAATGTCTTCATAATGTGAAGAATCGTAATCTTCATCTACATGTGCAACTCATGAATTTCATTCAAGTCTTCTATTTTTCCCCCCTTGATGTTGAGAACACTCGTAGGCTCTATGTCTTTCTTCTCTGCATTGAAAATAGGTCCCACAGAAGCCTCCTCATCCAAATCTTCCTCTTCCTCTTTAATCTCCATTATTTTGACCTCAAGGATGGTATGTATTGTCTCCCTTCTAGTTCGATTGTTACTGGATCCTTCAATCTTCTTTTGATCTTCACTTCAATCTCCATATGATCATCCACTAGCCTTTCCACCACAACCTCCACCCTGTTGCTTGCTTCCAAACCTTCTATTCAACTTTTCTTCTACCTTCAAAGAAAATTTATATGCATCTTCAATGTTAGAGATCCTTACCAAGATCAACTACTCTTTGATGCTTGGTTTCAACCCATTAATGTAACGGGCAACCTTCTCCTTGTTGGCTAGGGATAACTTTAAGAAACCCCCCCCCCCCTTGGCGAAGGTGTAAAATCTTGGAGAATATTGTATAAAAAAAATTAATTTTATTGGTGAATTTTTTCATTTTTCAAAACAAAAAAAAATCTCAATTGGTGTCTTTTGTAATTGCTAGAATTATGTGGAAAATCCTAGCAAATTGCAATTTTTTTAAAACCAATAAAATATTTTCATTGGCGATTAAAACCTATTTTCAAATCAATAAAATATTTCCATTGGCGAATTAAACCTGTTTTAAAATATATATATATATATATATATATATATATTTTTGTTGGAAATTAAAACTTTTTTTCAAACAAAAATAATAATTTTCATTGGCGAATTAAACCTATTTTCAAATGAACAAAAAAAATATTGGCGAATTAAACATAATTTCAAACTAATAAAAAATTCAGTGGCGAAATAAACTGGTATTCCAATAAAAAATCATAGCGTGGTTGGCGAAAATATCAAATGCTACGATTACATATTGTTCTATTATGGGACAAATTTTCCGCACATTCAAATTCCTTCATAAAGTGTCTGGAATGGGAACAAGTGTCAACATATTTATTATGTCTTAAGCCAGATGTCAGTAAAAATTAATATAACCCACGATTGTTCGATTAATTTTCAATGGATGGTTGTAGTTGTATTTTGGAAGCAAATTTTTGAAGCACTAGACTTGCGAATTGAAACCTCTAGAATAACACTAGAACTGTTAAATTTCCACAAATCAATGGTTGACATTTTATTACTGATTTTATTAATGATTCAAAAATGTTTTCAAACCAAAAAATTATTTTCATTGGCGAATTATTTTCATTGGTTCCCTACTATCCCACAAGATTAAAATAATAAAATTAAGAAGCCAGAGGGATAGTGGGAAAGTGACACCTGTTGACCCTCGTGGCGAGACCTACCACTATTCAAAGGCATTGATGATTTAATGTGATCAAATCAACGGTTGAGATGTGCTTTGACAAATGAATCTCAGTCGTTCCCCACTAGCCCACAGGGGACCCACTATCAAATCTAGGCTTGTGGATAGATATTGAGCATGAGCCACATGGATTCATCACCACCGCTCATAAAACTATAAAGGGCATGGGAATATTTGGTGAATTTTTTCTTGGCAATTATGAAAGGTTAAACAACGTGCTACTAAAAGGAAGTATGAGAACGTGCAAAAAAACTCTTCTAATCTCATTCATTTATTGCTAAATGAGGATATACATTATGGTCGTTGGCCTATTGGCTAAAGGGGAAGCAAGTTGATGGTCATCGGGTTGATATGGGTTGTTGCCTACTATCCCATGACTATTGATCTAAAAATTTCAAATCTCAGAGGGGAAGCGGGTTGCTAACACATGGCTTTTCTACCTTGTAAAGAGCAATGGGGGCCACAAAGCTGATGAAGGAGATGCATGGGAATGAAGGAAAGTTGAGTGACAACATACTCATTATGTCTGAAGCCAAATGTCAGCACAAATCAATATAACCAATGACTATTCGATGAATTTTTGATAGACAGGTGTAGTTGCATTCCTGAAGCAAATATCTGAAGGTCTAGAATTGTGATTCAAACCTCTGGAATAACACTAGAACCATTAGATTTCCAAAAATCAATGGTTGAAATTTTATTACTTTTTAAATGATTTAAAGCCATGACTCAATTTTATCGAAATAATATTGTCACATCAAATGGTGAATTAAATGTTAAGTGTTGAGTATTTGATGTCATTGTCTTCGTTCTAACTTCTATATATACTTCACCAAATTGATTTTCTTCATATCATTTATAATATATTTGGATTTGATTTATTTCTTCTCTATTCTCAATTTAACTGTGATATGGAGTCTTCACGGTGTGTTATGCTACCCAAATTTTTTTGAGAGAAAAGAAGCGACGATGCATATGACAGATGAAAGTTGGGTATGGCTTTTAAAATTCCTTGTGTGTAGATTGAGGATGCTATAAGAATAATTGTTTGTAGGGAATGGCTTCAGAACAACCCCCGTGCTCTATATTCTAAGGTAGCTTTGGCTTTCTTGTCCAACTGATGGACATTTTGCTCGATAAAGATTTGGTGAAGACATTGGAAATAGGTTATTTGTAGCCTTTCATTTACTCTATTTCTTCATTGGAGTTGGCACTAGAGCATTACAATTTTGAAAGTGGGTTAGCACCTATTGGTGGAATCTTGCAGAAAGTGGAATTGCATGCTTCCACAGTACAGGCTCTTGCCCTAGTTAATATGAGATGTAGTCTACTATGTGATACGAATTTTTTTTGTCACGGTTAGTGGCTTTTTGGCCAGGTTGGCTATGTAGTATGTACTGCAGCCTTTAGCTACTTAAATTAAAATAATTTTTGTGGCTCCATTCTTGTAAATCCTTTTTTCTTTGTTCAATATAAAAATGTTGCTTTTAAAACTAATAGTAATTATCAACATATACTTTTGATCATAAGTAAGCGAAATTTATTAACATTTTAGTGGACATTGATAACGATTAAGGTTAAACAATCTATTTAATTCTCTCTTTTCAATGCCTCGAAGTATTCTACCTTTCATTTAATTCTTAATATTTTTGAAGAAAGTGTGGTTGTGATACTGTGGGCGGTGATGCAGATTAATGCCATTTGTACATCTGAAGTGATTGATTAGATAACTTGATATTGAAAAGTACATGACGTACTATAGATGATGATGTCATTAATCCAGTGATCAATTGAAACAAGATTTGTAATACTTTCATATCGTTTGAGTGGCAATTTTGATAGCTTGTCATCTTGAGGTATAGTTGCATGTAGCCTGATGGGCAAGGTCGCTGATGTCACTTCTTACGTCATTTAATATTTCAATATCGAACCAGGTGTATCTTAGAGTTGTATGTGATAAGGATGTCTCCACGAATTGGGGGGTTTTGCATTGTAAACAGTGACTTTTGGTTGCGATTTAGCTCCTTCAAGAGCTTTTAGGAGCTCTTAGGAGCTTTTAGGAGCTCTCAAGAGCTTTCAGGAGCTCTTGGGAGTGGATCTTAACAACTAGTTTCTAACTAATTCTAAAGACTTAATCCTAACTTAACTCTTAAGTAACGACTGTTCAAACTCCAATAACTTAGTTCAGACTTCACTTGACTTAATTGCAATTGATTCATGGAAGGATTAAGCTAAAAACCAAATTTACTTTGAATCTAAAATTCAGAATTGAAATGTACTTGAAAAGAAAATCTATTTACGTTTGCAGGAGAGAATAGATTTATGTTTGTAGAAAATAAATATTAACCTATAAAATAATAACACTAAATTCCATGAACAAATTCCAAACAAGCTTTAGTTTCATCTTCCCATAAGTCATCATTATCTCCTCCATTAAAACTACACACATTTGAAAATAACTAATGAGTCTAATTCCTATGAACAATAACTAAATCTACAATGAATGTGTGAATATTAATCTACATTAGGCATAATAAACCATCTTGAGAACACAATGAACTTAATCTAAGAATATAAGTAATCGCATTCACTAGCAATGATTAAACAGAGATCAACATTCCTAATTTTCCAATTGACATGAATTAAACAAAAATCAAATGAATCAAAGAACATAACGCAAGGTCACCTCCTTCAGTTGAGTAGGCCCTACTCTTCCTCTAGTGGGACCTAAACACTAAGATTAAAATCAACTCCTTATTTGCATTCCAATTGGCCAAAATAGGAAAGTAAAAAAAAGTGAAAATTACAAACATTACAATGCTAAAGAGAAAGATTCACCCCTCCAGACTAAACTAAGGATGGATATTTATAAGAATATCCACTTATTTGAATACAAAAACTAGCGCAACCCACCAAGATACTAAGCGGAAAAAACTAAACTAAATAGAACCGAAAGTGTCATAAAGAAATCTACCACATGATAATAGTTGAATAGGAAGTTCTCAAACTGACTAAAAAATTCAATTCAGAAGCACTCATCAGGATCTAGCTAGAGCGATCGGGAGCAAGACATATTTCAAGTTTATTAAACAGGGAGTTTAACATGTCCACCTCATGAAGTCAACATTTAATCAATCAAACAAAATCCTCAAAGATAGGATGCTATTATGATAGCAAAAGATCTTAAATTGCATAATCATTTCATCATTAATCATCATTAAAAAGAAACACATTTAATGCAAAATATCATTTCTAATATATCCTCCAATTAATTAAATATAAGGAAAAATCAAGCAAACATTCAAGCATGTAGTCTACCACCAACATAGTTAATTAATATATAATAAAATCTTTGCAAACATAAAAAGGTTTAATTAAAGTGTCATCTTGAGCACCCATCATTCTCCCCTCCTATTGTCAACTATGTCCTCATGGTTGAGGATCTGGTAAATCCCTATTTCCACCTACCAACCACATAACCAAATCACCACATGACTGCATATATTCCAGGAATGTTCTTTGATGAGCATATCCACTTTGTTCTTCAATTCTCCTTAACCAATCTCTCAAATTTTCTCCAATAAACTACGGTAAATCATTCAATGTAGGTGCAGGTGCTATGAGAAAGGGTGGTCCGAACCTCATTCCAACCCAATTGACATTCTGCTCCTCTATGACCTCAATCAAAGATCTCACTCTTGTGAGAATCCAAGTAATGTTTCATGGATAAATTGGTTCCCTCCTTTTCAATGATGTTGGAATACTACAGTATTTGTCTCTTGATGTAGCCAAAGAACTTTGTGGAAGGTGATCCTAAATATTTATGAAAACCCGAAGGCTTTCAGAAAAATTTCTCCTATAAACTAGTGCTACATTGTCCCTTAGTGCAAAGTAACTGAATGCAGCTTTGTAAGCATTTGACCAGGGAGTTTCACCCCTCATTGGAATGCCTAATTTTATCTTTTCTTGATTGTATTGATCTATCATGTTTTCCCATTCAACCTGGTTCTACAACAATGATACAAAATATCTGATTTGTAACTCTCCAATGAAAACATTTAGAAAAGATTGTGGAAAATCGCCAAGGAGAAAACCATGTTGAAAGTATTCACACATTTGGATTTGAATAGTAGGATGACTGTTGTAAAAATCCATAAGAAATTCACTATCATCATTATAATCTATTTTTATTTTTAGTACTAACTGATTGATTTTCCACTGTAAAAATCTTTCTCTACAAAACAATGCACATAACTCTGAAGGTTTCCTCATTTTCAACATTGCTGAGGACAACTCTACCACTTGTTTTAATCTCTCATTTGCTTCATCTCTCTCCTTCTCTAGCTGTTGATTTTGGCTTCTCAACTGATTATTTTGATGCTTAAGCTTTAGTGCTATTAGAGAGAGGTATCTCCTTGGAGTAGATGAGGTGGAAGTCTCATGAGAATGTAATCTACTCAACTGTTGTTTCAATTGTTCCTCTTTTTCTTGCAATTTTTCCTTCAGTCTTCCTATTTCCACTACACTAAACCTTGTTGTCTCTTTTGCTTGGGCTAATGCTTGTGCATTAGCTTGTTGTAAGGATTTTTCATTTTGGTTCAATTGTTTTTGCAAAACACTTTCTTTTTCTATTTGCTTAGTCTTAGATACATATTTTTGTAATTCCTCTTCTTTTATTTTTAACTTCTCTTCAAGAAACTATATTCATTTCCTTTCTTCTTCCAATTCTGCTTGTATTCTAGACATTGCCATGGCCTTAGCTATCTCTTCTTCTTCTTCCTCCATCTCCTCTTCTTCCTATATTTGAGGATATTTTTCTTGTTCTACCATTGGTTTTTTACCTTTCCTCTTAAAAACCAACATAGGTGGGGAAGAAGATTCATCAGACCCTCCAACAGGGCTATTTTGTTTTGACATATGAGGAGATTTATTTTCAGATGGAGAGCCATGAGATACTAAAACAGGGGTTCTCTATGAAGACAAAATTGGGGCTTTAGGAGGACTTTCGAGTTGTTCAAGAGAACACACAATGGCTTGGATTTCTTCATGGATTTTCAAGGTGTCTTGAGGGGCATCAGGGGTTTCACCTGGAAAATCATGAGAAGCTGGAACATTGGCATCAACAACACTAGGGTTTTCTTGTTGTGACGCACGCCTTTTCCTTTTGAAAGTACTACAAGTTACCCTTTCAGTGTCCTGTAGCTTCCTCTTTTCCTTTTTCTGTCCTTTTTTAGAAGCTTCTCCTTTCTCAACTTTTAATTTTTTTATAATTGTGAATCCCTTTATGGATTTATTTTCACTTTTGACAATGGGGGTTGATAGAAATTCTAACCATCCTTCCTTACCAGCCTCTTTCTTCATGAAATTGTGCTTGATAATTAAACGAATCAAACTATGATACCTAATGGATGACAGACCCCTAGATTTAATCCTAGATACCATAGAAGATATTTGAGTGAACAAGAAGGCAAGAAGGTTAATTCTTGCGGAAGGTCTGGTGTTTCCATACCTCAAATGTGTGAGAATTTGCATTCCTAGCCCTAAGATTGTGTCATATTTCCCCTCACAGGTGAAAAAATTCATCAACCACGTTACAATTGTTTTCCATGGCTCCTCCAAACTATTGCAAGCAATTCCTTTCTAGCTACCCTTATGCCACAAAATTTTTGGCCGTTGTCCAAGTTCTTCATGAAATGCAGACACCAATTCCTCAAAACTTACATGCCCTTTGTTTATTGGCTCACCTTCAGTTGGAATATCAGGGAGTTCACTTATAACATCAAGGCTAACCTATATTATTTCCCCTCTTACTCTGGTAACATTTGCTTGAAAGTTCCTAACAAATTCTTTGACTAAATCAAGTTCAAAACCTTCATATATTTGTATAAACTCGAGCCACCCTACCTCTCTAAGCAATCGCTCTATTTTAGGATCTAAAATGAAGTAGCTCTGAATTTCTTTTATGCCCCATTTTTTCTTACTTCTACAACTTCAATAGAGAAAATGGTGGACGCAAACTGCTGAGTGAAATGCAAAATGAACGTTGCTTTACACAGATGCAACACTTTTCAATAAAAAATGCACGTCATGTCAAGATGTTGAGAATTTATTTCACCTCATTTCGTGTGGACATTCCGCATGTATCACCTTGTACTTTGAATTATGGTTTGCAAGGTCGGTGGTGATGCTAACATAAGCGAACTTATTTTGAATTGATATGAAATCTCCCTTATTACTTATATTTATTGCAGTAGTCACTTCAACATCAAATCCTTATGCCTCTGCCAAATTTTGAAATGATTAAAACTTATTTATTACAACATTAATAACTATGGGTGGAGATGTCTATGCTCAAAATATTTATTTAATTTCACATCATATTAACTAAGTCAGAAAGTAATATTTCAAAAATAATATCTACAATAAATGTTTACCTTTTTATTAAATGCAAGAGTCAATTGGAGCATGTGAATTAACTCAATGGCAAAAATTCCAACAAGTGAGTCAAAGAGAGCTGGAAATTAACAAGAAAAATTATTATAGATAACTTTGGGAACATCATAAGTCGTCAGGAGTCATCAGGAGGACTGCCGTTTCTGATTTTCAGCCATTCCATATTTTTCATTTTTTTTTCATTTTTTCTGGAAGATAAACCACCATTTCTGGTTTTCAATTTATCTACTTTATTTAGAAGGTAAACTGCCATTTTTGGTTTTCAATCTACGTTCTTTATTCATACCTTTTCAAAAGATTATCCAAGAGCACATTCTCCTATGGAAGGAATATCTTCCATCAAAAAAAATTCAACTCTATTCTACAATTCTGATACAAATTCTTTTGTTGATGTAGGTTTGTGATACATCTTCAAATGATGTCCATTAACAAGCATGATCCTTCTTTCTCCATCTATTGGTATCAGTTGAACAACTCCATTTTGAAAAACTTGATCAATTTCATAGGGTCCCAACCATCTTGTATGAAATTTCCCTCTGAACTCTTGAAATCTGGAGTCAAACAATAGTTCCCAGTCTCCTTTCTTGAATTGTCTAGTCACAATATTTTTATCATGCCATTCTTTCCTCTGCTTCTGAATTATTTTTGTGTGTTGAAGAGCTTCCATTCTCATTTCATCCAATCAGTTCAGCTATAGAATTGTATTATTTTCTGCTTGAGGTAATTCAATACCAACCTCCAATGTTTTTTTCAATGTCTACAATTCAAACTCAATAGGCATGACTGGAGTTTTTCCAAACACTAACTCATATGGAGAGAATCCAATAGTTGTCTTCTAGGTTGTATTGTACACCCAGACTGCTTCATCTAACCTTTTTTCCCAGTCTGTCTTTCTCGATGAAACAGTCTTTGACAAAATATTTTCTAATTCTCGATTAGTAACTTCTATTTGTCCATTCACCTGAGGATGATATGGTGTAGATTTTCTATGTGTCATCTGATATCTCTGCATGAAATCTTCCATCATAGTAGACATAAATTGAGGTCCTTGGTCTGATACTATCTCCCTTGGTGCACTGAATCTCTAAAGAATATGCTTGTACAAAAAATCAGCTACTTTATCTTCCCTTGTTGTTGGCAAAGCTTTCACTTCAGCCCACTTTGTGACATAGTCTGTGCAAACTAGATTATATTGTTGTCCTCTGGAAGGTGGATCAACAGGTCCCACAAAATCAATTCCCCATTTCTCAAATGGTTCCAAAGCTATTTGAGGTTGTAACAACATCTCCATTGTTGGTGTAGGTCTTCCCATGCGCTGACATTCATCACAATGCTTAACAAAGAATGAAACATCCTTTGTCATAGATGGCCAAAAATAACCAACTCCTAAGATATTATGAACAGTTCTTCCTACTAAATAATGTCCTCCTTCTGGTTCATGATGGAAAACATGTATGACATCATAAACATCTATTTCAGCAACACACCTGCGAAGAACATGATCAAGAAACATTTTAAATAAAAGTCCATTTATCCATTAAAACCTAGAACTTTCACGAATTAATCTCCTTTTCTACTTAGGATTGAAATGATTTGGACACTTCCCTATTACAAGATAATTTGCAAGATCAAAAAACCATGGTGGATGAATTGATATTGCAAACAAGTGCTCATCTAGAAATGAGTCATCTATTGTCTCTTGATCACCCTGCAAAACAATTCTAGAAAGGAAATCAACAACATTATCTTTACCAAGCTTATCTATAATTGTCACATCAAACTCTTGCAACAATAATAACCATCTTATAATTTTTCCACCCACTACAGCTTTATTCATCAAATATTTAATAGCAGCATGGTCTGTGTGAATGAATACCTTGTAACCAGTAATATAATGCCTAAATTTATTGATTGCATATATTACTGCTAAGAACTCTTTTTCAGTTGTTGTGTAATTCCTTTCAGCGGGATTTAGATTTTTATTGATATAGTAGATAGCATGCATTGCTTCATTTTCATATTTTTGTCCCAAAACTACACCAATAGCAAAGTTAGACGCATTAGCATGTATATGAAATGAGACTCCCCAAACAGGTCCTTTGATAATTGGAGTAGTAGTTAAGGCATGTTAAATTATTTCAAATGATTTTTTATAATCACTTGTCCAAATCAATTCCACATCTTTCTTGAGCAGTGTAAATAGAGGCTCAACAATTTTACTAAACCCTTCAATGAATCTTCTATAGTAACCAGCATTCCCAAGAAAACTATGAACTTCAGTTTGACTTATAGGGATCTCAATCTTTTGAATAATTTATATTTTCTTGGGGTCAACTTTTATCCCCTCTTTTGAAATGTGATGTCCTAGAACAATCCCTTTTGTCATCATAAGGGAACTCTTTTCATGATTCAAAGACAACCTAAGATCCTTACATCTTTGCAAAACTTTATTCAAACTCTCAAGTGCTTCCTCAAATGTTTGTGCATGAACTATGAAGTCATCCATATAAACTTCTACACATGAGGTAGTCAAATCTGCAAAAATTGCCAAGACAGCTCTTTGAAAAGTGGTTGGCATATTACATAGTCCAAATGGTAAAACTGTATAAGCATATGTTCCCCAAGGACATGTGAAGGTAGTTTTATCTTGGTCTTCATGAGCCACTTGGATCTAATTATAACCACTAAAGCTATCTAATAAAGAGAATTAACTATTGTTAGCTAGGTTATCCAATACTTAATCAATAAATGGCAAAGGAAAATTATCTTTTTTAGTGGATTTGTTTCATTCTTTGTAGTCCACACATACACACCATTTTCCATTTTTCTTGGGAGCAATAACCAATGGAGAAACCCATTGACTATCAAATATTGGATAAGTAAACCCTACTTTCAGTAGTTTTTGTATCTCTTGTTTCACAATATCTCATAGAATAGGATTGATCCTTTTTTGGCCTTGCCTTACTAGTTTAACATCTTCAGTATAAATATGATGAGTACAAATAGAAGGGTGAATTCCTCTCATGTCTTTATATTCCCAATCAAATGCTTCAAAATGATTTTTCAAATTCTACTTCAATTTATTTTCTTGGGAAGAAGATAAGGATGAATTAATGAAAAGAGGCTTATCTTCTTCTACTTTTATTCCTTTGGTCTTATTCTTAGAATCAAGTGGATTTCCAACAAGTGTGTTTAAGGGAAAAGTGTGTGAATTTTTCTGATGTAACATTCCTTGACACTTCCTCTCTTTTTCTTGACCAATATTTTCAAAATTAAGATCTTGTTCTTCATATTCCTCAATATGTTCTACCAAGGTAACCATAGCTAATTCTACAATGCCATCTCCTTCTGAATCGATATCCTCATCAACCCAAAGTTGCATATTAGGTTGAAATAATGGTTGAGTTGGAGGAAAATTTGACAATTTCTTTTGTTTCTGACTATTAGAAATGATCATACTTCCTAATCTACAATCTATCAATGCTGCTATAGTAGCTAACCATAGTCTATCTAAGATAATTAGATAACCGGAATTCTTCTTTCTAGCTTTAAGAACTAAAAATTCAACTGGATAATCCCATGTATCAATAGTAACCATGATAACTTCAATAACACCTTTAGGTTTAGCAGTAGATTGATCTACCAATTGTAAAACAGTTGTTGTTGATTGAACAATTGTCATACCCAAAAATTCAATAGTGTCAGATGTGATAACATTGATAGCTACTCCTAAATCAATTAGTATGTTTGTTATCTCAATCTCTCCAATACTTAAAGTTATCACAGGACTACCAGGATCATTATATTTTTGAGGTAGTAATCTTCCTGATAAAACATCAATGAGTTTAGTCCCTATCTGTATTGTAGGAGATAATTTCTTCTTCCTACCTGGAATTTTCATACAAAGAGATTTAACCAATTGATTTATTTCTAGTATATCTTTAATGGCCTGTAATAATGGTATCTCAATATTGATCTTTTTCAGTTCATGGAGAAGTTGAGAATCTACCACATTCATGTAATTTGGTTGAGATTTGTTAGGAGCTACTTGTTCTATTTTCAAACGTTCAGGATAAGGTGCCTGCCTAACCTTTTGTTCATCATCAAAGTTTTGATATTCCTTCGAATACTCTTTTTATTTCTCACTTTCCTATTCTTTAACATTTGGCATGAATGGAACATTTTGGTTCCTCAATTGAATATCATTGGCATCTATCGCATTCAAAGTAGGAGGATTGGCATCATTACAATTTTTTTTCAAATTTGAAACAGGTTGTGCTGGAAACTAAGGTTGGTTTACTTGTTCATTAGCAGGATTAGGACTAGTGACTAATGGAGGTGATTGTCCCCAAGGATTCTTTGGTCCCTAATTTTTCCATGGTTGAAATTGTGTTTGATTTTGTTTCCATTGTGGTTGGTTCGGCTACCACTATGACTGATTTGATTGCCACTGTGGTTGATTCCACTGAGGATTCATCCATTTGGGTTGAACCCAAAATGTAGGTGGTGGTTGTTCTTGGTAAGGAGGAGTCCATAGGTTTACATTTGGACAAGTATTTTGATTCCAATTAGCCCTAGGACCATATTTCCCTCGATTAGCATTATATCCTATATTCTAGGGTCTTTGTCCAACATAGTTAAGTTCTTCTATTTCAGGTTGTTTCTTCAAATGATTCTTAATTCCAAGTAAAAGGCTACAAGAACTTGTTGCATGATGTTTTTCATAGATTTCATAGAGATCAATTTGATTTAATGGACATTCTCTCAAAAGATGTTTACCTCTACATTTGGAACAATAAATGGATAAAGGCTCAATAGTATTTTTATCTCCTTGCATGTTGAGATGGAGTAAGTCAATTTTCAAATTTTCCATTTCTTTCATTACTTGAGATACATCAAGAGTGAGAAATTTATTTCTTCGGAAGTTTCTAGTCCCTACTCTAGTCCTAGAGTAGTTTCTACATATCTCAATAATTTCTTCTAAAGAAAGCTTATTAATGTCTCCTTTCCCCATAAGATTCAAAGATTCTCTAGATTCATCATCAATTCCTTTCAGAAAAGTTGTCTTACTAATCTCATTATCCAAACCATCACACTGTTATGCACAAACTGAAATCTATCAACATAATCTTCCATACTTTCATCTTCCAATTGACTCATTTGAAACAACTCCTCTTTCTTATATCTTACTCAACAGTAGTCTTGATATTTATCCAAAAGCTCAGTTTCCATTTTCTACCAAGTTGAGATTGATCCTACACCTAAACCCATGAACCAGCGTAAAGCTGACTCTTTCAATGTAGAAGGAAATAATTTTGAACTTATGGTTATTAGCTGTATAGTCATAGGTTTGACATAAAACCTTAAACTCAAAGAGAAATTGGTCAAGATCCTTGGAAGTTTTTCCCCAAAAGGTAGATAATATACAAGGTGAAATTTTTTTCATAGGAGGTTCATCATTCCGTACATTTAGATTAATAGGATAGGAAAAGGTCCTATTATTTGGTGGAGGATCATTTCCCAGTTGGTCACCCATTTCTTTTTGATTTTGTTCCTGATTCACTTGTTGATTTTCAATCTGATATTGCTAAACTTATTGTTCTTGATCAAAATTAATATTTCATGGAAGAAATATTCCTAGAGGGTCTCTATCTCATATCATCCACAATCTAAACTGTCTTCATAATCAATGTAACACCCCTCCATTTTGGCTCCTTTATCGATAGTGTTCTTCTTTGTATGTTGTTCTGTTTATGCTGTGACTTTGGAACTTGGTTACTTTTGATCGCAATTGTTAAGCGATGTGTATGTAATATTTTAATGTGATGGTATTTTACTCTGATGTGATCTTTATGGCATGCCTTGGATTAGCTTAGCAAATATTTGATTTAATGATGTTTTATGCTTGTGATCATATTATTGATGTTAGATGCGTCAGTTAGTGATATTGTACTGGTGAAGGGGACGTGATTGTACCACTCGCTTGCAAGCGCCCTATGATTCTGAGATTTCCTCTTCACGGTGTGTTTGATCATATTATATATATATATATGCATGTTCAATGTACTCTTTGTTCACAGGTTGACAAGTACATGACATCGACTCCACCTGGTTCACAGGTTTTAGCGTGTCCATTGACCAACGACAATCGATTGGGAGATAGTATCTAGGTTTTCCATGCCAAGTCATCACCCTAGTCATAAGTGTGTCGCTGGGTTGTCGTCGGGTTTAGTTGTTTTGATATGGTTCATTTCACCTTGAGTATTTATTTAATTTCAAATTATAAAGATTATTAAGTGTCGGGTGTAGTTTATAGGGTTGGGGCCCTAGCTCGGTTGGCTAAATCTTTCCTATTGCAGGAGGTTGGTCACGAGGTCTAGTCTCCCCCACCCCCATGGTACTAGAGGGCGTGTCACACCAGCGCTGCCGGTCACGTTAAAAATTTTACCAAGCACACTACAGTTTATATGGGGTCGTGCTACCCGATTCCTACAGTCTAAAAAAAAAAGTGTCGGGTGTAGTTAAAATGATGTTTAATTGTAATCTGAATGTTTATTTACATATGTTTTAAGATTTATTTTATTGATTAATTTGAAAATTTAACTTAATAAAATAAGATTGGTTTATTGACTAATTAGATTTGGGGATAAAATGATTTAATTGTTAGTTGATTTTGGCATTATGGGATATTGGATATTAAGAATTTAAATTAAAATAAAAATGAAAATGTGTTGTTTGGAATTTTTTTGAAATATAATAAAAAATGCTATTTAAAAATTTGTTTAAAAAATTTTTTTTATGCATGAATTTCAATTTATGTAAAATTGTTGAATTTTTCAAATGGAAATTCAAAAATTCTGCAAATGTTTTGGGACATTTTTGGGGTTGAAATTGGGAACTTTCTATGAGAAAAATGGTTTCATTCATTTGGAAAAATTTTATGCTGGTGGAGGGGCAAATGTGGCTTTCTACTTTTGAAGAAGTTTTTCCTTGGAAAATTTCTTGGATTTCTTGTTGCTGGAAAAAAAAGAAGAAGCACCAATGGAGTTCTTAAGCTTTGGTAAAAACTAGGTTCCCTCTTCTTTTTTTTTATTTTGTTTTCATCAGCTAATGAGGACAATCTTTTTATATTTGTGAAAATGGCTAAACTACATTTGGAATTTGTTAAAAAGCATATGAATATTTACTATAGAATATCAATGAAAAGTTTAATGTATATATATATAAAATAATATATTATAATTAATAAATTTGTTTATGCATTTTCTTTACAATAATATGTAATATGGAATTTTAAATTAGTTGATTTAAAAATAATTATATATTTAAACAGATATATATTTATATTTGTATATATATACATTAAGTATATATATACTTTTATATGTATATTTAATATATAGTTAGATTTAAATATAGATTATCTTAAGACGATTTTTGGTTAGGTTAGTAGAGGCAAAAAGTGGATTTTAGATAGTCAAATGTTTTATTTAAAAAGTCAATTTTTAATAATGAAATGATTTATTTTAAAAGTTGATTTTATAATCAAATGGCTTTATTTAAAATTTTATTTTGAATATTATGTATAATAGAGGAAAATGAAATTAAATGGTTAGATTTTAAATTCCTTGTTATTGCCAATGCGAGTTGATTTATTTTGAGTATGAACGAATAATTTTAATTATTTAAATTTGGTTTCATGTACTATACCAGTGCTTGGCTTGGGTTTAGGAAACCCTAACAATAGTTTATTGAGTTGCCGGAAATGATTTTTAAATGAGGTTTTTTTTTTATTCTCGATGTTGGGCAAATGGGGTTATTTGTCTAGTAAGTCTTCCATAGGAGTTCTCTAGGTTGGGATATTTCATGTAGTGGTTTGATTTGCGAATCACCTTGGGAAATGCATAGAATTGTATCATATTGTCTCACCCGGTTTTCACGAACAGGGATGGTTTCTGCCTCCTTGGATTAGGAGTGGCTTATGTGGTTTGTGCCTCCTTTGGAAGGAGTGGATCATGTACTTTGTTTCCTCTAGTGTTTGGAGTGAGTTTCCTTTGTTCGTTGCTTCATTGGATTGGAGAGGTCGTCATATCCAATTTACTCATTAGATTGTGGTTTTTACCATGTGTGTTGTCATTAGGAGAGTGGCTCTTTATGGGGGTCCAGCACACAAAGGGGCATCAGGGTAACTCACCTAGGGTTTAATCAAGTGATAATTTAAAAGAATCAATGGGGAACTTTCACACTAATAAAGATAATGAATGCCTCTCTCATGAAGTATGTGTTTGTTAAGGCTCAAGATGAGACGAGATGCATAGTTTTGCATGAGGGTCCGGTGGCCGATAGAGGCAAGCCAGGGTAACCCAAGATGGGGGTCTGGTATCCTAGGAAGGTTGAGCTAGGGTAACTCATAGCAATTTATGTATGACACTCTTCCTACGTCAGCAATCAGTCAATTATTGTGTGGTGTATAGATGATGTACATGATCTTTGTCCTCTGGAAGCATTGTAACTTTGTGTTAAGTGTTATTGTGGTTGTAGTTGTTTCAGTTCAGTTATGTTTTTGCCTGTGTCTAGAGGTAGATGGTCTTGTGTTGGATTCCTTGTTACTATCTCCTAGCATGGGGGGTGAGCCTTCGGGTATCACACAGTTGGGTGGAACGTGCACCTTATTCTGTTGATTCTTCTCCTTGTTCATGTGGATGAGATTTCCAGTTGGAGAGCTCATGGGATCCAGTTTCTTTTCTTGCTTTATGCTTTCAGTAATTATTGTAATTTTATTACCCCTCATTGTTATCGAGGTGGAAGTTGTAATATATAATCATACTTATTGGATTTATCTCATTCGGGGAATGAGTGTTGTAATCTTATTGTTATGTGATCGTTATTGAAATCATGTGGTACTTCATATTCTTTGATGTAAATTATCATGTATGGAATGTATGTGTTCTCAATTCCTTAAGTAATTAAATGTTCTAGTTATAATTCATGTTTCTTGTTTGGGGTTTTAAGTAAACTTAGTCTCATAACCTTAGAGGTTGTTGGAAATTGGTTAGTGAACTTGCATGTTAATTGTTCTTATTCAAAAAAAAATTAGTTTGTTTGTGTAGTAAATTGCAACTTCCCCTAGAGTTGTGTGGTGGGGCGTTACAATCAACACTAAGGCTTCAAACTTAAATATCCAGATCTTTTAATTCCCTAGAAACGGTGCCAAAAATGATGGGCAAGGTCGTTGATGTCACTTCTTGCATCATTTAATATTTTAATTATCGAATCAATTGTGTCTTAGAGTTTTATGTGATAAGGATGTTTCCATGAATTAGGGGAGTTTGCACTGTAAACAGTGACTTTTGGTTGCGATTTAGCTCCTTTAGGAGCTTTCAGGAGTTCTCGGGAGTGGATCTTAACAACTATTTTCTAATTAATTCTAAAGATTTAATCCTAAATTAACTCCTAACTAATGATTTTTCATACTCTAATAACTTAGTTCAAACTTCACTTGACTTAATTGCAACTGATTCATGGAAGGATTAAGCTAAAAAATGAATTTACTTTTAATCTAAAATTTAGAATTGAAATGTACTTGAAAAGAAAATCTATTTATGTTTGCAAGAGAGAATCTATTTATGTTTACAGAAAATAAATATTAACCTAGAAAACAGTAACACTAAATTCCATGAAAAAATTCCAAATAAGCTTCAGTTGCATCTTCCCATAAGTCATCGTTATCTCCTCCATTAAAATTACATGCATTTGAAAATAACTAATGTGTTTAATTCCTATGAACAATAATTAAATCTATAGTAAATGAGTGAATATTAATCTACATTAAGCATAATAAACCGTCTTAAGAACACAATGAACTTAATCTAAGAATATGAGTAATCACATTCACTGGCAATGATTAAACAAAGATCAACATTCCTAAATTTCCAATTGACATGAATTAAACAAAAATCAACTGAATCAAAGAACATAACACAAGGTCACCTCCTTCAGTTGAGCAAGCCTTGCTCTTCCTCTGGTGGGACCTAAACACTGAGATTCAAATCAACTCCTTATTTTCATTCCAATTGGCCAAAATAGGCAAGTAGAACAAAAGTGTAGATTACAAACATTACAATGCTAAAGTGAAAGATTCACCCCTCTAGACTAAGCTAAGGATGGATATTTATAAGAATATCCACTTATTTGAATACAAAAACTGGCACAGCCCGCCAAGATATAAAGTGGCAAAAACTAAACTAAACAGAACTGAAAGTGTCATAAAGAAATCGGCCACATGATAATAGTTGAACAAGAAGTTCTCAAACTGACTGAAGAATCAATTCAGAAGCACTCATCAGGATCCAATTGGAGCAATCAGGAGCAAGATAGATTTCAAGTTTGTTAAATAGGGAGTTTAACACATCCACCTCATGAAGTCAACATTTAATCAACCAAACAAAATCCTCAAAATAAGATGCTATTATGACAAAAAAAGATCTTAAATTGCATAATCATTTCATCATTAATCATCATTAAAAATCAACACATTTAATGCAAAATATCATTTCTCATATATCCTCCAATTAGTTAAATATAAGGAAAAATCAAGCAAACTTTCAAGCATATAGTCTACCATCAACATAGTTAATTAATATATAATACAATCTTTGCAAACATAAAAAGGATTAATTATAGTGTCATCTTAAGCACTCATCATAGCCCCAAATGGAGACTTTTTAAGCATCGCGGTCTCTGAGTAATATCCCATCAAAGATTGTTGCCCTTTTTCACTTTGGACTTTTAAGGGATATTGTCGGTCCAATGTAGCTCTAACTGTTTTGGCATGTTTGGGTTCAAAGCAGGACCATGCCTAGCCTAAACATACCCATCCACATGCATTGGAATTATTTCTAGAGCAGACTAACCTCCTTTTCATTGACAATAAAATATTCTTCTTATCTTTTCATTCCTTTTGTAAGTGATTAATTTTAGTCTTCAATTGTTTTGCTTCAATTTCAGTGCTTAGGACAACAAGATCCCTTTGTTTGATAGAATTTTCAATGCTTAGGACAACAAATTCATTTGTTCAAATCCACCTTAACCATCATATCTCGCTTTCTTTTCCTACACAAATTCTTACCAAATAGAAAACCTCAATTGTGTTAGGTTGACTGGCATATATGACAAAAATTGTGATATAGCAAGTTTGGTGTGGGTCAAGGTTGAATGACATATATGACAATATCATATCAGTACTATTGCTTTTGTGCAAAGTTGCATTACGACTAGTGTGCATCAAGCCATATAGTATGCCTAATTTGCTTATTGATGCATTATGGTTAGCAACATTCATTGTTGTGCATTACGATAATACAAATTGCATTTGGAAGGTCAAATAACATGCATGTCATGGAGTTGTATTTGGTTTATTTAATGGTTGTATCACACTCATTTGGTTTGTTTAATGGTTGCATCATGGTTGAGTAATGTTTTAATTGTTGATCATGACTATTGTATAGATTTCACATGAACAATCTAATGAACATGTATCTTGTTTAGTTGTAAGGAATTTATTTGCAGGTTGCATCAAACCCTTATGGTTAAAAGATAGTGATTCTTATTCAAGATGATTTTATACCTTTTACATGTTATTAATCTTGAATGAACATTGAGTAATATTTATTTTTATCAATATGATTATATTACTTTTGAATGAACACTATAAAAACATATATTTCATTAAGTTGTATACATTTATTTGAAGTTTTTAATTAATCAAAATAATCAATGACATAAGACTGTCATAAGCTGCTATTTTCATCTTTTTTTCCTTGTCTATGAGATCACAATTCTTTGAGGCATATTTTCAAACAATTCTCAACAAATATTATGCAGTGCTTCTCATACCATTTTTCATTAATTTTAACTTCTTTTGAAATAAAAATCAGTTGTCCACTTCATTATAGGAGTTCCAAAAAAAAATTCAAATGTAAATTCATTTAATAGAGCTTGAAATCATGTGTATTCTCAAATTGAGTGTTTGATAAAAATGTTTTGGTAGACATGTATGAAAAATGTGGTACAATAGAAAAGGTAGTGAATTGTTTGAAAAAACTCCTCAAAGAAATGTGGTCTCATGGAATGTAATGTATGTGAACCTTAATATGAATGAACTCTAATATAGATGGATTACCAATTGTTATTCATAAGTTTTATTAAAATGCAATTTTGTTAATCTATAACATGTTATTGATCATAACTTTAAACCATTCTAAGATAATTATACATTCCATTTTGAAGATTCAAAGTAGAAAGACATGCACATGAGGAACAAATTAGATCGAATATCAATTCTTATATATCAAAATGTAGAATAATTGGGTTTGTGTATATATAAATTTGGCATATATGCCTACTCAAAACAAGTTGTACAACAAGTTTTACAAATTGTGGCATATATGTCATCTCAAGATCTATCAAACCCTAAGTACATATCAATCTATATCAAATCATAATCATGTGTTGGACCATCAAAATCAAGCCTCCTCAAAGAACTTAGTTCCTCTAAAGCTTCCTGCACAATAACAATTCAAACCACAAATTAGATTAATTAAGTGTATGGTTGACAAGATAGACTAGTAAAGAGAAACTATATACTATCATTTATAAATTATGAATTTAACATCAAAATCACTATGCGTGTACTATATTATATCAATAATGCAATTATTTTTTACCTCAAGTCTTGCTCTCTTTTTTGCAAGATGGTCTACATATGGTTGTCCCTTAGGATGATCGGGAGTCCTATAAAGAAATTGTCTCGCACTCATCACAGTGTTGAGTCAGGCAGAGGACTATAGTAGGTAAAATAAAAATGATACAAATTAGAATATAATTGTTGAAAAATAATCATATTTACTAAACATATATCTACTCCTATCTAAACGTAAATATCTGCAATATAAAATAAACACATACCTATTGTGATGCTCCGACACTAGATGGGATCACGGTGGATGAAGCAGCTAAGATGGTTTCCTATATAAAAAATGACAAGAATGTAACACAATTTAAATGAACATACACATATAATCATAATGTCAAGAATAAAATATATATATATATATATATATATACATGTTGTGCAACTTCATCCAATTGGTCATCCCCAGTCAACATGGTTGTAAAAGAACCAAGTTGTTGCATAAAAAGACAAGATTACATTAGACTATCAATCTATGTAGTACATGTATTTAAACATAATATATTTCAAAAATTAACATCTAAATAACAATTTAAATAATATCGTATATCGATTCTCTAGGGAAAATGAAATGGTTGATTGTGTAGCCTCCTGTACTTGGGAAATCTATTCCTTTGTCAGCAGCTATTAAAGATTCTAGCACATAAATATATATAGTACAAATATCTCTTATAAAATATAAAAGAATTTAGATAAAACGCACTATGAAATTACTTTAAGTCTTACTGGTGCTCCCACATCGTCCCTGGCAGTCGATGTCTCTCCTGCAAATGGTCCACTCTATGCTCTATCAAGTCCTACATCTAACATATCCTGAACCTCATAGTCGAATGTGTTTATGGGAGCCTCAGTGGATCATCGGAGAGGACCCAACCATAAATTGTTGCACGCCATGCAGTAATGGGGCACACAAATATGTGTTGAAGAGGACGGTGTACCAGTCAAGGCTGATGTAGCAGGTGCACCACCAAAATGTTATGATGTATCAGGTGCATCACCATCATGATGGGATGCACCATCAAATGGTTGTGTAACATGATGGCTCTGTGTGGCCAAATGATCACTCAATGAATGTAAGGCATAAATGCTCTAAGTCCCTACATCTAAAGCAATATCAGGGTAAGGTAGTGGAGTCAAGGCAGCAATAGGAAGATCAGGATGAATTGGGGTTTCTCGGTGTGCTATAGGTCTATCCTATGGCATCTCTCTACCAACACCTTAGAAATCTCACATGTCAAAGTAATCGACATGCCTCCATAGGAAAAACTCAGCATATAATTTTTTGGTAAGTGCTACCAAGGGGGCAGCTCCCATATTATAAGATCCAAACAAAAGAACTTTAAAAAGCATACCCTTGTCATAAGGGGTGTGACATGCCCACAACTGTGCAGACCAAATATCCTACTTGACTAACATAAAACATGTGGTTTCACTTTTTCACACAATCTGAAACAAATCTTGAAGACATTGAATGTTTGATTTTGTCAGAAGAAGATTTCTTTCACTTGACCTTTGTCCATTCATATTCAGGAAAATATGTGATATTTCAATCCTTGTATTTTTCATCCATAGAAGATCCAACAAATTTCAAAACAGCGGGAATCACCTCAAACTGAGAGGTCTGAAGGCATGAATTCACAAGAAAAGACACTGGCTTTTCAGCTTGAGGAAAGGCATCACCAACCAAAGAACCCACATCAAACGAAAACCCATGAACAGGGGCATGTTGAGCCAAAGAAGGGGGGATCGGGGAGACTCCACATTAGCTACATTTGAGACAAACAAGCCATCCTTTAAATTTGGTGCAATGACATAGTGACTAGATTCTACCCCAATCCACCAGGTGGGCATATTGATAGCCCCATTACCATGCACACTAGCTTTCTTTTTGTTACATTGGAAGGTGTTGTGAGTCATTGAGAAAAAAATTCTGCATCTAAATGGGATCTTTTCATAATCTAAAGGTTGCCTCCAATGTCTATCCCCAACCTTCAAAGAGATTTCCTTTGGGAGGCCCTTTGTTAAATCGAATTCAACACATAAGCGGGCACAAGTAGAGCTTTCAAAATTGATTGTTTCTTTGGAAATGCAATGGTATTTTCCCAGACCATTGGAAATTGCTTTCAAACATACAATTTCCTAGAATTGCAAAGGTAAGTAAGGCAATCTCACCCAAAGAAATGTAGAGGAGAATGTCTCTGACTAAGGATTGAAGGAAGGAAACCATGGCTTGATGCACAAGAAGTCACCTTGAAAGAACCATGGACCAGTGTTTAGAATCAATTCCTTATCTACCGGTGATTCAAATTCTAGAATGAAGAACCCCTTCGCACATGGATTAATGTAAATTTTGTCCTCCATATGATCTTTCTAATTTTTGCTTATCCAAGTGTGTAGATTGCTTAATTTCAGCCAAACTTTCATGAATCTACAGATTAGGGCATGCTCCTTCAGGTAATCCTCTCGATCACAAGCAGTGGCATCTAGGAAAATTTCTGGAATAGAATCTGAGTGGTAGAATAAAAAGGGGGATTGTTGGGAGGCGCAGGAGTGGAGGGAGGAACAAGCATGAGTGGGGTCACCCGATGGCGAACTGACCTTCACATTAGGGGCACTTAAATCCAAGGCAGCCTTAAAGTCCAACCGATGAGTCGTAGATGAATATTCCGATTCAGGTTTGCAATGTGCATTTGGCAAAGCCCCCCTCACATGAGAAATAGATGCATCCATGGACAGATGCGGGCTGAAGGAACCAACCTTGCATTCATTTGTTGTCGCACCACCAGAAGCAAATTTTCCAACAACAATCACATGAAGGGTTCTGGAAATTTTTGGAGATGTGCAAGCCATTCGTGAAGTTATGTATAATATATATTATATTATATTATTTATATTATATATTATATAATATATATTAAATTATATTATTTATATTATATGTAATATAATATTATATAATATATTATATTCTATAATATAATATAATATGGTTGAGTAATGTTTTAATTGTTGATCATGACTATTGTATAGATTTCACATGAACAATCTAATGAACATGTATCTTGTTTAGTTGTAAGGAATTTATTTGCAGGTTGCATCAAACCCTTATGGTTAAAAGATAGTGATTCTTATTCAAGATGATTTTATACCTTTTACATGTTATTAATCTTGAATGAACATTGAGTAATATTTATTTTTATCAATATGATTATATTACTTTTGAATGAACACTATAAAAACATATATTTCATTAAGTTGTATACATTTATTTGAAGTTTTTAATTAATCAAAATAATCAATGACATAAGACTGTCATAAGCTGCTATTTTCATCTTTTTTTCCTTGTCTATGAGATCACAATTCTTTGAGGCATATTTTCAAACAATTCTCAACAAATATTATGCAGTGCTTCTCATACCATTTTTCATTAATTTTAACTTCTTTTGAAATAAAAATCAGTTGTCCACTTCATTATAGGAGTTCCAAAAAAAAATTCAAATGTAAATTCATTTAATAGAGCTTGAAATCATGTGTATTCTCAAATTGAGTGTTTGATAAAAATGTTTTGGTAGACATGTATGAAAAATGTGGTACAATAGAAAAGGTAGTGAATTGTTTGAAAAAACTCCTCAAAGAAATGTGGTCTCATGGAATGTAATGTATGTGAACCTTAATATGAATGAACTCTAATATAGATGGATTGCCAATTGTAATTCATAAGTTTTATTAAAATGCAATTTTGTTAATCTATAACATGTTATTGATCATAACTTTAAACCATTCTAAGATAATTATACATTCCATTTTGAAGATTCAAAGTAGAAAGACATGTACACGAGGAACAAATTAGATCGAATATCAATTCTTATATATCAAAATGTAGAATAATTGGGTTTGTGTATATATAAATTTGGCATATATGCCTACTCAGAACAAGTTTTACAACAAGTTTTACAAATTGTGGCATATATGTCATTTCAAGATCTATCAAACCCTAAGTACATATCAATCTATATCAAATCCTAATCTTGTGTTGGACCATCAAAATCGAGCCTCCTCAAAGAACTTAGTTGCTCTGAAGCTTCCTACACAATAACAATTCAAACCACAAATTAGATTAATTAAGTGTATGGTTGACAAGATAGACTAGTAAAGAGAAACTATATACTATCATTTATAAATTATGAATTTAACATCAAAATCACTATACGTGTACTATATTATATCAATAATGCAATTATTTTTTACCTCAAGTCTTGCTCTCTTTTTTGCAAGACGGTCTACATATGGTTGTCCCTTAGGATGATTGGGAGTCCTCCTATAAAGAAATGGTCTCGCACTCATCACAGTGTTGAGTCAGGCAAAGGACTATAGTAGGTAAAATAAAAATGATACAAATTAGCATATAATTGTTGAAAAATAATCATATTTACTAAACATATACCTACTCCTATCTAAACATAAATATCTGCAATATAAAATAAACACATACCTATTGTGATGCTCTGACACTAGATGGGATCATGGTGGATGAAGCAGCTAAGATGGTTTCCTATATAAAAAATGACAAGAATGTAACACAATTTAAATGAACATACACATATGATCATAATGTCAAGAATAAAAAATATATATACCTGTTGTGCAACTTCATTCAATTGGTCATCCCCAGTCAACATGGTTGTAAAATAACCAAGTTGTTGCATAAAAAGACAAGATTACATTAGACTATCAATCTATGCAGTACATGTATTTAAACATAATATATTTCAAAAATTAACATCTAAATAACAATTTAAATAATATCGTATATCGATTCTCTAGGGAAAATGAAATGGTTGATTGTGTAGCCTCCTGTACTTGGGAAATCTATTCCTTTGTCAGCAGCTATTAAAGATTCTAGCACATAAATATATATAGTACAAATATCTCTTATAAAATATAAAAGAATTTAGATAAAACGCACTATGAAATTACTTTAAGTCTTACTGGTGCTCCCACATCGTCCCTGGCAGTCGATGTCTCTCCTGCAAATGGTCCACTCTATGCTCTATCAAGTCCTACATCTAACATATCCTGAACCTCATAGTCGAATGTGTTTATGGGAGCCTCAGTGGATCATCGGAGAGGACCCAACCATAAATTGTTGCACGCCATGCAGTAATGGGGCACACAAATATGTGTTGAAGAGGACGGTGTACCAGTCAAGGCTGATGTAGCAGGTGCACCACCAAAATGTTATGATGTATCAGGTGCATCACCATCATGATGGGATGCACCATCAAATGGTTGTGTAACATGATGGCTCTGTGTGGCCAAATGATCACTCAATGAATGTAAGGCATAAATGCTCTAAGTCCCTACATCTAAAGCAATATCAGGGTAAGGTAGTGGAGTCAAGGCAGCAATAGGAAGATCAGGATGAATTGGGGTTTCTCGGTGTGCTATAGGTCTATCCTATGGCATCTCTCTACCAACACCTTAGAAATCTCACATGTCAAAGTAATCGACATGCCTCCATAGGAAAAACTCAGCATATAATTTTTTGGTAAGTGCTACCAAGGGGGCAGCTCCCATATTATAAGATCCAAACAAAAGAACTTTAAAAAGCATACCCTTGTCATAAGGGGTGTGACATGCCCACAACTGTGCAGACCAAATATCCTACTTGACTAACATAAAACATGTGGTTTCACTTTTTCACACAATCTGAAACAAATCTTGAAGACATTGAATGTTTGATTTTGTCAGAAGAAGATTTCTTTCACTTGACCTTTGTCCATTCATATTCAGGAAAATATGTGATATTTCAATCCTTGTATTTTTCATCCATAGAAGATCCAACAAATTTCAAAACAGCGGGAATCACCTCAAACTGAGAGGTCTGAAGGCATGAATTCACAAGAAAAGACACTGGCTTTTCAGCTTGAGGAAAGGCATCACCAACCAAAGAACCCACATCAAACGAAAACCCATGAACAGGGGCATGTTGAGCCAAAGAAGGGGGGATCGGGGAGACTCCACATTAGCTACATTTGAGACAAACAAGCCATCCTTTAAATTTGGTGCAATGACATAGTGACTAGATTCTACCCCAATCCACCAGGTGGGCATATTGATAGCCCCATTACCATGCACACTAGCTTTCTTTTTGTTACATTGGAAGGTGTTGTGAGTCATTGAGAAAAAAATTCTGCATCTAAATGGGATCTTTTCATAATCTAAAGGTTGCCTCCAATGTCTATCCCCAACCTTCAAAGAGATTTCCTTTGGGAGGCCCTTTGTTAAATCGAATTCAACACATAAGCGGGCACAAGTAGAGCTTTCAAAATTGATTGTTTCTTTGGAAATGCAATGGTATTTTCCCAGACCATTGGAAATTGCTTTCAAACATACAATTTCCTAGAATTGCAAAGGTAAGTAAGGCAATCTCACCCAAAGAAATGTAGAGGAGAATGTCTCTGACTAAGGATTGAAGGAAGGAAACCATGGCTTGATGCACAAGAAGTCACCTTGAAAGAACCATGGACCAGTGTTTAGAATCAATTCCTTATCTACCGGTGATTCAAATTCTAGAATGAAGAACCCCTTCGCACATGGATTAATGTAAATTTTGTCCTCCATATGATCTTTCTAATTTTTGCTTATCCAAGTGTGTAGATTGCTTAATTTCAGCCAAACTTTCATGAATCTACAGATTAGGGCATGCTCCTTCAGGTAATCCTCTCGATCACAAGCAGTGGCATCTAGGAAAATTTCTGGAATAGAATCTGAGTGGTAGAATAAAAAGGGGGATTGTTGGGAGGCGCAGGAGTGGAGGGAGGAACAAGCATGAGTGGGGTCACCCGATGGCGAACTGACCTTCACATTAGGGGCACTTAAATCCAAGGCAGCCTTAAAGTCCAACCGATGAGTCGTAGATGAATATTCCGATTCAGGTTTGCAATGTGCATTTGGCAAAGCCCCCCTCACATGAGAAATAGATGCATCCATGGACAGATGCGGGCTGAAGGAACCAACCTTGCATTCATTTGTTGTCGCACCACCAGAAGCAAATTTTCCAACAACAATCACATGAAGGGTTCTGGAAATTTTTGGAGATGTGCAAGCCATTCGTGAAGTTATGTATAATATATATTATATTATATTATTTATATTATATATTATATAATATATATTAAATTATATTATTTATATTATATGTAATATAATATTATATAATATATTATATTCTATAATATAATATAATATATAATATATAATATATATTATATTATTTATATTATATATAATATTATATTATTATATATTATAATATTATAAAATAATATAATAATATTATATTATATTATATATTATATATATTATATTATATATAATATATACTATAATACAATATATTATATATTATTATATAATATTATATTATTATAAAATAATATAATATATTAATATAAAAGGGGTAAAAAAATTATTGAAATTCAGAAAAGAGGATTACAAAGAAATAAGGGTTGAGGCCCCAGAAACCCGCAAGAAGCAACAAAGCAAGAAACATCAGCATCCCTTGTTGTGACCATCCCCATCTTTGGCAAGAATCCTTTCGAAGTCATGATGGAACTCCTAGGGAGCCTACTCCCACCCGTCAATCTTCCAATCATCAAGATGCTCAGAAGCCCACTTAGCCAAATACTTTGCTGCCCTATTCCACTCTCTGGGAATATGGACAAAGGATATCATCTCCATCAAAGAACTAATCTATATAATATATTGCACCATCCTAGCTAGTTTCCAGCTAACATCAGACACCGTCTAATTATTTATCAAACCAATCAAAACCTGTGAATCAAATTCATAAATAACCCTACGCTAGCCCAAGGCATAAGCCCGCTCTAAAGCATAGAGGATCACCAAACCTTCCATAAGGTTGATAGACTGCATCCCTTCATGAGCAGAAAAGAATAAAACCACTGAACCCAAAGAATCTCGGCCAACTCCTCCAATCCCAGTAGGCCCTGGATTGCCTCTTAAGGATCCATCAGTATTGATCTTCAAAATTCTATCCGAAGGGGGCAACCACTTTCCCATCCTTTGCACTTTTTGTTTCCCTCGCCTTCCTCTCCTAACACAAGCCGAAGTCAAAGACAACCCTTGGATCCCCAAACTGTCCACCTTCTCAACATCCCCTTTATCTAAAGGAAACACCACCTCACACTTAGCTTCCACCGTCTCCTAAATCATACCCCTAACTCTTTGCCACACTTGTTGGATCAACAACCTTTCACCCCTAAAAATTCTACAGTTTTGTTCCAACCAAATCTGGCATAGTATGAAAGTAGGTCCAACATACCACATGTCTTGCAAGAAAGATGTCACAGAAGGAGGTCTACCTAAACTGTTCCAGAAATCCACCAGGGAGGAAGGATGAACACAAGGGCTTTTCCAAGCTTCCCACCAAAGATGCCAAAACTACAAAGCAAAGGGGCATGGAAAAAACAAGTGAGAAGAATCCTCCTCCGCCGCCCCGCACAAAACATAGATAGAAGGGCCCTAGAACCCCCTCTTTTGAATATTATCCCACATCAAGCACCTATTCCAAGCCAAAGTCCAAATAAAGTAGTTACACTTTGGCCAGGAAAACTTGTTCCACACTCTCTTCCACCAGTGAACCTCCCCCCCATCGAACCTGTGAGATAACAACCTCTAATATCCAAAATAAATAGTATAGACACCCTTAGGATTAGGATACCACGAAAGAACATCCCCCTCCTGAAGGGAACTACACCGTCTACTAGAAAGGATTTTCAACAACTCAGCACATTCCTCCTCCATACCAACAATAGGCCACTTGTAAGGATTCTTCCATCTCACCATCCTCAACTAATCTTAAGAAGAGAAAGACTCAAAGTCACTCACCCTTGACCATCCAACTTCAAGGAACCATTGGCACAAAGTTTCCAAATTTGGAAACCGAGTAGCAATGGGAGGAAAACCATCCCAAGAGTCAGACCAAAAATGATCTTTCGTCCCCTTATTGTAAATCCAAAAAAGGCCATCCTTGATGAGCGCAACACCTTTCTTGAGCGTACCCTAAATCACCAAACCTTTCCCCACCAAGGGATACCGAGGAATATCCATCTGTGAGATCCCTGGGAAATACTTATGAGATAAAATTCTAACCCAGAAGTGATCTTGCTCCACACACTAGCACCAATACAACTTAGCAACCAGTACCACTCCCGACAAAGAAGGTTGCCTTAACCCAAGCCCTCCAAACTGCTTTGGGCTACAAATCGTATCCCATCTGACAAGGCCCCATTTAGAGGACTGCAAACTTCCAGCCCATAAAAATTTTCTTGCAAGAGAATCAAAATCCTTAACAAAACACACAGGGGCAACCTGGATCATACATCTGTAGATGGGGAGAGCCTGCACCACAGACTTGAGCAACTAAACATGTCCCACAAAATACAACCATCTGCGGGTCTAATGATTAACTATCACATGAAATTTGTCCAAAATATTCTACCAAGAATCCCTATGCAATCTTCCAACAGAGATCGGAATACCAAGATAGGTCAAGGGGAGAGACCCAATCTAAAATCTCAAAATATGAGTAATCCTCCTCTGAATGGGCTCTAGAGTATTGAAGAAGAAGATGGAGGATTTATCTTCATTGATCAATTGACCTGAGCCAATGAGATAAAAATCCAACACTTTATGCATATTAGTAGCTTCCCTGATTGAAGCCATACCCATCAAAGTTGTGTCATCCACAAACTGCAAATGAGACTGCGGCGGTAAACCACCATCCCATCTCCATCCTGAAATAAGCCCCAACTCCACATGCCTTCTCATCAAATGGCCTAGTCCTTTAGCAAGAAGGAGAAATAAATAAGGAGAGAGGGGGTCACCCTGACGTAGACCTCGAGAAGCACCAAAAAGCTCTGAGTGCTCACCATTGATTAACACAGAAAAGGAAGTTGTAGTAACACAACTCATCACCTATTGAATCCATTCCTCCCCAAAACCAAAAGTACCAAGAATCTTTTGAAGGAAAAACCACCAAACTCTGTCATAAGCTTTAGCCATATCCAGCTTGATAAACATCACCTTATCTTTGGAGCTAGCCATAGAATGAATGGTTTTTGTTGCAATAACCACCCCATCCAGAATTTACCGACCCTCCAAAAAATTGCTTTGTTCCTCAGAGATCAACACTTTAAGGCACTTTTTCAACCTATCAACAATCAATTTAGAGATAATTTTATAAATCACATTGCAAAGAGAGATAGGACAAAATTTCCTTAACCTATCTTCCCCCTCACACTTGGAGATTAGAGCAAAGAAGGTGGAATTTAGAGCCTGCAACATCTGCTTATTTGATTGAGACTCCTACACAACTGCTAACAAGTCCAATTTGATAATATCCCAGAATTCTTGAAAGAACTCAATCGGAAAGCCATCAGGGCCTGTAGCTTTCCCCTTCTTCATATGAAACAATGTACCCTCCAGCTCTTCAAGCGAGATATCACTCATAAGATGCTCATTCATCTCTTTAGAAACTAGAGAAGGGATACATGAAAGGACCTGAACTTCCTCATTAGAACTCCCCTACTCCTCCCTAAATAAAGAAGCAAAGTACTACACTGCTTCATTTAAAATCTCCTATAAAGAGGAAAGTTGCTCACCCTTGTCATTCACTAAAGCAGAAATAGAGTTTCCATGCCTCCTAGCTTTCATCAAATTGAAGAAGAAAGCAGTATTTTTATCTCCTTCCTAAAGCCATTCAATCTGGGCCTTTTGTTTCCAAAAAACTTCCTCCCTCAGCTCACACTCCTCCAACACCTTCAAAGCCCTAGCCTCTTCCCAAAGCAACTCTTTAGTTACCCCATCCTCTCTAATCATCCTTGTAATACCATCCAACTCATCCTAAGCAGTAACCTTGGCATGGAAAATGTTTCCAAAGCAATGTCGATTCCAGTGTTTGAGCTAATATTTGAAAAATTGAAGTAACTTAGAAAAAGTATACATTTTTCATACCATAGGAAGGTCTACCATACCTCCACCATTCAGCAACATAATCATGGAGAGAGGGATCCCGCAGTCACATAAGCTGGAACTTGAATGGAGGAGACTGTGGTACTCGAGTTGAAAAAACTGTGAGCTTGATAGGCCAATGATCTAATCCCCTCCAATCCAAAATTTCAGAACTAGAGGACCACAAACCACCTACCCAGTAATAGGACACCAAAAACTAGTCAAGACGCTCTGCAATGCATTCCTCCCCAATCCTCTGGTTATTCCAAGTAAACTGGCCATTACTGGGCTTTATATCAACAAGATTAAGAGCTGAGATGTTATCCTGAAGAAGTAAAGTAGAAGGCTCCAACCTCACAATACCACCCCTCTTCTCAGCCAACTCAAAGATAGCATTGAAATCCCTAGCCATAATCCATGGATGGTAAGGAACCATACTTCGAAAAAACCTGATATGGAACCACAATAGTCGCTTACCCTGAAGCTCAATAGGCGCATAGATATTAGAGAATAATATAGCCTCCCCCGTCTCAAAACAAGAAGCAATCATGGAGAGAGATGACTTGAAGGACATCCACCAAAGAGGAAAAATCTTCTAAGGATTCCATAAGCAAGCCACTCCCCCAAAAGACCCCTGAGCACCAATACACTAGCACTGACCGCTCCCCCATAGCTTAGGCATCAATCTAAACATACTCTCAACAAACAACTTAGTCTCTTGTAGGAAGAGAACATCAGGAGATTGACTTCTAACCAAATCACAAACAACTTTTTGTTGAGGGCCATTGTTCAAGCCCCTTACATTCCAAGATAGAACAATCATTTCAAGGGGCTTGAAAAATGAGAATCCAAGGTCTTGGCAGACCCTGACTCCACCAAATTCTCCCCTATCATTTTGATCTTTTCCACATCCTTCTTCCTACCAAGCTTAGAAACTTTCTCCGCCCCCCCTTTTTTCAAATCCTTCTATAAAATACCCAAATGAGGAGACAACTTATTGTTCTTACCCATCTCTGTGCCCACTCTCTGTGAGGGGTGAGCCGAAGCTTCACTACCCTTTTTTGTTTCAGCAACACAACCCATTTCCTCTTGAGCCACCATTTGTTGATTTGTTTCCAAGTTCATAGTCCCATCAACCTGTGGAGCATGAAGCACTTCTAAATTGATCCCTTCATGCCCTGGACCTTTCCCATACTGCTCTGAGCTTGGCAAGCCCGTACTCTCCTCCTGCTGAATAACTTGCACTGCCTTGACAAGAGACCCATGTTTTTCAATATCCATAGTCCCTCGATCCAAGTCCAACAAACCCAGATTCACTTCTTGCTGGCTAAAATCATCCAATACCTCGAATCTATTAAAAGTGTCATCATCCTGCCTTTCCTTAAAATTCCTCTTCTACACCTTATTTTTGTTCCAATTTCTAACAAGAATAAAACCATCAATGCCAACACCACTGCCCTGAATAGGATCCTTTCCCTTATCCTCCCTAGGAAGGTTATGAGGAGGTTGAGAAGATTGGGCCTCCAGAGGCTTGGCCTTTGGACATCTACACTGGAGATGGCCATACTCATGGAAAAAATGACATCAAAACGGTAAGGTCTCATAGTCTAGTTGTTGCACCCAAGAATACTCTCTTGCACACACTTCTAAAGAATCTGGAAATGGTTTACTTAAGTCAATTTTCACACAAAACCGGGCATATGTCATTACCTTCTTGAATTTTGTTTGTTGCGACAAGCCAACAAGTTTCCCCAGCATTGAGGCCAGTAAGTACAGAACATCCTCTCGCCAACATTCCACTGGGGAGCCTCGGTAGACGAACCCAAAATGGAACCCGACTCAGAAAATCCTCAACCAGATTGAAACCAGCATGCCATGGTTTAATGAACAGGCCCACCTGGTTGTAGAAGTAAGGGCCCCCCTCAAAAACCCTATTCTGATCAACCATGCAATCAAAAGTGACCATGAAATAATTATTCGTCAAGAGCCAAATGTCCATCTCCCCCTCTGGCATCCACGTCCTCTAAGCCTAGGCTTCCAAAAATTGCAATGAGATTATCAATCCTAAGAACTTACAATACAGGGGATGTCGTGAATAATAATTGATATCCTCCGCCAGCATCTCCATCGAAATCACAACATTCGGCCTCTCTTTGCACCTTTCTAGACAACCATTAATCTTCAGAATACGAGACCCACCTGACGATCCTGTCTTCGGGTCCAGAGAGAAAAGGTTATTCTCAAAAATATTAGAACCCTATAGAGAGGGTTTTGATCCAAAAGCAGACCGAAAATCCATCTTGGGGCTAGCCCCAGATGATTCCCCTCGAGACATGAGCCCCGAACGCATCCCTATACTGGCATGCAAACCCTTGGGTTAAGAGGGAAAAAAAGAAAAACCCCTCAAGGGTTAATGCAAAACTCCTTTGGTTCCACCCACAACTTACCAAAACTTAAGAAGGGCAGCATAAACAGCAACACCCCCCACCCTAACAAATCCCCTCGCAACTCAAAGAAAGGGTCGCACTACACACAGGAATTCCACACCAACACCTGGACTCTGCCTCATGCAGGTCAGGCCGATTAGGGCCACGCCAATATCCCATTCCCAAATACAAGCCCCAACACCACCGTTTGCAAATCAAGAATAGTAAAAACCATATGGAACACAGCCTCCTACCCTCCACCACACGCAATGAGATCGTATGTTGAAAAGGATAGAAAAGCCCCCCATAAATCTTGCCCCTAACTCGAATAGTTCCCCCCGTTGTCGCACCTGCAAACAAACACAGAGAAAGAGCTAGGGCACGGACGCCCTAGCTTGACCTACAGAGCACCAAATCACCATCTTTCCCATATCAGGGCTCATCTTATAATATAATATATTTAATGTTATAATATAATATTATATAATATTTAATATTATATAAGTATTATAATATAATATAATATTATAATATATTAAATATATTATTATATAATATTAAATTAAAAAATATTATAATAATGCTTTTTAATTTAACATCTATGCTATATATAAATATATTAAAAAATTATTATAATATATTAAATAAAAATATTGGTCATCCCCAGACCCGACGAAATTTAAAAATTTAACTTAAGCAAAATGGATATCCATTTCAAAATAGATATTCGTTTAGAAATGGATATCCGTTTTCAAAACAGATATTTGTTTCACTCTGGTATTAGCTTTGACACTATGTACTTTCTACCCAAACCTACAAAATTCAAAGTGAAATTTCACATATTTGTGCAAGTTAAAAATGCCTTTTTTTTCACATCGCCACTTTTTGGACCCCCATGATCTTGCATAGACCCATATAATATTATAGATTTTGTGTTGAAAAATTAATGACTAAGTATAATTTTTCCTTTAGGGTTTACCATGTTTCATAACATATACATAATGTAATAGACTACATATTCCTTTTTGTTTTCATCACTTTGTATCACAACACCTCCAATAGCAAATTTAATGGTTGATATATATAACAAAAGGGTTTACTATGCATCTTAAACACGAAAACTAGTGGATTTAGCAAAAAAAATTACAATTGACTTCCCATTCAAATTTAACACCTGATTTAAGAGTTTAGTGAATTGTAAGGTTGAGTATATTAATTATGATCTATTGATGACCTATTGAGAAATAGAGATTAGATCTTTGAGTTGTAGCATTATTCATTGGGGTCGCTTAGCCTCAACTTTATTTGCCACGTCAATTCTTTCCCCAATTGTGGAAATTGACTTTGGTAAAAAGAATTCTGCATTATTTATGTGATGTTTCATAGTCCAGATTTATTAATGTTGTTGAATGTAATGGCACTAAGGAAGTTGGAAGAGTTCAGATTTGATAGAAGTGCAAAAAGTGCAAAGAAAAATTTAAAAATGTAAGTACTATAAAGAAGTAAACAAGGAGTCTTTGAGCGACGACTCTAAAAATCCATGAGAAAGTGTAATTGTATGTGTTAGTAGCAATGTAACAGTTAACTTGTGTTGAACTAGATTCTGAACAGTGTTGAACTCGTGTTGAATGGGGAGTTCATTAAGTAATTTAAACTGATTTTATGGTGTATGAAGGTCATCGATGCCATGGTGCATCGTGGGGATTGGATAGCCACTTCCCAGATTAATTAGCATTAGATCTTTGTTTTTTTTGTGAAAAAGAGAATATATTAATTTATAAAACTGAAATAGTTACATAGAGATTTCGAAATAGAAATGGCTATCATTAAAGTCCAAAGAACAAAAATCCAAGGAGTTTTATTACAAAACCACCTCCAGCTATCCTCACAAGAAAATAAGAAATCAAGAGGCAAACAAGAACTAGAAAGAAGAATCTTAGCCTAAATCATGATGAAGGAGGGAAATAAGATTTAAGATTTGGATTGAAGAAATAGATCCCCAATCCACAACATGTCATATACGATCAACATCAAAATCCCATTTAGCCAAACAATCAGCAACAACATTCCACTCACAAGGAATATGAATAAAAGAGATGGACTCAAAATTTTGTGCCAATCAAAGAATTTGAGCCACATAAAGGGACAGCCTCCAAGAAGATTGAGAATCCTTCCCCTTATTCAAGAGGGAAACCAACACCATTAAATCCATCTTGCAAATAACATTTTTCCAACCCAACTCAATCTTTCTCTAGAGCTACTAAGACAGCCTAAGCCTCCATGTGATTGTTTGTAGGAATCCCCATCACAAATGAGAAAAAGAAGTGAACTAATCCAGTACCATCCCTTCCAATTCCACCAATACCTGTTGCCCCTAGATTACCTTGAGATGAACCATTAGTATTAATTTTATAAAATCCCAAAGGGGGAAGAGACCATTTACCAACTCTGTTAACCTTATTCAAAGAGTGAGCCTTGGACTTAGGGCGAAAGTCACTAGCCCCAAAGCTAACTTTTGAATAAATAGGTTATCAAAGAAAGAAAGAACATCATCAAAAGAGCACTTAGACTGTAAGGTTTCTTTCAGAGGACTTAAAACCTTTTTTCAAATATACCCAACAAGACTCTGATACCCTTGAAAAATTTGAGGATTTCTCTCCAACCAAATTTTGCACATGATGAAAACATGACCTATATCCCAAGCAATCAACACAATAGAGGTTGAAGTAGAAGGGTGGCCTTGATAGCCCAAAAATCAAATAAAGAAGAAGCATGAACAAAAGGGTGATTCCAAATAGACCACCATTGTCTCCATAGGCCAGCAGAGAAGGAGCATTGAAAGAATAGATGAGACAAACTCTCCTCACTAGCTCCACAAAGAACACATCTAGAAGGACCTTGAAAACCTCTCTTTTGTATATTATCTCAAGTGAAACATTTATTGTGACAAAGAATCCAAAGAAAAAAATTACATTTCGGCCAATAATAAGAATTCCAAATTATTTTCCACCAAGGAAATGCCTCTTACCCATTTCACTCGTGCAATAAAAGTTTATAACCATTTAACATTGAATAAGCTCCCTTTGGATCATATCTCCAAACAAGAACATCATCCTCTTGTAAAGAGAAACAAGGTCAGTCTCTCAATATATAATAGAGAGCAGCCCTCGGGATCATTTTGATTACCCCCTTTTCGGCCAACAAATCATATCTTTCCAAGAGAAAATACAAGTGTTACCCACACGATGAGAAGACTTAAAATCAGCAACCCTTGACCAACCAACTACTAAGAAAATATTACTTAAATCAAGGAATTGAGGGAAATATTGGAGAATAGGAGGATAAATATCCCAAGAATCTATCAAAAAAAGAGTATCACTACCAAAATTAACAATCCAAAAGAGGCCATGCTTAACCAAAGATGCTCCTTTTTTAATAGTATTCCATATAATAGAACCTCTTTAGCTGTAGAACCACCTAAATATTTATTGTGAAGAATTTGAGCCCAAGGTTGATCTGGATGTTGACACCATTGCCAAAAATGTTTTGCAACCAAAGCTTGACTATTGCACTCTGAAAGTCTGAGACTAATATATACCATTTTGTTTAGGACGAAAAACCTGATCCCAACTAATTACATTCGACTTAGGATAATCTAAATTTCTACCCTAAATAAATTTGCCACATAAGGAATAAAATTCCTTTAAGTATTTGGGAGCATAGAGCACCAAAAATTTATAGGAAGATCTTGTGACACAAATTGGAGAAGAGTAAGTCGTCAAGAAAAGTATAACCATTTGAATGTCCAATGATTAACCTTCATTTTAAACTTATCAATTATATGCTTCCAATGAAGATGATTACTAAGACTTTTTTTGGAGTTCAGGAGTATTAAAAAAGTAAATATCAAACTTATCCTCATTGATTTGCTAACCTGAAGCAAGTAAATATATGTCCAAAGCTTCTCCAATGTTGGTCACTTCTGAAATAGTAGCAACTCCCATTAAAACAATATCATCAACAAATTGAAGATGTGACTATGAAGCAAAATTTGAAACAACTTTCCAACCTTGAATACACCCATTAACTTTTAGTTGAGTCAAAAATCTACCAAGACCTTCTGCCATAAGAATGAAGAGATAGGGAGATATAGAATCTCCTTGTATCAATCCTTGTGAAGAATGAAAAATAGCAGATGGGATACCATTAATCAAAACAGAGAAAGATGAAGAAGTCACACAACTCATAACCCAAACAATCTAATTTGAACAAAATCCAAATCTTGATAAGATATTTGAAAGAAAAGACCATTGAACCCTATCATAGGCCTTAAACGTATCTAGCTTGATAAACATAGTATTTTTCATATAACAACCCATAGAGTGGCTAGATTCTGAATCTATAATTATTCCATCAAGAATTTAGTGTCCCTTCACAAAGCCTCCATGCCAAAAAGATATCAAAGAATCTAAGAACTACTTAATATGATCCACCATCAACTTAGTAATTATCTTATAAATAACATTGCAAAGAGCTATCAGACGAAAAGAATCAAAAGAATTATCTAAATTTCTTGGAGAACAAAGCTAAAAAGGTACGATTAAGGTCACGGAGCATCTACTTTTGGGATTGAGATTCACACACCACAACTAGGAGATCATCTTTTAAAATATCCCAAAATTATTGGAAATTTTCAATGGGAAAGCCATTAGGATCAAGAGCCTTACCTTTCTTCATTTGGAAGACAATATGTTCTAATTCTATAAGAGCTATGGGTGCCATCAGCTGATTATTCATTTCAGACATAACCAATTGGGGAATAGAATAAAGAATAACTCCTTCAGCATGATCTAAACCTTGATCATTTTCATGAAATAAAGTAGCAAAAAAATAATTAGCTTCATCATTAATATCCTAAAAAGAAGAAATTTATGTACCTTGAGAGGAGGCAATAGAGGAAATAACATTACTACTTCTCCTATCTTTAACTGAATTATGGAAAAATGAGGTATTTTGGTCACCCTCCTTAAGCCAAGTAATCCTAGACTTTTGCTTCCAAAAAATATCCTCCCTCAATTCCCATTCATGCAACTCCTAAGAAAGAGAAAATTCACCCTGTAATCTTTCAAAATTCATACCAAATTCTCTTATCTGAAAAGAGATGCCATTCAAATTTCTTTGCAATACCCTAAGTTTTTCATCAAGAGAAAGAATAGCATTGAAGTCCTCAGCTAAAATCCAAGGAATGGAAGAAGCTATAGCATAGACAAACTGAATATGTGACCACAAGGCCACCTTGCCAAGAAAACTAGTTGGAGCATTATTAACATTGTTCTAGTTACCAAAATCAAAACAAGTCCCAACTAGAGAAATAGAAAGCCAATATGAAGGTGTAATTTGACAAGGATTCCACAAACAAGCTAAACCTCTTGCAGAACCTTGTGCACCTATACATTGGCAATGACTTCCTTTCCAAATTAAACTAGACAAAACTAACATTTTATCCATAGAAAGTTTAGTTTCTTGAAGAAAAACCACATCAGGGTTATGAATTCAGATGAGGTCAAAAACATTTTTTTTATGAGGGGAGTTGCCCAAACCCCTAACATTCCAAGATAAAACAATCATTGATGAAGTTGAGGAAAGTTAGAATCTAAAAGGTGAAACACCCCAAATTCAATTAAAGATTCTTTTAACAACTTCCCCTTCTCCTAAAAAATTTTCTTCTTTTTAAGATTTTGTTGTTGTAAGCCCAATGGGGTAATTTTTTTCCTTTTAGATATACCCCCATTTAAAGCACCTAAATCATGTGAAGCATTAGGTACAATATAGCTAATAGAACCAACAACCTTTGGAATGTCTTGAATAGGAGCTGCAACATTCAAATCAAAGCCAGATGAAATGGGCAAGAGATTACCAGCAGAGACGTTTAGGAGTAACACATGGTCGACAACAAGAAGTTGGACCTTTGGAGGAGGTGGTTGAACCTCTGATGGTGGGGAGATCTCAGGAAGAGTCAAATCTTGGTGAGGTACAAGGTTTTCAACTAGAGAAGAATCGATATTTTTAAAATTTTCTAGAATATCAAATCTATTACTCAATTTTCCTCAAATTTCTAGAATATCAAATCTATTACTCAATTTTCCTCTAAAATAATCCTTATTACAAGAGCGCATAGAAACAAATCCATTAGGATTGGGCTTATCATTAATAGTTGGGGCTTTTCCTTTCTCATTTTTTGAAGATGGAACCTTAGTTACACCTTGTTGAGAAGAAACAAAAACCTATTTTGGACAATTCCTCTAGAGATGGCCATAATCATGACAAAGGTGACAACGGAAAGGAAGGGATTCATAATCTACATGTTGAATCCAATTCATATTTCCAACAAGTCAGGTAGATGATTATTAAGATCAATCTCAACATAGATACAAACATAAGTAGTAACCTTTCTCTCAAGAGTTTGATGAGAAGGACCAAGATGGAACCGAAACTAGAAGTCAAGATGGAAGCTCTTCCAAAAGATCAAAACCAACATGCTAGGATTTAATAAACAATCCTGCTTGATTGTGAAAATATGGTCCTCCTTCAAATGTCTTATTTGTGTTTGTCATTCTAGTGAAGTATACAACAAAAACTATTAGCAGCTAAGATAACCTCCATATCTCCCTCTAGCTGCCACTAGGTATGAGTCCAATTTTCTAAGAAATGTAGGGTAGCTTTAATACTCATAAACCTACAAAGGAGAGCATGCTATGAAAGATAAAGTACATCCTCTACAATGATTTTCAGGTTAATAACTACAATGGGTCGTTCTTCCCTCTTTTGCAAACATCCATTCACATAGGAACGGGTTTCCATTCTCTAAATAGCACTGGCATCATGCGTAGCTTGCACGAGAAAATTAATTGCATTAGTGTGTCCAGAAAATGAATCATCATCTATTCAAACTGCATCCTTAAAAGAAAGTGACAAAGGTCCATCGAACCCTCCGAAAACTAAAGAAGAGTTAAGTCTTTGCAATACCCTAAGTTTTTCATCAAGAGAAAGAATAACATTGAAGTCCCCAGCAAAAATCTAAGGAATGGAAGAAGCTATAGCACAGATAAACCGAATATGTGACCACAAGGCCACCTTGCCAAGAAAACCAGTCGAAGCATTATTAACATTGTTCTAGTTACCATAATCAAAACAAGTCCCAACTAGAGAAATAGAAAGCCAATATGAAGGTGTAATTTGACAAGGATTCCACAAACAAGCTAAACCTCTTGCAGAACCTTGTGCACCTATACATTGGCAATGACTTCCTTTCCAAATTAAACTAGACAAAACTGACATTTTATCCATAGAAAGTTTAGTTTCTTGAAGAAAAACCACATCAGAGTTATGAATTCGGATGAGATCACAAACAATTTTTTTATGAGGGGAGTTTCCCAAACCCCTAACATTCCAAGATAAAACAATCATTGATGAAGTTGATGAAAGTTAGAATCTAAAGGGTGAAACACGCCAAATTCAATTAAAGATTCTTCTGACAACTTCCCCTTCTCCTAAACATTTTTCTTCTTTTTAAGATTTTTTCTTTGTAAGCCCAATGGGGTAATTTTTTTCCTTTTAGATATACCCCCATCTAAAGCACCTAAATCATGTGAAGCATTAGGCATAATATATCCAATACCAACAACCTTTAGAATGTCTTGAATAGGAGCTGCAACATTCAAATCAAAGCCAGATGAAATGGGCAAGAGATTACCAGTAGAGACGTTTGGGAGTAACACATGGTCGACAACAAGAAGTTGGACCTTTGGAGGAGGTGGTTGAACCTCTGATGGTGGGGAGATCTTAGGAAGAGTCAAATCTTTGTGAGGCACAAGGTTTTCAACCAGAGAAGAAATGGGATTTTCAAAAATTTCTAGAATATCAAATCTATTACTCAATTTTCCTCTAAATAATCCTTATTACAAGAGCGCACAGAAACAAATCCATTAGGATTGGGCTTATCATTAATAGTTGGGGCTTTTCCTTTCTCATTTGTTGAAGGTGGAACCTTAGTTATACCTTGTTGAGAAGAAACAAAAACCTATTTTGGACAATTCCTCTGGAGATGGCCATAATCATGACAAAGGTGACAATGGAAAGGAAAGGATTCATAATCTACATGTTGAATCCAATTCATATTTCCAACGAGTTAGGTAGATGATTATTAAGATCAATCTCAACATAGATACGAACATAAGTAGTAACCTTTCTCTCAAGAGTTTGATGAGAAGGACCAAGAGGCTTATCAAAAACCGCTACAATTGAGTGTAAAATATCAGATCTCCAAAATTTCATAGGCAGTCAAAGGAGACGAACCGAAACTAGAAGTCAAGATGGAAGCTCTTCCGAAAGATCAAAACCAACATGCTAGGATTTAATAAACAATCCTGCCTGATTGTGAAAATATGGTCCTCCTTCAAATGTCTTATTTTTGTTTGTCATTCTAGTGAAGTATACAGAAAAAACTATTAGCAGCTAAGATAACCTCCATATCTCCCTCTAGCTGCCACTAGGTATGAGTCCAATTTTCTAAGAAATGCAGGGTAGCTTTAATACTCATAAACTTACAAAGGAGAGCATGCTGTGAAAGATAAAGTACATCCTCTACAATGATTTTCAGGTTAATAACTACAATGGGTCGTTCTTCCCTCTTTTGCAAACATCCATTCACATGGGAACGGGTTTCCATTCTCTAAGTAGCACTGGCATCATGCGTAGCTTGTATGAGAAAATTAATTACATTAGTGTGTCCAGAAAATGAATCATCATCCATTTGAACTGCATCCTTAAAAGAAAATGAATCATCATCCATTCGAACTGCATCCTTAAAAGAAAGTGACAAAGGTCCGCCGAACCCTCCTAGAACCAGCCATAGATAAAGAAAACTCACATGCACCAACAAAATATAAGAAAAACCAGAAAAAAACACATGCAAGAACATGCAACGCCCAAGAATGACCAGAGCAGCAGCAGTCGTTCAAACCCTCATCGCCACAATATCCTAACAACTAGTATCAATATCTTCTTGTGTATGGAAGCACCAAATGTTGTTGAATGTAATGGCGCTGAGGAAGTTGGCAGAATTCGGATTTGATAGAAGTGCAAAAAGAAATTTAAAAATGTTCTTAATTGTTGTGTGCGGACTTTTGTTGCTTTAACAGCTCGTCATCTTTTATGGATTTTTGGTGATTTTTTGAACGAAAGCAGTTTAGCATTTGTAAGGAATTTAATGAGTATGTACAGTTTAAGGTTCAGAAAGTTTGTGATTACAGTCTGAAATGCTTGCCATTACTTTCCAGTCTACTTTTGAGAATTGGGCTACAACTATAGATCTTTGTCCCTTACACGTCTATTCAAAATAGATGACCATCTGTTTTCTAGATCAATATTGATAGTAGGATATATGTGCCTTGTCCCTTACCTTGATCTAAGGAATAAGGTTTTTCTATGCATTAAATGATCCATATATTTGAAAACCATGTAGATGCCCCCACTCTGCTTAGTTTCTTCAAAGTATACATGGTGAGATGTCAAGAACATTTAAACGATTAACTCATCCTAAAGTGCAAAACGAAGGGAAAGTCTAATATAACATACCTAATTTTCTGTGGCCATCTTTCTATGATCCATTTTATTTTTTAAGTTTAAATATTAAATCACTTGAAAAATATAGGTCATAGTAAGATAAAAAATAATCTTATTTCTATTTTATGAGTTTTAATATAAGAATGATGGGAAAATAATGTTCTAGAGCTCCATGGTAGCATAGGTTGGGATTGAGCAGATTCTTCTTGTCATAGTTAATAGATCATATTGATATACACCTTTGTCATAGCCACAATCAACTCAATATTTATATAGATATGCAAAATACATGCTATTTATGGTATTTTCATATATATCTTATTTCTATGTTTTCAATTCATCCTCATGATGAATAATTATGTACATTTTATGGAGGTTGATCAAATAGACAAAATGTTTTAGATTTAAGAACTCATTCTCTTCAATAGATAGTTTATAGTTATTAAAATTTGATCCAAGTATTTGTAAAGACACAAGCTTTGATATTCCCTTGGGCATGCTATTCATCCTACATACATCTAGATATTCTAAGAAACTAAGTTCATCAAAAATATAATATAAAGTATTTGAATTATTTTGTAAGTGACCATCTCCACTATAGTGAAATGCATAATGGATGTATTTTTATAATTTTCTTCTAGTGTAGATTAACACTTCATTATCATATATGTTTAAATATATCAAATAGTTTTTATTTAAATTTTATTAAAAATAGGAAATAGAATAACCTAACGTGTATGAGTAGGTCTAGACATTGATACAAACATTGTTTGACAAAGTACACCATACTATCCAAAAATCAATTAATAAGCAAAGGTTGTTACTTTATACATAGGGAAGATAAACCCTAAAGTTTATTACTAGAGGTGGCAAGTTGGATACATTTACATAGATATACAAAATATATTCTATAGGATATATTTTCATATTTTAATTTTAATACATTTGTTCTTTACTATGAATACATGACTTGATTCCAATGTTTGATATACTTAACAATTTATACTTCCACCATATTATGTGTATCAAGATGGATTCTATGAAAATATGACTTGATCCCAATGTTTGATATACTATCATTCAACAAGTCATTCAAATCACTATTACATTATTTGGAAGCTAAAAGAAAAGTGTGAACACCAAGGAAAAGTGGGTTGAAAGTCATTTGATTGATTTTATTTACTAGTACTTACATTTTAAAAATATCTAATAATTATGCCAATAAAAAATTATAGATCTATATATACATGAAAGAGGACCATATCATGGAGTGATTAGAAAATCAAGATAGTTGAGATAGAGGACTACTTTAACCATCTTAATGTTATTTAGAATGGGAAAACAGAATAAATAGGAATTTTATTCATTGAACTAGATGTGCAAAGCATTCTCAACCAAGAAAATTATTTCTCAATTGAAGACCTTGAATGGACACCTATTGAAGATGATAATGGTGAGATGGATTTATGTGTTTAAATCCCTCTTGAAAGACTCCCTGACTTTTTGAAAGGAGGAGACTTATTAGATAGTATAGAGACAACATCTATATACAAATTACATAGAGAGAGAGAAACTCTACAAATTACACCAACCACACTACCAAGATATTCTCAAGGTTTACGTATATTTAACATAATCAATAAGCATGTCACTTTTCCTATTTATTTTTTATATAAATTACTACTTTTTTGTGTATGTATAAATAGTTATTTGTGTATTTTTGGCTCTGAGGATAACAGAAATAAACTAGAAAACATAAAAATTTCATATAAATATTTACAAAAAATGGGGGGTTTCCAAAGCTAATTTCAGGTTAGTGTCATGTATGATAAACCAAATGATGCAATTATTAGATATGATGAGTGGAGCCATTGTGATGCTAATGGTGTTTTTTTCTATGGAAGGGGTGACCCTTCAATTATATATGGAAGGAGCACTTTTGTATTAAGGTTTTCAAATGAATGCAAATCATATATATTGATTTCTTATTATTAATGGGTGTGAGTATTTGACACAATATGTGAACAAAATTACTTATACTATAATTTTACTAAGTTGAAAAATAAGAGGGATGCATGTTTGTTAAGGAAAAATATATTTAATACATAGAAAAAAGTACACTCCATTTGATCCCCAAAAAATTAAGATGATGCAAAAAGTTTTAACTTGTGGAATGTAGAGGAGAAAATTAAGTTATTTTACTTCAAAAAACTAAATAGCATGGATGGTGTTCCATTTATCATAGGCATTCAAACACCATGCATGTGAGAAATGATGGTGAAATATTCACATAACTCAATTATTGTAATGGATTCCATATTTTTGACAAATAAATAAGATGTAAGTATAATAATATTAGTTCTATTTATGTATCTTAATTTAACCATTAATTTATTTAATCTCCAAATATTAATTCATTAGTAGTTTATTCACGCATAATACCAATTATATACATTTTGTTAGGAATAAAAGGTTGGTGTACCTATCGTACGGGTTATATCCTCAAGAAATAAAGTTGAGGATGTAAATGAATGGATAACAAAATTTTATAAATGAGGAAAGTAGTGTAAAGATGATTTGCATGTCAATGTATTCATGACAAATGATTCTAGTTTTGAGATTGAAGCCATCAAGTTTATATTGCCCTTAATTTATTTATTTTAACTAGGTTAACTCATTATACTTGCCTCATATTTAGTTTATAAGAACATATATTTCTTACATTACATCATAAATGGTTTCAATTTAATATTTCAATTTATTAGAATGTTATTTATCAACTTTTATAATGTAGCTTGTAGATTTTCCTTTTATTGTTGGGTAATTTTATGTATTTGACACATGCAAGGCATTGTTAAAAAATATGTACAAGTTAATCTATAATAAAAAAATATGTGAGGTATTACATGTTTCAATTACATAGCCTAATATGTTTTATAATCCAGGTATGTCAATAATAAAAATGTCAAAACAAATATATTTTCAATAGATTGCATGAGATTATGTATGTAATAAGTGACAATGAAGACATCATTACTCACCTAATCAAAAAATCATGGAGGAATTCAAATAAGAGAAAAACTCCATCAATTATTTTTTAAAATTAGTGTCACAATGAGGGTCATATTGGTAAACTTGTTAAAAAAATTATTGTGGTTTCTATGCAGTTACAGTGTTTTAAGTTGTTTTTTGTGTATGTTAAGACATCATGATGTTTAGTTGTCTAACAATGTAGGAAAAAACTTTTGAAACTTCTCTCATGCAAATCAAGAAATCAATGCTTCCATAGGGTCATACTATTTCCACATTAAGAGTCATTATTTTAGTCCTCGTGCTAAGAAATACACAAGGAAAATGAATTGTCTTATCCATAAACTTATTAATAGGGGAGCCTATAAAAATCAAAGAAATTTGCAGTGGTCTGGATTTATAACTAACTTCAAAATGGGAAGATATTACATAATTATATTAGAGAGGTCAAGAAAAATACCAAATATAGACTGTTATACATATGATCTCCCCCTTATCACATATAATATAAGAAGTCAAACTATTGCAATGAAATGGTATCTTATTATAAATTTTGAATATAATTTCCATGTGTGTGACTATCAATGGGAAAAGAGGGAAAATTCATGCAAGTATGTATTGAAGCTTTTAGATCTCCTAAAAAAAGATGAGAAAGATCAATTTGTTGGTAAGTGTCACTTGAGATTTAAGTTTTAGATTGATATTCATAATGATTATTATATTTTTTCTTAAAACTAAATAAATTACTCTTATTAAACTGCAAAAAAATTGTTACTTCATAGGTTGATGATGTGTAAGAGGGACTTTTAGTCATAAAAATAATAGTTACTAGTAATGTTGATATGTTTTATTATAATAAAATTTTGATTTTTTTTTATGGTTCTTAAAATTTATTTCTTATTACAATCATATATGGTTGTATTCCATTGGAAGATCAAAATGTGGTTGGGTTTGTCACTATTGAAGAGAAAACTATTGGTAAATATTGATATCATCATTTTATAATGAAATATTAAGGGTCGTTTATATTTCTTATGACTAAATAATTCTTATTTCAATTATAGATGACAAAAAATCATCTTATGCTTGCAATGATAACCTACAAAATTTTGCTAATATTTTGAATTCATCACTCCAATATTTACTAACCACAATAGATCAAATACTTATTTTAATCAATATGTTGATCTTTTTAGAAAAGATCTATATGCATAAATGTTGCTTCCTCTTCCAGATTCACATTAATCTTTTGCTCAAAGGACATGCCTATGAAACAAATATCACTATGGTTTAGTCCAACCAAAATGTGCAAACATCATTCTATTTATCAAAGAGGCAATGTCATTTGTCAAGACTTGGATGAAAAAGCTAAGGAGTATGAATAATTCCAATTCCCCTCTCTAGGTTATAGAAAAAACAAAATGGTCTTCAATCATTTAGGCATAGTGACATAGGTCAGAAGGGTTATTATTGCACAACAAAAAAGTCAATACATTTATTTAAAATGATTCTATTAATTTATGTATATAAATAATTTTCTTACTCTTATTTGACATGTTAAGAATTTGTCATTGTAGCTTTGGATGATCAAGAAAATACTTTATGATGTTGATTTCCCTTTTCTATTGATATAATCCAAACAACAATAGATGAAATAAAAATTACATATGGTGTTTTTACTATTAAATGTGTTCATTCATTTAATGAAAACCTACTATTCATATTTGTAATCAATTTTCTATACTTAAACAAAAAACAAATACAATTTGTGGAACTCAATCATCAATACTCAATGTTATCCCCACTCAAACATTTCAACAAAATATTCTAAGTAATTGTGAGTGTTAATATTGTTTAAAATTAAATATATATTATACTAGATTACATTCAACATTTTATCTAAGTTGATTTGTTAAATACACTTGTTATTACAGCTTTAGACAACCAACAAAACACTCAACAACATAGTTACCCTTTTATATTGATTTTAACCAAACAACAACAATAATAAACACAATGCAAACTAGAGATAGTAAAAAAATTATAAAACAAATCACTATGAACTTTGAGTCTTTGATTAATAAGGAAATGGAGATCTCCTCGGGTGGTGGCGATGGCAGTGGTGCAATTTCAAATTTTGAAAAGGCGGGATTTCTTGATGATGTTGCAGGCATTAATGGAGGACAGTTTGTTGATGGGAAGGTGATGTCAATAGGGTCCTTTGTTGCAGGTAAGCAATGTGGGTCCCCATTTGTAGAAAATAAACTTTATGGGGGGAATGGTGTTCTGAAGGTTGCGTGCCCAACGTATTCTCTGACATCCTTCTCTAAAAAGGGGAATCTTGAAGCTGAAAAGTCAAGGCAAGGCCAGTTGTTGGGTGCTTTTGATGGGACTCCTAATTGTGTGGGTCTTGGGAATGATAAGACTAAGAATGATTTCTTTTCGAGCTCTTCTCTCAAATGGAAGAATTTGTTTGGGGTGAGGCCTAAAGGTAAAAGTACTTCTCTTATGTCATTTGTTTCTAATGCGAAGACCGAAGAATACTCTATTTTTGTCCCAAATTGTATTATTGATAAGAGCATATCAAATATGGATATGGCTCTATTGGGTAAATTTGTTGGTCCTCGGCCTCATATTGAGTTGGTGTGAAAGTTTTTTGTTAATCGTTAGAGGCCTAAGGGACAAATTGATGTGGCTGTTATGGCCAAAGGTTTCTTTTCCTTCACATTTAATAGTGAAGATGATCTAGTGGTGGCGCTGACGAGTGGGCCCTAGTTTAGTGGGAAGTCCTCTTTGATGTTCAAAAGGTGGGAAGTTGGGTTTAACCCAAACTTGTGCTCCTTTTCGGTTGCCCCAGTCTAGGTTAGACTCCCTGGTCTCCCTATGGAATTTTGGGATGAGGAAATATTTAAAGGGATTGCAAGCACTTTTGGTTGTTTATTGTCGATTGACCAAATGACGGCTTCCAGGAAGTGCTTGGTTTATGCCAAATTTTGTGTGAATGTAAAACAATCAGTTGATCTTCCTGCCATGATAAAGATAAACTCTAAGTTTGGAGTTTGGGAACAAGAGATTGAATTTGAGTCTATTTTGTTTTCCTGCTTCCATTGCAATAAGGCAAGGCATTGGGCGAAGAAATGTCCTCTCAAAGTGGTGAAGCAGATGTCTAAACAATGGAGAGAGAAGGAGAAGGCTCTTGACCAAATTTTAGAGCTTTTGGATAAAGGGGGGTCTTCCTTGAGGAGGGAAGATGAGATTGAAAAACTTCAGGAAATGGGTTTGGAAATGGCTGAGAAAGGTGAAATTCTTGAGGGCCGGAGGGAGTTGGTATAGTTGAATAAGGAATTGGAATAGGGAGGTGAGGATTTTTCCTCCCTTGTTATTGACATTGTGGAGTCTAGTGAAGAGTTGCAGATGGAGATTTCGGAGGTAGTTAAGGCTTTTGTTGATGTGGGTCTGGGCTCTCCTTCCTCGGGGGGGAATCAACGACAAGATGATGGGTCGAAGGTTGAAGACCTGGAGGTTTTTTTTTATGTCAAGGACAATGGAGATCCTAAGGATTTGGATAATCCTCCCTACATTCTGGTTCATGGGTACAATAGAAAGAAGTATTCCCCTTCACCAAGAGTGGTGACTCAGAATAGGAAAAGATCTAACTGCGGGTCTAAGCCGAGAGGTAGAGGTCGGCCTCCTGCGAATGTTACTAGGGAGAAAGAGAGTCATTTAGACATTGTTGATGGTACGCAAAGAAATTTGTTGGATATGTGCTCTAAGAGCACCTCCCATAAGTTATTATGAAGATCATCTCTTGGAATATGAGAGGGTTAAATCACCCTCATAAGCATGATCTCCTTGTCAATCTATCAAGAGATCGCCACCCTGATATTGTGTTAATTCAATAAACTAAGATGGGTATGGATAAATTAGCTAGAGTAAATAATAAACTTTTTAAGGACTGTGGGATGCACTGCTCGGATGCGGTGGGTGCTTCAGGAGGGATTGTGACCTTTTGGAATATAAGGTTGATTCAAGGGGTTGAGGTGTTTAAATATTGTAACCATGTGGCTACTTCTTTCCTTAATTTGCGGGATAATTCCTCTTGGACTATGTCTAACATATATGCTCCTAATAGTAAGAGTGCTCAAAAAAAAAATTGGGAAAGCCTTGGATCCTTCAAATTGAGGTTTTCTATTAGTAATTGGTTGGTCATGGGGGATTTTAATACGCCATTGCATGATGTTGATGAGCTAGGTGGCTCACATATTGTGGATGATAGAAGATATGATCTTATGAATCTTATTAATGATAATGCTCTTCTTGATTTGGATCTCAAAGGTGCTTCTTTCACTTGATCCAACAGGGGGGTGGGAGATGCTTTTATCCAGGTTAAGCTTTATTGTGCTCTTATTACCCCTGATTGGTTGGTGTCCTATTCTTGTTCACTCTCAGTTTTGACTAGATTGGGCTCGGATCATTTCCCTTTGTCTTTGTCATTGGATCAGTTGGGAGGAAAAAAGAATTTCCTCTTTAGATTTGAGAAGATGTGGACCTGTCATCCTGATTTTAGTAATTTGGTCTTTGATTGGTGGAACATTCAAGTGGATAGTTCTGCTATGTTCAGAGTTGCTAAAAATCTTGCTAATGTGAAGGATAATGTTAAGAAATGGAATCGGACTTCTTTCGGTTACATTTTTTTGGAAAAAGAGGGGGTGACTAAGGAGCTTCAAGATGTGCAGCAATCTATCCAAGCTTTCGGATATGATCAAGCCTTGGTTTTGAAAGAAAATTTCCTTCTTTCTAGATTTCATAATATTATGGCTAAGGAAGAGGAATTATGGAAACAACGCTCTTGGATTATGTGGCTGAAAAATGGGGACAAGAACATGAATTTTTTTCACCTCTCTACTTTGAAACACAGGGCTTCTAACCACATTAAGACTATCAATTACAATAATAAATTTCTAGATAAGGATGTTGATTTGCAACTTGTTGCTTCTTCCTATTTCTCTAATTTGCTTGCGGTGGAGGGGGAGCTAGATTTGGAATGTCAGGAGGATATTCTCGGGGATATCCCTTAGATCATTAATGAAGATATTAATAAGCAGTTGGTGTGCATCCCATCAGCAGAGGAAATTAGAAGTTTTTTTTTCTCCTTTGAAGGGAATAAGGCACCGGGCCCGGATGGCTTTCCCATGTTATTTTTTCAATCCTTTTGGGAAATTATAGCCAAGGATGTGGTTGTTGCTACTAAAGAATTTTTTCAAACTGGCTCTCCTCTTAAGGAATTGAATTACTCTTTCATTGTCCTTGTGCCTAATAAATTGGGGGCTATGTCCTTTGATGAATTCCATCCTATTAGCTTATGCAACTCGATCTATAAGATCTTCTCTAAGGTTTTGGCAATCAGATTGCAAAGGGTGTTTCCTCTTATCATTTCACCCCAGCACAATGGGTTCGTGGCTGGTAGGAAAATTTTGGATTCTATTCTCTTGGTTCATGAGAATATTCATTCTTTAACCATTAATAAGCATGTTGGGTTTATTCTGAAGCTTGATTTGCTTAAAGCTTATGATAGAGTTGATTGGGGATTTCTTTCTAAGATTCTTACTTCTTTTGGTTTTGGGGAGAAAATGGTGGCTCTTGTGCTTCAACTTATATCCACTCCTCACTTCTATGTTCTTGTCAATGGTTTGACTTCTCCTTTGTTTGATTGCTCCAGGGGTCTAAGGTAAGGGGATCCGATTTCTCCTTTTCTGTTTATTATAATGGTAGAATCTTTGGGGCGTCTTATACAGAGATTCATTAATTCTGGGATGATGATTGGATTGGCTCCTTCATCCAGTAATTTGATTTTCTCCCATCAGCAGTTTGTTGATGATTATCTCATGTTGGGGGAGGCGTCTATTAAGGAATCCAAGAATATTAAACTTATTCTACAAAGGTATGAGGCTACTTCGGGGTAGAAGGTTAGCTTACCCAAGAGTGTTATCTTCTTTTTTAATACTCCATTCCATAGGCAGGTCAAGATTGCTAGAATTTTGCAGTGTGAGATTGGGGATCTTCTTGTGTCTTATTTGGGTCTTCCTTTGTGCTCTAATGTTCTTAAGTCCTTCTAGCGGGGGTTGATTGACAAGTTCAATTCTAAATTGGTTGGATGGAAGGGAGCGTTGTTGAGCCAAGCTAGGAAAGTGCAACTAATTAAGTCTACCTTTCAGAATCTTCATGTTTATGCTCTCAATATTTTTTATATGCCAAGGAAATTTGTAGATAAACTGGAAGGAATCCAAAAAAAAATCATTTGTTCTGGTGTTGAGGACAAGAGAAGAATCCACCTGGTTGCATAGGATGATGTGTGTAGACCTATAAAGGCTGGTGGTCTTGGAATTCAGAAAATTTGTGAGTTCAATGTTGCTCTTCTTAGTAAACAGTTGTGGAACCTATTGTTATTTAAGATCGAATAGGAAAAAATTGTGTGGAGCAAGTACTTACGCGTTGTTGATGGTATAAGGGATTTCTTAACTCTAAACTTCTCCCCCCTGTCTAGTTCTTCTCTATGGAATTGTATGGTTAAGGTCTGCAGGCTTCTTTCTAAGGGTATTTTTTTGGCAGTTGGGTAATGGCAGGAAAATTTTGCTCTAGGAAGATAGTTGGTTTGGTAATAGGCCTCTTAAAGATGAGCCTTGGGCTCAACCTTTCATGGAGGTGTTTTTGCGGAGGTTTGGCAAATTTGTTGTTGATTACATTGATGGTGGCTGTTGGAAAAGGTTGCATGAGGGTGACCTAGGGCTGGAAGTTCTCTTTAAGGCCTTGTCTTTGGTCCATATTCCCTCTCTCCCTTCTCTTGATAGATTTGTTTGGAAGCCCTCCACTAATGGTAACTTCTTTGTTTCTTCAGCTTTTCATCTTAATGATTCCTTTGTTGGCCCTACACCTTTTTGGGCCTCTATATGGTCCTCTAGATTGATTCCTAAGGTTAATATTTTCTTTTGGATCTTTTTCCAGAACAAAGTATTAACTACTGACAATTTGGTCAAGAGAAGTTTTATGATGCCTAACAGGTGCTTTCTGTGTGAAGAGGAGGCTGAAAATTCTTTCCAACTATTGATTGGTTGTAGATTTGTTAGAATTGTGTGGGCCCATATGCTTTCTCTTTGGAACCTAAGTTGGGTGTTCCTTTGCCTCAATTAAGGATTTGTGTGCTCAATGGATTGGACCTACATCCAATCCATCTTTGCAGGTTTTGTGGTCTCTTTCTCTTCCTCATATTGCTCGGGGGTTGTGGCTTGAGTGCAACAACAGGATTTTCAGGAATTTTTCCCTCCCTGCTATCTTTGTGGCCTATTAAATTTGTGTGGCTATTAAAGAAAATTTTGTGGCTGGGATTTATTTTCATAATGGGCTGAAGGTTATGCTTAGTCACTATGATATTTTTGTTGCTCAGAATTGGAACTTTCCTTGTGATATCTCCCTCTCGGTTATGAAAGGGAAAGCTTCTATAAAGGATGTTGTATGGAAAGATCCTCTAGATGGTTGGGTGAAGGTTAACTTTGACAGAGCTACTAAAGGAAATCCAGGACCTGCAAGTTGTGGAGTGATTAGAAATTCAAATGGTAGGCTTGTCTCTACAGTGGCGCTCCCTTTGGGAACTTGGACAAACCACTATGCAGAAGCAGTTGTCGCCTATCATGGTCTCAAATTGGCACAAAAGAAAGGTTACAAGAAAGTATGGATTGAGGGAGATTCTCTCAATATCATAAATAATTTAAAAAATTGTGTTGCCCCCTCATGGACTATTGAAAATGTGATTAAAGGTGTTATTGATATTGTTAAGTCCTTTGATGAATATTACATTTCTCATATATTAAGAGAGGGAAATGGACTTGTTGATGTATTCACAAATCTAGGAGTTAGAGGTGCTAGAGAATGGGGATTGAATGACCCCCTCCCTATAGAAGCAATTGCAAGAATTAATCATGATTGTTAAATTCAAAGTGATTGATGACTTGTAAGGCTTAGGGCATGCATGAATTTCATCACGTGGCAAGCTATTATGTTAAAGGATGGTAATCAAAAAATGGATTGAGTTGATGGTACAAGGATTGATATCCATAGGGAACGGTGCACTAGGTTCATTAATCTCTTCTGCCATTATTCTTTTTTCACACGGATTGTGAGAACTATTTGCATTTCCTTCTCAAGGTTTCTGCTTATTGCATTCAAAGTTCTCAAAATTCCAAACTCTGCATTTCTGGAAGTCATGGGTGGAGATAGGAACCCCGTTAAACCTTGCTCATGTGATGTTGTCAAGAAGAAGTTGGAGGTTTGGAAAATATTAGAAAAGGGTGGGTTGACTCCATACTTGGAGAGATTAAATGGCAACAATCCACAGAATACTACATTGTTCGCAAAAGCTTGGAACAATAGGGTTCTGAAGTGGGGTGGAATGAAGTTTGATGTGAATGAATATTTCATAGCCAACATTACGGGGTTGTCAACAGAGGGAAAGAAATTCTTCAAAGATAAAAAGGAGTCACAGGTTGCCATGCAAATTTTCTTCAAAGGCGATGAAGCTCAAAAATTGAAGACAGTGAGGAGTGGTGGTTACTAGAGGAGCTCTCTTAAGGCGTTATGGGGGGATGTGGCTGAGGAGCTCATGTGTTTCATTACCCTTGAAGGATGCTTCTCTGACATAAATTCCTATCACTTTATTATGCTCAATCGCTTTTTCCATAAGAAAACGATTTCTTTTCCCTATTATGTTTTGGCTTCCCTAGATTCTAGCCTCAAGAACCATAAGAAGAACCCAAAGAACCCTATTTTGCATGTGGGGCTTATCCTTTTAATCTTTGATTATGTTAAATCCTTTGAAGTGGTCAAGCCAATTGCTACCCCTAAGGGTAAGCAGAAGAAGTCAGAGGAAGAATATGATATGGTCTCTAAGGAGGAATGGGCTAGCAAGAAGGGAAAGAAGAGGAAGCTCATCCTAGATAAGGATTCAAAATTTGAAGAGGATATTGACTATGTACCAAACTCTCTTGCTACCATGGAAGAGGAAACCCTTGCTTTGGGGAAGTCTAAAAAAGGAGAGTCAAGCCCTAATAAGGGTTATGAAACCTGTAGTGAGGAGTCGGGTGATGAAATGTCAATGAGATGCATGAAGGAGAGGAATGAGGTGGCTGGTGAGGTTTCTTCGCCTCCCCCTATTCTAGGGTTGAAGCAGAAAAAGGAGCTGGAGATGGGAAGTAATAGGAAATTGGTTGTTAGGTCAGTGATCCAACTATTGGAGATGAAGTCTCCTCTCAAGATTATGAGTGGACTTGGTGTTTTGGATTCACCAATTGAGGTTTCAGGCTTGCAAATGGAAAGGAAGGTTGTGGTAGAGGTAGGGCAGGGTGTTGAGGATTCTCCTGTTGTGGACTCAGATAGCCAGAAGAAAAGAAGGCGGTTCATGTGGGAATTGCGGAGTCTATTCAAAAAATACAAACCCCAATTGCTACTGGGAAGGGGAAGGAGGTATTTTCCAATCAGGATGAGGTAAGTTCCTCTCATGAGGAGGATGCTCCAGGTAAGGGAATTTTCAACATTGATAAGGAAAATATTTTTGATGTTTTGGGAACTGCTAGAGAGGGTTCCATTGTTTTTTACAAGTTATTTAAATGGTTATTTCTGAAAGTTTGTGGTATGATGAGTAAATTTGGCGAGTCTCCAGGCTAGAATCAGATTGATAATCTAATGAATTCTCTAAAAATTGTGGCGGATGAAATGCTTAGGATGAAGCAAAATCTTGAAGGTAAGGTTCTATCCCTTGAAACTCATCTGGAGAGGCTTTATGCTAACATGTAAAAGGGTGGGTAAGTGGATAAATCTAGGGTTAATTTTGAATTTTTTGGTATTACCTCCCCTTTTGAAAGTGCCAAAAAATGCAAGGAAATTGTTTAGTCTGGTGAGATTGGTGTTGTTGGTAAACTGTTGGAGGGTGAGGTGTCTGGTGATAAGGGTGTTGATATGAATAAGGTTTTGATTACCGAGGTGAATGTGGGTGGGCCTGGGGCATGGACCCCTAACAAGACCAAAGCTCAGGTTGGTGCTCCTGTTAAAGAATTATTGGATGCTTTTGATGATGATCAGAAGGATGTAGCGTGCGATGTGGAGGCTACGGATATACTAAAGAATATGTAATGTTGATGTTTGTGTTCCTCCTTTTTGGCTGACTTTTTGCTAATGGTACGCTATGTTTGGGCTGATATGTACTTATTGTAGTTTTCTTATGTTTCAGCTGCTTTTTTTGTAAAGGGTTTCGGGCCCCTTCAAAACCCGTTATTTACCTCTAATCAAAAACTTTGAGTCTTTGATCTATAAATTAATTTTATAACTAAATCATGTAGTTTTTAGGTGTTGATGATATTATAATGGAGGGTCATGGTCAACACTTTTATGGATGATTGTTACACTTGATTATACTTTACACTTTTGGATTACATGTTCAATACTTTATACGATATTGACTGTTGGGGAGGAAAGGGATTCTTTCAATATGAAATCTCAATTAGCTTCCTCTTTGGAAATAAAATTTTGGAGGGATTAGCTCCTAGATCCAAGATAGAGACATCAATTGTATATCATAATTTTGAGTTAGACCACTATTATATATGTGGAAACTTGGTTCATTGACCTAATTATACTTAATGTGATTATAATTGAAGGTTGTATATATTGACCCATTGTATTATTAATTATTAATTAATTCAGTACACTTATAGTATTTTATTTACTTATGAGATTACTTTATTAATGGAATTCACTTTTTGATTAAGTATTTATATTTACATAATATAATTATGGGATATATTTAAAATTATTGTTAAAAAGGTTAAAAAAAGTATAGCCAAGTTTTGAGGATTTGCTACAATTGTTGGTTTCACATCTTATTCTTTTTTTATGGTATGAAGGCCATAATACCTCTTGAGATTAAGATTTCATCATTATTTATTTACCTACGTGACTCATTTATGATTATGTACAAATTGAGAACACTACTTACAAAAGCTCAAAAAAATTGATGAGAGGGGATTCAACATATTAAACAATCTATGCATATGCCAAATGTACAACTAAGAAAATCATATAGCAAAGGAATCATTCAAAAAAACTTTTAGTTAGGTGACTTGGTCCTTCATGTAAATCCATAAAAACCAAATGATAAAAAGGAACTTTAGGAAAAAAATTTACCCAATAAAATTCATCCTTTCATCATCACTTACTTGGTATAGCACCAATGAATTTGGAATTTATATTTCATTGAAAATAGTGAAATATTTGGTTAACATCATGCCCATTTTACCTTATGAGCTTCATTATGATACCTTACCCACCTAGGGGAGAATCATGCCTTTCCCTTACATCTTGTGTTATTATTACTATATCTATACATGTGGGACCACCATGTTTTCCCTCTTGGATACACCATTGAGAGCATATGTCACTTTACTATCTTAAACACTTACATGGGTTTTTTAGATCACTACTCCATAATTTATCAACTGTAGTAGATCAAATACATATTTTTATTGTATTGAAAGAATTGAAAAGGATCTCTAGGAATATTTTTCTTCACCTCAATCAAATTCATGTCAATTTTTATCTTAGAGTATATGCCTTTAAGATGAATAACATGATGGTTTAGTCTAGCCAAAATGCACAAACTTCATTTGATTCATATAACAAGCAATATTATTGGTCGAGACTTGAATGAGATAGCTAAGTATGAAGAATTTTAGTTCCCCTCTATAGGTTGTAGAACGTAAAATAAAATAAGGTCTTTAGTCATTAAAACATAGTGACATAGGAAAAAAGGGTTATATTATACAACAACAAAATGAGTACATTTATTCAAAATTATTTGATTATTTACATATTTAATTATTTCTCTTATTTGATATGTTAAGAATATGTCATTGTAGCTTTAGATGATCGAGAAAATACTCAACGATGTTGGTTGTTCTTCTCTATTGAACTAAACCAAAAAAATAGATGAAATATAAATTATATCTATGGTAATTTTTATTTACTCCCCTATCTAATAAAATGAATACTTGCAATGATGAAAAAATTAATAAAAATACTAAATAGAGGAGTAAAATTATATCTTAATTTATACATGAATTTATTATAGAAGAAGACCAAAGATGGTCATCGAAGGATCAAATTTGATCTAACTAAATCATACTACTGCCATTGATGATAAAAAAAAAATATTTAAAGAAGCTAATGGTTTCCAAGAGGAACATAATCATTGACCAACTGATGCTTATAACCACCCGAAGCCATCAATAATTGATACATAGTTGAATAAACCACATTATCGAAAGATAATAATAGGCATTGTACACTAACTACATCATCCCCCCAAAAGAAAAATTTCTTCTTCTAGATGACAAATAAAGTAAGTAGGAAACAAGTGACATTAGGGAAGATTGTCTAATCTAATGAAAATATTCTAGATGAAGAACTGTAGGAAAACTTGGGGACATAATTTATAAAATCAAACTTGGAGAGTACTTGGAAAATAAAATAAGTCTCATGGGGGTCTTCAAGAAACCACCAATTAAGACCTTCATGGAATACATCATTTTCATGATTTTATAAAAGGAAAAACACAATGCTTATAAATCCAAAAAATAGATCTTTTAGATTGTTGAACCAACATATCTAATATGTAAATAATGCTTCTGACCAACCAACCAAGGGATCCCATCTTCTTACACATTAAAAGAAGATTATGTTGCACCCAATAGATCATTGAGCCAAAATATTATTTTAGTAGGGATAAAAAAAAATTGTGTCCTACTATGCACGAAGTTGGAGATGAATTGTTGTTGTGAATTAATTGTAAATAAAATGGATTTTATAGTGAGCACATGAGAGGAAAGGGATACTTGGTAAAATGACATAATTTGTAGGTGCCATGAAAGGAGTGGTGTACATTGGATGTTGCAGGTAGTAAAATAGATTTTCCAGGTCAATGATGGACTATATAGGTCATAAGATAGATTTTATTGGTAGTATGATGTGTGTATGTTGGAGTGATGTGAATTAGATATGTTGTACGATTAAATTTTTATAACATATATGAGTTGTATGACTAGAGTTAGGCAATTTCATATGGTGTATGGTGGATAGATAGGATGTATAGCAAAACATATCACTAGACGGCATATGGTGGAAAGAAAATACAAAAAAAAAATATGATTAAATGGAAGGGTCATACAAAGAAGGTTGTACAATATAATGGATGGGTCATACAGAGTTCATGCAAAGGAAAGAGGAATTGGTGTACTTTGTAGAGGGTGTAGAGTAGGGGAAGGAGGAAAATTAAAACTCAGTGTTTTGTATTTTGTGCTTTTAAGAATGAAGACAATACTTTTGATGTGTAATTTTTTATATTTTTCTTTATTCTTCGCATGTGGAGCCCACCTAGTCTTTTTCCAAGTCATTCTTCATTGACTACTTATCATCACACATTCCTTGTTTAAATCTTCATTGATATGTGTAGCTTCAATAAAATTATAGTTTGACAAAAACACTTTGTAATCCTCCATTTTCCAATGAAATAGGCCACCAAGAAAACTTGTTACATCCTTCAAAAATGACTATAACTGGATAAAATTCCTTTATCATTTGGTTCCATTAGACCTTGATTCTCCTTTCATTCTTCTATAGAGTTTGAATTTGATGAATCTAAAGAAGAATTGCTTCCTCACTAATTGCTTGGTTCTTCAAATAAATTATATATTTCCCAACCCTTTTTCCCAATGGAAATTTCATTATTTTTAATAGTAATGATTGGATTTGGCTACTACCATCCAACCCTGACCCAACAATGCATCATACACTTTCTTCTTTAATGAAATGACCACGAAGTTAAACAAAGAAATTTTGGTCACAATAATTATCTTTAGTCCCATTAAGAATCCAAGTACCTTAATACTTTATTGATTGCACCCACCAGTTGAAAATTTGGGGCCAAATGGTTAGCTTTCCCAAGCTTCTCCAAGTGTCTTCTTGAAGTAAATTTACACCAAACCTGTTGTAGACACTAGAAAATATCTCGAGCCTACAAGCAACATTTTCTCACTAATTTTCCTTCTTCCTTGCGTAATTAAATAATTAATTTTAATTATTTAATTATTTCCTAATTACATTCATCTATTAATTAAATAATTCATAATTATTTAATTAATTCACTTTATCTCTATTCCTCTTTTGATTAATTTAAATAAATATCAATTTATTTAAATTATGTCACTAGTCATCCTTTTCCTCTATAATTAATTAAATTATTATATATTTAGTTATTCATTTTCATGTTCCCTCTCTTTCTTCTATAATTAAATAATTATTTTAATATTTAATTATTCATTATCTTTTTCCCTCCATAATTAAATAAATCCTTAATTAATTATTTATCATTTACCTTCCTCTATAATTAAATAATTGTTTTTAATTATATAATTATTTTCTCTTTCCATCCATCCTTTATTAAATAATTATTTTGAATTATTTAATATTTTACATCCCACCTTTCTTCTATAATTAAATAATTATTTTTTAATTATTTAATTCTTCATTTTCCCTCTCCTAAATTAAATAATTGTTGTCATTATTTAATTTATTTCTTCTTAGCCAAGCCCTAAATCTCAACTAGTTTCTTGAGTTTTAGTCCATCCTTATCCTTTTCCCTCTCAATTAATCTCATCCATTGATCATCATACCTCATCATCCAATCCTCACCATTCATTTGAATTGGGATTTCCATAAAAGCAAGCTTTCAATTCATTTTGAGGTTAACCATAGTCTTTGAAATTTTTCTATCTTGAGATCTTACTACTACACATCAAGCTTATCAAATACATTGCATACTAAAAATCTGAAAAAAAACAAAGAAAATTAAAGAAGAGCAATGGAGGTGATTCTATTGGAATTATGTGCCTCAAATTCACTAGTTAGACCCCAGCTTGTCCTTCACAAGCTCAAATCGTTCCAAGTTAAGAATTTTGCCTTTTACTTTCATCCCACTAGAGTTCACAATTCCTTGTTAATGACTTGTGCGATAGTGAAGTTCTATTGTTGTCTCGCGCCAAGCCTTTGGCATGTTGGCAGTGGTGCAGTATTACCGCCACCCTTGTGTACAGCACACAACAAAGCTAGCGGTATGGCGGTACCGCTAACCCACAGGGATGGACTAAGGGTGTTGGCGGTAGTGTGGTATTCATACTACCTTACTGCGACATGGGTTGGAGCCACATACATTTATGTGGTGGGCATTTGGTGTGTTGAGTGTTGTAACCCACTAGCCCATGATGCACTGGTGAAACCCCCAACGCGAGAGTGGGGTTGATGGAGAATGTTGACTGGATGACTTGGCAACCAATGTGGACATCAAAGAGACTTGGTAGTTTTGATGAGAGACTCAATTGAGTCCCATCGTCAGTTTGACGGGTATTGGCAGTTAAACGGTTTGTGACCGATTACCTATGGGATTCGAATCAAATCGACTCCTCGGTTGAATGGAGAACATACAATTAATTTGAATGGGCATTGTAATGTTCTAGAATGTAGTGAGTACTATGTTGTTCGATCTATAAAGAGGTTGATTAGAGAAATGTAATGTTGTTGAAGTTGATACTATGAATTAACATCTGAAAGCACAAGTCTGTAACTCTATATGTAAACATCATTTACTGTAATACAAAGTGACTTTTCTTGGTGTTTGGGTTTCTCTCCTGTAAGGGTTTTCCCACATAAAATTGGTGATCAATTCTAATTGTGTTAAATTTGTCTACTTTGTTATTTTGTTAATGTGCATCTTAATGAACTATAACTTGAAATTGAATGACATGTTTGCATTTCTATTCTAAGAATTGGCATTAGGAAGGTGATTTTGTACTTAGCTTTCCTTACAAGTGGTATCAAAGCCTGGCCAGTTGTGTTATCCTTGTGGGTAGGATGGTTTTTTTGTGCTAATTCTACAGTGGGAGTCTTACAAAGGAAACTGGTAGTCTAGATTGCAGATTGAGATGACAAGCATATTAGGAAGAGTATAAATTGAAAATTTCAATGGTGGCAATTTTGAGTTGTGGAAACTCAAAATGGGAGACTTGCTTGTGGATAGAGATCTATGGATTGTTGTATCTAGAACTAAACCATTAGGCATGAAGTAGGAATATTGGTACCTCACAGATAGAAAAACCAAAGGGTTGATAAGAATCTATCCGGTGGACTTTGATCTCCTAAACGTCCATGAGGAGAAGACGGCAACTTCTTTGTGGAAGAAAATTGGTGACATTTATCAAGGGAAGTCTCTAGTGAATAAGTTGTTTCTGAGGAAGAAGTTATATTCCTTGAATATGGAGGAAATTGCATCTGTAACAGACCATCTAAATTCATTTAACATGATTGTTGCTCAATTGGAATCTGTAGGTGTAAAGATTGATGAAGAGGATCATTGTATGCTTTTGTTATGTTCTTTGCCTAATATGTGGGACCACTTAGTGATGGCTATTGGAAGTAAAACAACCACTTTCAAAATGGAAGATGTGGTTGCTTCGTTGTTGTCAAAATAAATGCAAAGGAAATCTTCTAAGATGGCCAAGGAGGCCCTTGCTATTTGCAGAAAATCAAAGGAGAGAGGAAAGAAGAAAGACAAGAAGTCAAAATCCAAGTCTGAAGGGAGAGAAAAATCTCTTGGTAAAAATGCCAAGGTGAAATGTTGGAATTGTGGGCAGGTTGGACAGATCCAAAAGGATTGCAAAGAGGAGAAGAAGAAGAAGAAGAAGAACTCTTCGAACAATGATTCTTCTTAGAGTGATGCATATGCCTTCATTGCAGCCTTGGCAACCCAAGAATCAGATGATGTTTGGCTGATTAACTTAGGTGCATCTTTTCACATGACATCTCATAGAGATTGGTTCATGAAGTACGAAAAGATGCTAGTGGAAAGGTGTATCTAGAAAGTGACTCATCTCTTGAGATTGTTGGTCGTGGAAGAGTCAAAATTCAATTTCCTGGTGGAAGAATCAAAGGAATTGATGGCCTAATGCACATACCAGGTCTAGCTCACAATTTTCTTTCTATTAGTAAGCTAAATGATGTTGGAATGCAAGTTTACTTCTTGAATGGTGGTTGTAAAATGACTAGAGGCTCAATGGTGTTGGCCAAGGGTGCACGCATTGGCACTCTGTACAAGCTAGACGCATGTGTTGTTCAATGTAACAGTGTCTCTGCAAATTCAAGCAAAGTTGCTCGCGTAGGGAAGGAGAACGTTATTCCTCTGGGTACAAACTCTTTGGAGGTGAAACTCCCAGTAGAGAAAACCATGTTGTGGCATCATAGACTCGACCACATTGGTGAAAAAAATTTAAAATCCTTGAAAAATAAAAGCCTAGTTGAAGGGCTCGATGATTGTAACCTTGAGTTCAATTTTTGCAAACATTACATTTATGGAAAGCCACACCGTGTTTCTTTTTACTCTAGTCCTCATAAATCTTTTGGCATACTGGATTATGTTCACTTTGATGTATTTGGTCTAGAGAATGTTCCTTTGTTATCGAAGTCTAAATATTATGTTTGTTTTATAGATGATTATTCGAGAAGGGAATTTGTGTATTTTCTAAAAAGTAAATCAGAATTGTTCAATCGATTTAAGGAATTTAAATCCTTGGTAGAAAATTCTACTGGCAAAGAAATAAAATGCTTGAGGACAGATAATGGCAGTGAATTTTGTTCTTCAAATTTTGAAAGGTATTGCAAAGACCATGGCATCAAAAGGCATAAAACAACACCTTACACTCCACAACAAAATGGAGTTGTTGAAAGTTGAACATAATGTTGATGGAAAGGGCGAGAAGTATGTTGAGCAGTGCTAGTCTGGAGCAAAAGTTTTGGGCTGAAGCTATGGCTATAGCATGTTACTTGATTAATCATTCACCTACTTCGACGCTTGTTGACAAAAATCCTATGGAAGCATGGTCTAGTAAGAAGCCCTCTCTGAGACATAGTCAATTATTTGGTTGTGAGGCATATGCTTATGTACCGAATGAGAAAATATCTAAATTGGAAAACAAGGTTGTTAAATGTATCTTCATTGGCTATGGCATTGGTGTGAAATGATACAAGATTTGGATTCTAGTTACTAAGAAGGTATTGTATAGTAGAAGTGTAATATTTCATGATCTAAAACCTTCTACAGTGGATCTGTAGTCAAAGATGAAAGAAGATAAGAAGAAGGAAGGAGCTAAAATCCCTCTTACTCCAAAAAAAGAGGAACTATGAACACCAAGTGTACCTGAATCTAAGGAGAGCTCTAGCAGCTCTGATAATTTTGAACAAGAAGAACCTCAACCTCAACCTGTGAGGAGGTCTACACATGAAAGAAAACAACTTGAAAGGTATGGATATTCTATGTTGGATTCTAGTTGTGCCTATGCTTGGATTACTAGCACTGATGAGACTAGGACTGTGAAAGAGGCAATTAAAATGTTTGATTCAGATTCCTAGTTGGAAGCCATGAACGAAGAAATGGCATTGTTGAAAAATAATGAAACCTAGGATTTGGTACCTTTTTCTAAAGGTCGAAAGCTTGTTGGTTGTAAATGGGTATTTAAAAAGAAGATTGGTTTGGATGGCAGTGTTGAGAAGTATAAAGCTAGGTTGGTTGCGAAAGGTTATTCCCAGGTAGAGGGAATTAATTATGGAGAAATATTTTCTCCTGTAGCAAAGCTGACATCTATCATATTTCTATTATCACTTGCAATAGCATATGACTTAGAGATTTAGCAGATGGATGTGAAGACAATGTTTCTTCATGGATATTTGGAAGAAGAAATTGATATGTTCAGCCTAAGCACTTCGTTGAAAAAGGTAAAGAAAGTCTAGTTTGCAAGTTAAAGAAATCATTGTATGGTTTAAAACAATTGCCTAGAATGTGGTACCAGATGTTTCACAGTTTTGTGTTGTCTTTGGGATTTGTGAGATCAAAATCAGATCATTGTGTGTATTTTAAATTTGAAAATGGTCGTTTACTCAACATTTCCTTGTATATGGATGATATGTTATTCTTTGGGAATAGTATGGGTATGATTTCTGATTTAAAATCTCAGTTGTCAGTATAGTTTGAAATGAAAGATTTAGGGGCAGATAGGTACATTCTAGGAATAGAAATAAGAAGGGATAAAGGAAATAGAAAACTTTGGCTTGGCTAGAGTAAGTATATTAATGTTGTCCTTGAGAGATTTAGTATGACAGATTGCAAGCAGTTAGTTGTTCTAGTGTTGTAGGGAATGAAACTCTCTATTGAAGATTGTCCAAAATCTCCTACTAAGATGGAGGAAAATTATGCGAGTGTAGTTGGAAGTCTAATGTATGCAATGGTATGTACCAAGCTAGACATTTCCCAAGCAGTGGGAGTACTTAGTCAGTTTATGGCTAATCGAGGAAGGCCACATTGGGATGTTGTGAAGATTTTTCAGGTATTTGAAAGTTACTTCTTAGTATGCTTTATGTTATCATGGTAGCTCAGTTGGATCACAAAGATCTATTAGCATTCACAGATATGTGGATTCTGATTGGGTAGGGGACATTGACAGTAGAAGATCCACCAATGGATATATTTTCACGTTATTTGGTGGCGCAGTTAGTTGGATGAGAAAGCAACAGGTTGTAGTCGCTTTATCTACTATTAAGGCAGAGTATATGGAAGCAACTCACACCTACAAGGAATCCATTTGGTTTAAACATTTATGTTCCGATATTGGGTTTAATGTAGGGAAGATTAGTATTTGTTGTGACAGTCAGAGTGCTATTTATTTGGTGAAAAATCCCACTTTTTATGCTAGGACGAAGCATATCGATGTTCAGTATCATTTCGTTTGTGATATGCTGAAGGATGGAAAGGTTAATTTAGAAAAGGTGGATACTCTCAAAAATGCTGTTGATGCATTGAAAAAGCTAGTGAACACAGATAAGTTCAGATGGTATGCCAATTCAATGGGCCTTGGGGCCTATGATTTATAGTAACTTCAAGCATTGGAAAGGGTCCATTGAATTGTTTGTCAAGTCGGAGCATGTTGGAATTATGTGCCTCAAATTCACTGGTTAGACCCCAAGTTGTCTGTCGCAAGTTCAGATAATTCCAAGTTAAGCATTCCACCTTTTACCGTCGTCCCGCTAGATTTCACAATGCCTTGTTAATGACTCGTGCAATAGTGTATTTCTATCCTTGTCTCACACCAAGCCTTTGGCATGCTAGTGGTGGTGCGGTGTTACTACCACTCCGTGAACAACACACAACAGAGCTGGTGGTATTGCGGTACTACTGACCTACAAAGATGGACTAAGGGTGTTGGTGGCAGTGCAGTATTCATACTACCTTACCATGTTAGGGGTTGGAGCCACTTATAGTTATGTGGTGGGAATTTGGTGTGTTGAGTGTTGTAACCTGCTAGCCAACAATGCATTGGCGAAACCCCTAGCGGGAGAGCAGGCTTGATAGAGAATGTTGACCAGATGACTTGGCAACCAATGTGGACATCAAAGAGACTTGGTAGTTTTGATGAGAGACTCAATTGAGTCCCATCGTCAGTTTGACGGGTATTGGCAGTTAAACGGTTTGTGACCGATTACCTATGGGATTCAAATCAAATTGACTCCTTGGTTGAATGGAGAACATAGAACCAATGTAAATGGGAATTGTAGTATTCTGGAATGTAGTGAGTACCATGTTGTTCAATCTGTGAATGAGGTTGATTAGAGAAATGTAATGTTTTTGAAATTGATACTGTGAATTAACATCTGAAAGCACAAGTCTATAATTTTGTATGTAAACATCATTTATTGTAATACAAAGTGACTTTTCTTGGTGTGTGGGTTTTTCTCCTGTAAGGGTTTTCCCATGTAAAACTGGTGTTCAATTCTTATTGTGTTAAATTTTTCTACTCTGTTATTTTTTTAATGTGCATCTTAATGAATTGTAACTTGAAATTGAATGACATATCTGCATTTCTCTTCTAATAATTGGCACTAAGAAGGTGATTCCATACTTAGCTTTCCTTACAGATTCAACTATGGCATAGGAATTGAGGTTTATTGCATTATTATTTGGATTTTTATTGTCATGGGTGCTTCATTGTTAGATTAGAGTCATTATGGCTTGAGTTAGGTAGTTTGTTGGTTGCTATCATTGACTCATGCTTTCTCCCCCAAAATTTACCTGATCTACATTTGGTGAACCTAATGTGAACTAACCAAATTTTGTAAAAAAATTGAGAAATTTTTGAGTTTCTGGTGTGTGACACAATTGTCATGTGCAGTGACACAAATCAAGCCTTCAAACACCACAATCATTGTACGACATGATGCATGCAAGGTCTGTCACATTGCATCTGTCACCCAAAATGACGCATCTTACTGTTATCTTGTAAATCTCAAAATCATTCAATCATTGTTGTTTTAGATCATTTTATTGGCTTCTAGTTATTTCTCTGACATTCTAATAGTCTACTTAAATCATTTGCATCATTAGATTTTATTTTATTTTCAAATCTTTGTGTTTTTCTAGCCATAGGTTTTTGCACTGTAATCATGCTCTGGAATGCCACCATCATTTACTTTTACACAGCAGTCATCATTCCCAGCATCGTAGTCACCATTTTTTAGTCACATTTGTTTCATTTTGTGATGCATCAGAATGTTGCATTTGAGCCTCTGTACACCGCATCTTACTATCAAGCAAAAAGAGGGTATAACATTGAGTTTTTCACTTTTTTTCTTTTTGCATTCATTAGGGAATAGCTTTTTGGAACTACTGATATTTAATTTTCAACTTGTGGAAATCATTGGGAGAAGACCTTTTGATCCAAAACTACTAATCCAATTTATTGCAAGGTTCCATTGTGTGTTTGTGATTTCTAAATTACGAACATTTGGAATTGGTGCTTAGAAAGAACAAGTGTCTTTTGTGTTTTATGCACTTGCACACATGTGTTATTACCAAAAGCATGTTTAGCTAAAGTATCCTCTCCCCTTGCGCTACGTATGATTCTTAGGTGATGAGAAATAGAAATACACAAGCTTTCCTTTTTTTTTAGTAGGGTGGGCCTCCCAATGGAGTTTCACCCCCAATAATGACCCCTAGTGTATATACCTCCAATACACTATATAAAAGTACAAAAAATGAAAGGTGAGCATAATCCATTTGAGCCCTAACGGGTGGGCCCTACGGTCCTAGGTGATTCTAGATGGGTTTAAGAGACTTCATTCCTCCGTTACTACTAGGCCATGGTGTTCTTTGGATTTCTCATGAATACGAACCATTATTTTTAGAAGCTTAAGACTTTTTTGGCATCTACTATTGTGGTGCAAGGGATGCAGATCATACCCTAAAGTTAATTACCACATTCGGTTCTTGGTTGAGGTGACACAATTCCTTGTTTGTATTTCATCCTTTCAAGGAAAGAGGTGCTAAGGTGGTACATGACCTTGGCATACTCTAATTACCCACTCCTTTTTCTTAGATTTAACATCACCCAAAAGGTGAGGTAAGCCCACTTTAGTAGATAATACTATTACCACTAGCTAGGTTTTTCTTGCTTATATTATTTGTGAACCAAGGCCTAGCGATTTTTATGGAAGAAAACTTTCAAAATACTTTCTTACCAAGAAGTCAAAGATTCAAAATCAGCCAAATCTATTTTCAAAGTGGTTGTGTTTTATGATCAAAATTAGAAATTTCCTAAAATGAAATACCATTTAGAAAAATCAAATTGAGACCAAAAACGAGAACACTACAATTGTCTGGTAGTACACCGCAATCATTGAACAAAATGTTGCATCTATCAAAAACCCTAAGAAGCCAAAAAATCGTATTTGTTTGTGTACCACAATTGACTAATACTGAGTCACAATTGACTAATCCTGCACCGTATCTATGGCATTATGCACTACATCTATTAGTTTTTAAAAAAATTTGGAAATACCTATGTATCCAGCTTTCAGTTTCCTTCCAGCTAGTGACTATACACTCAAACCTAAGACTTGTTTAGTTCAGTCTATCCTTCCATTGCATTTTATGATATCTTTTAACTTGCATCTCCTATTTTTCATTTATCATCTTAGCTTATCTATCAAACTATAGTCACATATTTGGGTGTCTTGACCTTGTCACATTTCATCTATCTTATCCTTATGTTGGTCCTAAAACTCATGTGTCTAGTTTAGGTTCACCTTTTATCAAATCATCATTGTCATCTTGGTTTTATCCTATTGATTTCTTGGCATTTAGATTTATCACCTTGGTTTATCATAGTTTTCTTAGCGTCCCTTTTAAGGTTCAAAGTTGCATATCCAAACCCCAAAGCATAGTCATAGTTTCCATTACCAATTTGCATCACAAGTTTGGTCATAGTTGTATTACCATCTTGCATCCTTATATCTAAAAAATCCAATAAAAAAACATAGCATAGTTTCATTACCATCATGCATCTTCATCCCTAGTTGCATTCATCCCAAAAGTCTCAAAATCTAAAGATCACAAGTCTTATATGGTCTTCACTAGGTCACAAAGAAAATGAAAAAGACATGGATTCAACAAATGACCCCAACTTTAATCCTACTAGCACCATGAACTTTGTGTCATCCCAAAACCAACCAAAAGCGTCACAACCTAAAATTATAAATCCATTTTCCAATAGTACATTACATGAGGTTGAACAATGTCTAACCCCATAAGAGGTTGAAAAGGATTCCCAAGATCCTAAGATATTGTGCATCATAGAAGAGCTTGTCAAAGTAGAACTTGATAAATACATTTTAGCACTTGCTCAAAGTGGTGCCAAACTTCCTAATAGTTTTGATACTTCCACAATTTTAAAAGGGAAAACACAAACACAAACTCAAGGATAAGGTCATAACACATTTTCACAAGGCCATCCAATGTCGCAACAAATGCACACTAGTATGCCACTTTGGGGAACTACACATAACACAACTCATGTCAACATACCCCCTACTCCAACATTTGGGACCAAAAGAACAAATCCAACATCTCATGTACCAAGTCCTTCATTTTCCAATCCATTTGCTATGACATTTAACACTATGGGTACATTGTTTGAAAATCCATTTACCACCTCATCCTCGCAAAATGCACCACCATCAACCAACATCATGGGTCAAAACATCACAAATCCAAACCCACCAAATAAAACACAAAGGATTCACATTGTCACACCAAGAACACAATCCCAGTTGACTAATACTATAGCAAACACAAGCATGCCTTTTGGATCAACTTTGAACACCAATTCACCTCCACCTCAATATAACATCTTCACACCACAATACCAACAAGTGAGTCAAAATCCACCTCAACATCACACCAATACCATGTTTACATCTCATTTCCAACAATTCAATCAAAACCCTTTACAACAAAACATCAACCCAAATCTAACATACACATCACACTTCCAACAAACCAGCCAAAACCCACTTCAACATCATGTTATACCTACTTCCAATTTCTAAAACCAAAACCCATTTTTGTCATATAACACATTTGACCCAAACACCAATCCATCCACTCAAAATATTGGTTATCAAAGTGCACCTCCACTTACAACAAGTATGACACATCAACATACCAATACAGTTGCAAACGCAATAGACACATCACTATCACCCATGCATACATTGACACAAAAAATACAAGTAATAAAATGACAAGTCTCCAATATGCAAGTGAGTGGGAGAAAGAAAAAATACTCCATGGAAGAACTATGTCCTTATCCCTTTTATCAAAGCATATATATGCCACCTTTCCCTCAACATTTCAACGCTCCAAACTTCAACAAATATAAGGGAAGGGGAGATCCAATAGAACATGTGAGATAATTTCATATTATGTGCATGGACATTGCTTTTGATCATATGTACTTAATGAGATTATTCCCACATAGCCTTTCAGGGCAAGCTCTAGAGTGGCTTGCACATCTACCTCTTGGTATAAGAACATGGAATGAACTAGCCGATAAGTTTGTCACACACTTCTCCTACAATATTGAAAGTGACACCACTCTTACAAAATTAGCTACAACCAAAAAAAAAGAGGGAGAAACACTTGCATATTTTCTCTAGAGATGGAGAAGTATGGCTAGCAAATGTTCATGTGATATTCCTGAGAAACAATTGGTACACATGTTTGTAGATAATGTAAACAAGGAACTAATGTATCAACTATGAATCCAATGTTGCAATACTTTTGAAGAGGTTGTTGAGAAAGGTGTTTCCATCGAGAAGGAACTTATTGCACAAGGATTAATCAAAATCTTCAAAGAAAACCAAAGCAATCCCAATGACAAAAATATTTTTTGGTCTAGAAACAAGAATGTCACCAATGATGGGGTAGTTGATGCTAAAGCGGTTAATAAAGTTCACCCCACCATTCATTTTAAAGGTCCTTCCACATCAAACAATAAACCAACAAGTCAAAACCAATCCACAAACAAAATCAAAACAATACCAAATGTTGAGGTCCCCCATGAACAAACATACCAAAATGAATGTATACACCCCTAGTGGAATCCATTGAATTAGTTTTGAAGAAGCTAAATTGCAATCAAATGTCATTCAACTCCTAGAAATTAGACACTATGAACCAGGATTTTTCAAACCAACTTGGTGGAATGATAATGATTTTTGTGAATACCATTGTACAAAAGGACATAAGACATTGTCATGTTGGAAAATTAAGGACACTATCCAAGATCTCATTAACCAAGGAAACATATCCATAGATAATTCACAAGGGAAGATGAATGTTTATCATACCATTTTTTTAAAATCCCCTACAATACCATGGGTTGAGAAAATCCTCTAGTTCAAGGACTAATACAAGTAACCAAGCCAATTATACCAACATCTCATATGAGTACACCGTTAATAAAATCTAAGCTTTTGATAATAATATCTCTACCATTACCATTAAGAAAAATCTAGAATGTGTTGTCAAAACATAGAGATCTAAAATGGTCTTGCAAGGAGCTCCTTCTAATCCACAACCAAAAACTCAACACAACCTCCTAGACCATCTAGGGAAGACTCCCATGTAGATATCCATTCTTGAGTTTCTTTGTATATCTCTTGAGCATAAAGCTATTTTGGACAAAGCTTTGCAAGAGACTTTTGTCCCCATCGACCTAAAATTCAATTTCAAGCCATGGTAGGGTACTTGGATACCATCCATCACATTACATTTTCTAAACAAAACCTCCCTATTCAAAGACAAAACCATAATGATCCACTACACCTTGAGGCATATATTAATAAACACAAAATTAGACATGATTCTTGGTAGACGGTGGAGTAGGCTTGAACATATGCACTCTAAAATTGGTCACAAAATTGGGATTCTCTAAAGTGTGTATAAACATATCTAAGAAAATTATCATAAAGGATTATGATGATGCCAAGCTTTCCTCTAAAGGTGTAATTACACTTCTAGTGAGAGTTGGACTAGCCATTCAAAATACAACATTTCAAGTGCTAGATCTGGAACTACCATATACCTTTCTCCTTGGTCATCCATGGATTCATGCCATGGAGGCCATTCCTTCCACCTACCATCAATGCCTCAAGTTTCCCTATAATGGCACCAAGATCACCATACCAGGTGATCACAACCCCTTCCAGTATTGTAGTAATCTGAAGGGAACCTCCAAACATCTAGTTCCTATTAATCGGGAAGCCTCTCCCTCAACTACATCACATTGCACTGATCCCTTATCATTATCCACATCTTCCACTTTGTCCACTTCCATTCCAAAAGGTGGAATCCAAATCTAGAACCAAGGACATGGAGAGTATAACATTTAGAGTTTATTTTTCATTGGCCAATTACCTACATCACGGAAATCTCATAGGAAACCTCATCCTATCCAGAAGGAACCTAAGGTTGTCATCCATAATCCTCCCACTACTTTCATTAAGTGTGGCGAGCTAAGTAAAGAGACTATAGGTGAGGATATCTCTACATGGATCTACAAGGATGAAGAAGACACTGAGCCCGTATGGATACTAGTTGAGCAATATGACAAAGGTTTTGATATCCTGAAATGGAAAGGTTATGATGGGTATAGTGGTCTTGGCTTACACAAGAATAGAATGACAAAACCACTATTGCCTCCTAAGTTGCCAAAGAACAAAGAGTTAGGGTTTACACCATTAAAATTGAGTCCTCATACTAAGTTACCTTCATATTAAAGCATTAACGCCTCTAATGACATCAAGACATCTAAGGATTGCCATACCAAAACAGACTCCAATGAATGAGAATGGGTTTTGAAAAATCCTCTAGTGACTATGACCTAGGTGAAACCTTTTGTGATCCTGAACAATCCCCCTCTCAAACCAGATATACTGATCATTGAGCTTGGATCAAGACCTTTTGGGATCCTAATGATACATATTTATTTACCATATCCACCCTATCCTTGAGCTATAATGATATGGATGGTGACTTACCTCTAGTCTACCTGCAATTAATAGATTGGGATCAACAAGGACCTCCAAGCTTAGACATATTTGAGAACAATGAAGCAATAGTTGAGTTTATGGGACTTCGAGACAAAATACCAAGTGGGGATCATAAAGTTGGATTCATCATAGAACTTGATAGTGTAGTTTACTTTGGGGTGTCTACTCCACCTTCTAGTCGCAAAAATGAGAAAAATAAAAATAATTGTTTTCTAGGTGAAAATTGAAAGGAACCTTTAGATTGTGAAAAAGAAAAAAGAAAGGACATATTCAAGGGTGAAAACCTCTCTGATCCACCCTAGGATGGAGGGTTGGGAATGCTCCCCATAAACCAAGAGAGATCACAATTTCTTGTAGGAAAATCAAAAGAAATCAATCTTGGTATTGAGGACAGCCCTAGAATTGTTCACTTTGTCGCATCTTTGACAATCATCGAAAAATCAAAATTCGTCAGTTTGTTTTCAAAAAGAAAAATTATTTTTCTTGGTCATACACTGATATGTTTGGGTTTGATCTTGAGCTGGTTTCACATCATTTTCCATTATTTCCTAATGCAAAACTTGTCAAGAAAAATTTAAGAAAGATGCATCCCCAAATCGCACTCCTAGTGAAAACAGAATTAAAGAAGTTGCTTGATGTTGGTTTCATTTGACCTATGGATTATGAAAAGTGGATTTCAAATCTTGTACCCATAACAAAACCAACTAGTGGAATTAGATTTTGCATATATTTTACAGACTTAAAAAAATCTTGTCCTAAAGTTGACTTCTCATTTCCTGACATTGGCATCATAGTAGACTTTACAATGGGATATGAAATGCTTTCACTCCTGGACAGTTTCTAAGGATATAATCAAATAAAAATTTCCCCCAAAGATCAACATAAAATATCTTTCACTTGTCCTTGGGGTACATATTGTTGGAATGTCATGCCTTTTGGTCTTAAGAACATTGGAGCAACATATCAAATGGATATGACTACAATATTTCACAACTACATGCATACACTCATGGAAGACTATGTTGATGGCTTGTTAGCCAAATCACTGTCAAGAGATAGTCATTTAGTAGTATTAGATAATATTTTCAAAAGGTTGGCAGAGTACAAGGTTATATTAAATCCAAGAAAGTGTGTCTTTGGGGTACAATCTAGTGAGCTACTAGGATACATTGTTTCTCGTAGGGGTATCGAAGTCAACCCCACAAAAGTAAAAGCTATCATGGATATGACTCCACCAACAAATATAAATCAGCTACGCAGTCTACAAGGAAAGTTATAGTCTATTTGAAGGTTCATAGCTCAATTGGAAAACAAATTTCAACCATTCCAACACTTGCTTCGTAAGGGAGTCTCATATGTATGGATTGATCGTTACCAGGAGGCTTTTTAAAAAATCAAAGATCATCTGCTAACACCTCTAGTTCTCATGTCACCTATTGATGGAATACATATAATAGTATACATATCAGAAACCTCGTCAGCATTGGGAAATTTGTTAGCACAGAATGATGAAGGAAAAGAACGAGCCATCTATTATATCATTTCTACACTTGTAGGGTATGATTTTTTTTGTGCCTTCAGCACACACGCCCCATTTAGAATAGGGACCCTCTCTTCTTTTCACCTTCCCAGGTCATTTTGTCACTGCCTCATTTTGTGTGCCCCCATTTTGGTGTCCTAAATGGTCAACATGCTTCCAAAGTCTCATCTTAAGCTGACCATGTTTCATCCCCTCCAATTTTTCTGGGCCCTGGTCCCTTGCAGAGTTTCCTTGGTAGCTTGCTTCTGCCAAAGGCCTTGGGGCCTACCGGGCCCACCCTGCCGGGTTTCCCTGTCCAGGTTTTCATTTGGTATTTGCCATCCCAAACGGCGAAAGGATTTTTCCTTCTCGAACTTCAAGGGCCAGCTTCCTATTTTCCACCAGGATTAACTTGAGTTGTGAATCGGACCACCTTTTACCCCGCCAGGCCCATCTCTCTGGACATCCACCCTCGGAACTTCATGTTGTCTCCACCGTTCTAAACGACCAACCTGTGTCGGCACTCCGTCCCCCAAGTCCCAGACTCCCTTTCCCCGGTGGTTTCTGAAATGACTTTGAAGCAATCGTATGGTAGTTTCCTTCCAGCCTTCAAGCCCCAGACCTCCCACCGCTGTCCGAGAATTTAAACCCACCAGCCCTCTTCTCACCTATACAGGCACTAATGGGTATATTAAATGCATATTAGGAGTATAAATATCTACTTTGGCCTATCATTTTCATACGATAGGTTAACCAGAGGAGTTTAGAGTAGATTTTGAGGGGTCCAATACATTCATCGCCCGTCACCCTAGTGCCTGTTGCCCTCACTCGCTGATCCTTCATGGATTTTGCAACTTCTCCCACTGAGCTTTTGAGGTAGGTTTGTCATTCACCCTCCTGTGAGTTTATTTTATGATTTTTTGCTTAAAAGATGAACAAACATGGTCTACAAAAACCTTAATTAGGTAAAAAAGGATGACACCTAAAAAACCCATGTGTTAAAATTCAAAGAAACCTCCAAAATCATCCTCTAGGACAAATTCAGAACTCCACCTTATCGTAGACATTCTTCGCACAGGGAAATCATTCCCTCTAGGCCTGCGCCATTTCGTCGTCATTGAAAACTCAGCAAACAAACTTCCAAGTGACCAAACGGCAGGATTCCCTTTTGAGCCCATGAACTCGGACCTCCATCGACAGATCGCTATCAAACTTGAACGAATTTGGATTTGGCCTCTGCCTAAGCTTCCTAGGCCCACTCCCACGGGATTCCATCCTTGGGACTCCACATCTCTTTTGTTGTTCCAAACAGTGTGATAGCCTCGTCTCCCCACCCTCTGAGGCCCGCCTCTCCTCTCGCCATTTAGGTTAGTCAAACAACCAAAACGAACTGTCCATCACACCCCCGGGCCCCAATATGCGAAGTTCTATTCACGGATTTCCATGGTGAGTTTTTCGTTCAAACGGTTGTCTAGTAACGTCCTTCCCCCTCCCAGGTCCCGAGCCTTCATTTTCCTCAAATACCAACCAACAATGAACTTAGGTGTCGTTGCCCTCGCTAGGCTCCATCCACTGGGATTTTGTCCCATCTTAGCCGACATCAAAGGGAGAAGTAGGTTCATCTTTCTGACCTCTGGAGTCCATTGTCTTGATCACCTAAAGACTTAGCAATGAAATTTGGAAGCCATGCTCGATGTCAGGTCCGACCATGGGGCTACCCCCACCGGACTTTCATTCAATGAAAGTCGCTTTAAACGGCAAAACACCAACAACTTCCCACCCCTTTAGGCCTGAACACTTGAAACTCGAGTAAATGTTGGCCTTCCTTCAACCTCCCCGATCCCAGACCCCAGTATTTCGACACCATAATTCCATTCCCCTTTGGCCATTCCAAACGGTGAAGCCCGAACAACTTTTCGACCTTACATCTCTAGGTGCTCCCAAAATGATCCAAATAACCTCCGATTTGGAAACAAATCTCGACCCACATGCTCAAATTTGACCCTCTCCTACATAAGCCTCTCAAACCATATAAATTTAAAGTTAGGAGAGATCACATGGATTTCCCTACCCTATTCACCCATTAAAACAACATTTTTGCCAGGGAAGTCCGACCCTCTGGTCCTGGGTTATCCAAACTCCCTCCAGTAGATTAATAATGATGTCTTGAAGTAAAAGTATGATTTGATCAATGATATATCACCTAATTGGACTTGCCAAGGCTGTGGGTTTTCCCCTGTCCCTCATAGCCTTTGAATTGGTCATGGCCTGCCGACAGGCATATTAGCCAGCAACATGGACAATAGTTGATAGGGATGGAAACATCCTTGCTGATATGTCAGTAGAAGCAATAAAAAATACTTTCCACATCCATACTTTCGAAACAATGGAGATACCAACATAGAAAAGTGTAAAGCAATGTGGGATGAGGACCCAACTGGCTGCAAGAAGCTTATAAACCAGTATTGGCTTAAAGAGAAAAGGGACAGTGCTACTAAGGTCCCCCAAGAGCTCTTTTGCAGTGACTTCCATGAGGACTACCATGACTTGGTCATCATGCTGAGCAAAGTAATGGGCCTCCCCACTACTGCGTACTTTCAGGAGTGGATGGTGTATTTCGTAGAGTAGATTCTTCATGGCAAGGAAGATGTCACCACAAAAGCCTCATTCTACTGGGGGACATAATAAGTGACTACTTCCATGAGTAGTTCATGAATGTCGAGAAGGCCTCCAAGTTCTACATGACATCTTATCTTGTTTACTCGCTGGCCAAGCGGAGGTAATACGGTGGATTGTTCGTGGCACCTGATGAGGAACTGGGTCTAACATTGAAGGTCTATGATAGATATCCCCAGCTCCAGTTTAGGAATTTCAAGGAGTATTGCAAGGTGAATGATGCCTTTGTTGGTCACATCATTAGGTTGCTTGGAAGGGATTTTGAAAGGAGAGTCTCTCATAATTCTTGGGCGTTCTTGAAACAACACACCTTTTTATTCATTCAGTACCCCAATTTCACATATATTTGTGCCCAAGGTTTCACAAAGAGACTGAATAAGCTGCCCCGGTACTCCAATGACCAGATCATCCTATTAGAACTCTTTCGGTAGCTGCAGCATGTGCATTCAATCCCCGGCAGTAGAAATTTGGAAGGGATCCCTTATCCCTTAGCTTTTGGCCAGGGTATGTACAAATTACAAACCTCCCAGTGTGTTGGGAATTCTAAGAAGGAATTGGCATAATATCATTTTCTCCTACACACTGCTCACTCGCGGATGGACCCATATGGGCATGTAAGGAAGGCACTAGGGCTAGGGTACACCCATTTGCATCACATCAAAGATTTTTGGGCAGATTGTAAGGATGACATGGAGGTGCGCACAAGGCATTACATGTGAATGACTATGTACTTCGTAAAAAGAGTACAATTATTTCCTATACCTGATCAAGTTGAAGAAGATGAAAGCACCATCATGGACCCCAGGTACAATGTAGTCGCCAACTTTCCACTACCAGAAATAGATTGGGATGAGAAAGAGGTTGATGACCTCAATATTATAACCAAGTCAATTCAGGCTCGTACCAAAGAATGGGTTAATGGACAAGTAGCCTGATTAAAGCAACAAGGGGTTTTCCTAACATATGAAGCGCTCAAGAGTGAGCCTAGTGCTACAGAGGATGTTGCTGCTACAACCTCAACAGGAGGAACATCCAAATCTCCTCCACTCACAAGATCAAAGAAGAGGAAAGGGGTTGAGGCGGAGCAGTTGCCAAATCCAAAGGTATATTCAAGAAAAGCTTTGGAAGGTTCACCCTCGAAGAGGCACAAACGGGAGGGAAGCGTCGCAAGACAGCCAACTATTTAGGAGGATCCCCTTCACAAGGGTAAGGAAGGGAAAATAGATCAACCAAATCTCCTCTAGCTCTCCATGTTTCTAATGCTCTTCCATCCATTTCCCAAGCCATGGTTGCCACATCCCCATAGCGGTGGACATCTTGGTCCATCTGGCCTCCTCTCTGCCCTCAAAACCTTCAACAAGGCATGTGATATTGGTTGACTCCTCCTCCGCTGCAACCTCTCCACTTTCCTCCACCTCCATGTCTCCCACTATATCGCCTCCACTAGCAGCAATGATAGTGCCAATGACCGCACTAGCATTGCCAGAGGCTTTCCCGTGGCACATGCAGAGTGCCCCCTCTAAGATTTCAAAAATATTCTTGGATCCCACCATCCAAGCTGCCTTAGAGAATGTCCTTGCTAGTGCTCCACCCTCGAAACCTCCAACGGGACCACCAGTAATGGAAGCCACAATGCTAATCTCCGAGGAGTGGGAGAAGTGGAAGATGGAGACCTCAAAAGCATTGGAGGAGGAGGCCGATGAGTACCATGAACATCCAGAATATGAACATTGGCAAATCGACAATGTGATTTATGAGGAGGAAACAGGGTCTTCTGAGGGCAGTGACGAAAGAGATCCCGATAAAGAAATTGTGCAAACATTTGATGATGATCTAGAGGAAGAAATGGCCTAGAAATTGAAAGATGTCGGGGAAGAGGTAGAAAAAAATCCTCCCAGAGAAGAAGGGGAAGAAGATCGCAACGCAACAGAAAATGTGGAACTCCCTACAGGGGAATAGCAGGGGGATGTGTCACCTCATAAAGAAGAAGAGAACGTAGAAGAGGGAAAACCTCAGGGTGAGATTCAAACTGACAAAGGCCTCGAAATTAAATAGCCTAAGGAGTATGTGCATAAGGATGAACAAGATGAAGAAAGGGAAGGAATAGAGACTGAGAAAGAAGAAATTCTTCAAGAGCAATTGCCTACTAAGCCTCCCATCAAACACCTTGTGTGCATCCAAGACTCTGATGAGGAAGACAAAGAAGACACTAAAATGGAAGAAAAGGCTCCACAAGATAAAGAAATAGAGATTCAAATGAAGGAGGGTGAGGGTGATCGTGAATCGCCTAAGGGAAAATATGCTATGCCTGAATGGCTAGAAAGGCAACTTGAGAAGAAAACTCCCACCCCAAAGGATCCAAGAGCAAGACTGGAGACTATCTTAGCCCGGGCATAGATCACTACCAAGAAATAGAAGAAATCCAAAATCAGATCCAAAGTAACAATGGATGTTTCTGGATCCAGGACCATCCAAGTAGCCATGCCCATAGTAGGAGAAGAGGGGGTAAGTTATAATATTTCCACTATTGACCTGTGAACAGCTACAAGGGAACAAAGAGTGGAACACCTTCAAGAGTTTGTCGCTACCGTGGTGAACTTGATACAACAAGACAAGGTTTTGAAAGAGGAGCTAAAGGCACAAGTAGCTGACCTAACGGCATACATTCGGCAATGGTCCTCAACAGAAGAAATGCCCACCACATCCATGGATCCGCCCCAACTATTGTCCAAAGAGAAAATTGACAAGTTGGAAAAGAGAAGGAACCTAGACAAAACTACAGAAAATTGGTTCCGACAGGTTCTATACATCAGAAATATGGGTATCAGTCAGGATGTTCGAACAACCAACAAGTTCTTGGACTTACAGCAGTCTCTGGAAAGCACGAAGAAACTTTGCACCGACTTCCCTATAACGTATAGATCCACCCACCCAAAGATCGAGGCTATCCTCTGGCTGCCAAGAACCACATGGGAAAAGGAACTCACGTTCAAGAGGGATGATCATTGGCTTGTGGATGTATGGAAGTGGGACTTTGAGAATAAGAAAGAAAGGTTGGAGCAATTGTTTGACAAGGTTGATCAAGATATTGAGTGGGTCAAAGAGATTAGAGCAGACTGCATCCAATATTTGAGGTTGATGACATGATATGACATGCCTACGGTGCAAATAGATCCTTAGAAAATAAAGCCCCACTTTCAAAAGGGAATGGAGGACAAGATGTCAATGGAGATAACCACAGATTTCATGAGTTTTTCCGCCTGCGCCTTCGCCCAGTCAGAACTGTTCAGGGACCACACTGCCAAGTATGATGAAGACTGGAAAAGGCTTGCAGACAAATCCAAGGAGTGGAGTTATCAATTGCTACGATCCGATATTTTGGAGGTTGAAAAACTCCAGCTGGTAATTCTGAAGTTCATGGAGTATACAGCTTTGAAGAAGTAGGAAGGAAACCCTATTATTAGTGAAGAGTTTTTAAAGGATTAGCTACAACAAAAAGGGCAATCAGCAAAATACAAAATGCTACAGTGTTGTCACTAGAGGACAAAATAGGGATAAAGACAAGGTTGTATTTTAAAATTTTAATATATTAGGGGGTAGGTAGAACCCTAACTTGTAGTGAATCTTGGCCACGCAATGGGATTAAATCCTGGCCATTGTTCTACTTTTTGGACACTATAAATAGGGGGTCTCGTCTCATTTTCAAAGAGATTTGAGTTGTTGTAAGACATGTTGCAGAAATTTCTAATGAAAATACATTGACTTGGTGCATTTTCTGAGTTCTCCACATGTTTAATGATTCAATCTCCCATTGTTAGATGCTTTAGTTAGATTTACATTGTTGTTTTAGCTAGTTACAAATTTCTTATATAGATTTGTTAGATGTTGTTCTATGGTCATAGAAATTTATGTTATGTTGATGCCTTCCAGTCCATACTTCTTGCCATTTGTTGTTGGTGGATGGTCTTATAAAGTTAGTCTGGGCTGAAACTTGAAGTTGCTTTTAAAATTTTATCTTTATTCATGCATGTATGTGGTGGATGAATGATAAAATATTTGTAGACCTTGGAAGATACCACAAATTTCATGATACTGTAGGTTTCTTAGTTAAGGAGAATCTTGTTTGAAGGAAGCTATCCATAGTAGAACCTCCATGATCATTGTTCATAGTTAGTTGGAGATCCAACAACCTTTCCTCTTCCCTACTCTTTTTTCCTTTTTTTAGAAGCAGCTTGTGCTAAGGTTCATTGCACATTGTAAAGCCAAAACTTAAGGAAAACATTGGAGTTTCGTATCGTTGTTTGAACCTATAGCAAAATGCACCTTAACTCCTATCTCAGAAACTTTAGATTTTAAGATCCACTTCACATCCAACTACATAATTTTTCTCTGTGATTACCAGCAAAATCACACCAAACATCAACTAAGGAGTTCCATGCAATTCATGACTTGACAACCAAGAGACCTTGGGGTTATTTTCAGCAACTTGTTGTCAGAAGTCTCCTTTCAAGAGAGGTTGTGAATCTACGCACTGCCTCTGTTGAGAAAGTGTGTGAAAACACCCAGCAATAGAATTGGCACTAGAAGGAGGGAATTATGAAGCTGGATTGAATCATATTATTCTCCCCTAAAAGATTTCAGAGAATTTTAAGTTCTACACCAAACAAGGGGGAACTTCAAGAGTTGTAGCCTCCCACTAGGACAAAATGAATTAAGGAAGGAGACTCTACTTCTTCCTCTTCCTCCACCCCATCCATTTGCCTTCCACCTTAACCTTCATTCACTCCTTGTTCATCCTTCCCCCAGCCATACCAAACTGCTTTTCCACCTCTCGTCTCTGATAGCCAGGGAGTTGTCTCTCCCCTGGCCCTTCAAGTTCAGGGTGAAGTCCAAACAGTTGCAGCCACAGTGCAGTCCTAGGCTACTGTCTTACAGCCAGTGCAATCCCAGATTGTTGCCCCTCAATAGAAAATACCACCTCTGCCTCTTGTCATGGCTTGGTTGGTGCAAAATTATTCATTCTTACACTTCAATGCTTATCACAACATACCCAAGAATCTAGAGGGATTTTGTTCAAAGTTCAATCCTTGCGACTCACAAAGGAAGGCGAAAGAACACATCAAGACATTTGAAACAGTAATTATAGATATGAAGATTGGTCACGAAGATGTTGTATGTTGCCTCTCTCCCTACTCATTGGGAGAGGAGGCTTTTTACTGGTATATCAATTTTTTTAGAGGGTTCATTCCCTCATGGGACCTCATGAAGAATGCTTTCCTACAAAAGTATAAGATTCTGATAAGCCCTTCAAAGTTATACCGACAGTTTATGTCCGTCTAGAGGGAAATTAATTAACCCATTGGCTATTTTAATGATCATTTCCATCATTCCTTCATGAGGCTTCAGGATCCATAAATACACAACAATGTTGCAGCCCTACCCGTCTACTATGTAGCATTGGATAATCTCATGTCCGCGTTGGTGAAAAGGATGAATCAGCCACCTGCAAGACTAGTAGATGCTTATGTTGAAGTTGTTAAGGCTAGTACAAACTTGGGGAAAAATATCTCCGGTTTGCTACCCTTTTTGGGTCCAATCACTCACCCAATGCAGGTTCAGGGCCTCAACTAGGCATTTTCTCATCATAGACCACTTATGAACTAGGTGCCTCAGCTGCCCATCGTCCCACACCCTGGACAGCCAATGAATCATGCACCTCCCATGCCTTCTTATTTGTAGCGTCAACAATAGAAAAGCTATCCTCATGTTTCCCAACAATAGCAGACGTACTCTCAGCAGCCGCCAGCGCAATTGTACTTGTCGGGGCCGAAATTTCCCCCTGCACATCAAAACTAGCCGATAGCCTTGCCTGTCTTTCTCCAAAATCAAGTGGTGCAACCAAGCAATATTGAGAAAGAAAAATTGGAAGAGCCAATAGAAATAATAAATAAAATTTCCCCAGAGATGACACACTTGAGAAATCAAAATAAGCAATTGCAGGCTTCCCAACATAGCCTCTAGGCTAATCTCAATTGGGATAGCAGAGACAACAGAGACGGTATGAATAATTGTGAAGTCAGCACCTCTCCTGGAAAAAATTATGACAGAGGACACAATTCAAATCAAAGCTTCAAGAGGAGACCTTCTTAGAGGCAGAATTGCACGTGGAATATGATGCTCAATAATAGAGGTGTCCCCACCCCTCTCGATTAGCCTACTAATAATGAAAAGATGACCAATGGAGTGTATCTTGCTAACGCAGCATTGTTTGGATGGTGCTGAATTCACAAGACCAGCAGGCACTCCGAGTTAGATTGTCCTAAATTCCAGACAGCTGCTGAAATATTTCAAGTGGAGGTCCAAAATGTTGTTGATAGCACTAGTTGTAGGGACATCATCCCATTTGGGCCTTATGACTCTTCCTACCTCATGGTCAATCAAGCTCCCTTTTCGTGAAGCAAATGCAACAAACTTGAGATCAAGGTCAACCCTGTTAAGCGTGAAGAGGTCCAAAAGGTAAGTAACAAGAAAACCTTGGCTCGGCTTTTCGATTTCGTAGATAATGGTTTGGTAGATGAAGAAGAACATGTAGACAAAGTTCATATGTTTCACCAAAGGTCAAATCCCTACTTCCTTAGAAATAGGTAGGCGGGTGGAACCTTTACAACTTCTATCCCACCAAACAATTTTAGTACCCCGCCCGATCCGAATGCTAGCAATAATCTCAGGTTTCCCCATGTGCCCATCCAATACCTCAACAAAGACAAGCCACAAAATCCACCACAAGATCAGGCACAAAGATAGCCTCAGGGTCAGCCCCAAGACCAGCCAAGTCAAACACATACCCAACCCGCTAGTTCGGCCATAGGTCGAGCCTTCGATTCTAAAATCAAGCAAATGGGTGAATATGTAGCAAAGGAGTTCAAGAAGGTGAAAATCAGCCTATCTTCCTTCAAACTACTCAAAGTCCCTATTGTAAGGAATGCCTTCTTTAGGATAATTAATGGAACCTCATCCTCTAAAGTACACAGGAGACATCATCAAAAAGGGTCACCTTTGAAGAACCCAGGTAGGAACCCGTGATCCAGGATATCACAGGGAAAAGGAAGGATGTTCCCTCAAATTAGTCTACAGGTAAACAGCCGGGAAAATAATATGATCCAAATAGTAGGAAAGTTCTTAAGGATCAGCCTTCAGGCCATGCCATGGGTAGGACTAGTGATAAGAAAAAATCTCAAGTGGCTCCGGTGGACATGCCTATGGGCCTCTTTCAAGGAAAACTAGAAACACCACCTTTCCTCACCACTATCCGGATATTCGGGAAGAATTTGCATAATTGCCTCATTGATTCTGGAGCATCAACCAACGTCATGCCCTTGGTTGTATGTAAGGCCCTTGGGATTACCCCCACACCTTCAAGGAAAAAGGTGACTCAATTGGACAAAACAGAGATAAACATTATGGTGAAAATGAATCAAATTCCCATGCAGATTTCTATGGACCCAAGGGTGCAGCAGGTTATTGGCATTCAGGTTGCGGATATCCCCGACGCGTACAGAATTATTTTAGGCTAGGATATCACCCGTGCATTGAACGAATATGCTACAACATACTTTTCTCGTATGTGGCTACCATGGTAGGGACTACCAAACCAAATCTGCATTGATCGAGAGCCCCGCATGAAATTCATGATCACTAAATACAACAACTTGAATGAGGTGTTGTTTGCAGAAATGGAGTTGGGAAACTATTGTCCCTAGGCATATCAAGAAGAAGCAAAAACTCAAGGAGAAGACATGGTTGCATAATTCCTCTTGGTGCAATGAAACTCTCTAATTGATTTAGCTCATGCGCCTCAGGGCATGGAGGTGTTAGTAGAAATCAATAATGAGGAATCTCAAGAAAATGGTACCCTAGGACTGTTGGATGGATTTCGGGATTTTATAGAGAAGTGCATACAAAACCAGCTCAGCTTGGGTGTAAGAATGAATTTCCAAGAGCTCCTTCTCCCAAATCGGTGTAGGGTACATGATGCAACTCATTCTGAATTTGAGTGTTGCTTGTGCCAAACGGCGGTAGAACATGTAAAGAAATTAACTGTTCCTGAGATGGAGATGCCATTGGGGTAGCCCACCCTTCATCATGTCGAATTAACACCGACTATATAGACCAAGGATGTCAACTCATAGCTTAAAGGTAGAGAGTCCAAATTCTGGACATTACGTTTCGATGGATCTAAATAAAAGCAAGGAGTTGGCGCCGGATTTGAGCTAGTCATCCCTTCGGGTAAGTCTTATTTCGTTGCCCATCGACTCCAATTTTATTGCACCAATAATGTAGTAGAATATGAGGCTTTAGTCAATGGTCTTCTTATGGCCTTTAAAAAAATGTCAAAATTCTGCAAGTTTTCGGGGATTCTGAACTTGTAGTCAAACAAGTTAGAAAATTGTATTCTTTCCATGATAGAAGACTTGCAAACTATAGGCATAGGGTTTGGTATCTTTTAGAAGGATTATATGCATTCAATATACAGTCGATCCCTCATGCTCAAAACTACACAGCTGATGCTTTGGCTCAAGCAGCCAGCACGCTGCAACCTCTATCATTATCAGGCCTCAAGAAGTTTACCGTTGAGTTGACGTCTACACCTTAAGTTCCAGATAATGTCACTCATTTTCAAGTCTTCAATGATGATAAGCACATCCTTGAATTTATCATGAGTTCTAATATCTTTGCCACCCAAATCATTGATGAGGCCAATCTGGAGGAGGTTGAGTTAGATATAGAAGGGGTAATTAACCTCAAGACCAACACAATTCCCCGAGGGATGGTTCAGCTTGAACGCATATTTGATTTGGATCATATTAGAGATCAAGATCGGAAAACAAAGAAGGAAGCCATAAGCAACCAGTGCGACGCTCACAACCTCGAGACTGTCGAAGAGATCAAAAATGTTTTTATTTGCAAAGTATGTGCCGCAAAAGAAAAGAAAGGGATTGTGGATGCTCTACGAAAATATCATGATGTGGTGGCATGGAGCTATGAATATCTTAAGACTTATGATACTTCCATCATCACACACACCATCCCTCTCAAATCTGAAGTGAGGCCATTTCACCAAAGGAAATGTCCTATTAACGTCTTGCTCGAACCAATCATATACAAAGAGGTGCAGAAATTGCTTTCAGCAAGAATTATCTTCCTAGTCAAGCATTCTACTTGGGTGGCCAACTTGGTCTCGGTCAGAAAAAAGAATGGAGAAATTAGATTGTGTGTAGATTTCCGCAATTTGAACAGAGCTTCGGAGAAGGACAACTACCTTGTGCCTTCATTGGACAAGGTACTACAAATCATCAACGGCTCCCAAATGATGTCCTTCCTTGATGGGTACTCTAGATACAACCAAGTTATGGTGGAATATGAAGATCGCCATAAGAAAACATTCACCACCAAGTGGGGGACCTTTGCTTATAGAAGAATTCCCTTTAGGCTCATCAATGCTAGTGCAACCTTTCAGTGCGCCATGGACATTGCCTTCAAAGACTTGATTGGAAAGTGCATAATCATCTACATGGATGATTTGATTGTGTTCTCGAAGAAACGGAGTGATCATGTCTCTGATCTATGCAAGGTATTTCAAAGGTGTAGGGAGTTTGGAGTCTCTCTTAATTTGAAGAAGTGTATCTTCGAGGTGATGGAAGGTAGATTGCTTGGACATATCATTTCAGAGTAGGGGATCTCTATAGACCTTGAATGTATCTAATCTTTGTTAAAGATTTTTCCACCAGGTAGCAAGAAAGAATTAAAATCCTTCTTCGGAAAGATCAACTTCGTAAGGAAATTTGTCACAGGCTTTGCTGAGATTGTTAAGCTGCTCAATGCCATGTTAAAACAAGATGCCAAGATTGAGTGGACCCCCAGAGCAAAGCAGGCATTTGAAGAAATTAAGCAAGCAATTGTTGAAGCACCTGTGCTCATCAGCCCAGACAATCTAAAGTCATTCTACATTTACTCATTCGCTTCAAAGAATTCATGTGCTAGCATTCTGACTCAGAAAGATGAAGGGTGGAATGAGCTCCCAATCGCCTTCATGAGTGCTCCGTTGAAATATGTTGAATTACGCTACCACAACATAGAAAAACAAGTGTATGCCCTTGTTAGGGGAGTGAAGAAATTTAGACATTACATCATCCATAATAAGGTGTTTGTCATTGTCCCTGATCTAGCAGTGAAAATGCTACTCGTGCAAAATGAATTAGGTGAATGAAAGGCTAAATGGGTCAAATTGCTCCAAGAGTATGATATGGAAATCCAACCTATGAGGTTGGTGAGAGGGCAGACACTTACTCAAACGATCATTGAAGTAGCAACAGAGACAGGACTCGAACTCACAATGCAGCAATACCAGCTTGAGGATGTTTCCCTGGGAGAATGGTACGAGGACGTCATCTATTATTTGTTGAACCACAAGTGCCCACCTCACTTACAAGGGGTCCAAAAACGTGCTCTTAGGCTGAAAAGTAGCAGTTACATGCTGCAAGGGTCCATTTTATATAAGAAAAATCATGAAGGTGTCTACCTAAGATAACTTGGTAAGGAAGAAGCAAGACAAGTCATGAAGGAGTTTCATGACAAGTTTGGCATTGGCCATGGGTCTAGACCTTCCACTACACATCAGATTCTAAGAGTGGGGTATTATTGGCCGACAATCTTCAAGGATTCTCATGGCCATGTTCGCTCGTGTCATACATGTCAGACTGCCGCCACCAAGGAGAAGAATGTTGTTGTCCCACTACAGCCCATTTGGGAGGTGAGGTCATTTGCGCAATGGGGTCTCGATTTCATTGGTTTGGTAAGCCCTCCATCATCTGCAGGACACAGGTACATTCTTACCGCTACTGATCATTGCACTAGATGGATAGAGGCAATTGCATGTAGAAAATGCACCACTGAGGTAGTTACAAATTTTTTAGAAGGTTTCATTTTAAATCGCTTTGGTTGTCCTTATGCATTGGTATGTGATAATGGACCTACATTTGCTTCATTAAAATTTGTTGGTTGGTCTTTTGATTACGAGATCGCCCTTAAATTTTCATCTAATTACTACCCCCAAGGAAATGGCCTTGCTAAATCCACAAACAAGAACCTGTTCTAAGTGATTAAGAAGTTGCTTGAAAGGAATTCCAAGGACTAGAATACCTAGCTTCGATTTTCCCTTTGAGAAGACCGCACCCACCATAAGGTTTCCCTTGGTGATTCCCCTTTCCACCTCATCTACGGTTTAGAGCTCATATTTCCTATCCACCTAAAAATTCCTACCCTTCAGTTTATCAATGACTTTTATGAAAGGGGAGACCATCGAGAGGCTCGGTTAGCCAAGCTCTTGCATTTAGAAGAAGTACAAGACCGTGCAATAGAAAAATTTTCCAAACATCAAGGCGTGGTTAAGAGATGGTTCGATCTTTGAACCAAAATCAAGGCCTTTAGAATTGTAGATTTAGTCCTATACTGGGACAAGGCCCATGAAAAGAAAGGGGGACACAACAAATTCGACAAGCTTTGGCTTGCCCCTTTTCAAATAGCTAAGATTTTGGGAGACAATTTTTTTTTCCTAAAGACCTTAACTGGTGAAGACGTCTCGTTGCCAATGAACGAGCAGCACCTAAAGCATTACTTCCAAGCCTGAGCTCTGTCGAGCTCTTCCTTGTAAATATTTGTGTATAGGTTAGGTTAGGTTTCCATTTGGCTTGCTTGCATTTTGTTGTTTCATGTTGCTCTGTTTTGCTTGTTCCCCGGCTGTTTTGTTTCGAGGAGGGTGTTCTCTGTCCCGTTGCAGTGGTCGTGCTCATTCAATGAACAGTTCACTTTGTTGATTCGTCCTTAGTGTTCTTCGGCTAAACATTCATTTTGGACTATTGGTCTCTGAAAGTTGCCTAGGAATGATTTCCTCATTTGGACTCTGCCATAGAACTCAACCCTTGGTTGGATCTTTTCACATACATCTCGGATCCTGCACAAAACACATGTTAATTATCTCCAAAGGACTATATAATGGCTACTCTAATACCCTAGTAAGTGAAAAATATTAAGTCTACTCTAGTGACCACTGTGGTTCCCAAACCCATTGTAGGCTTCAATGTTTACACAGTTCAGCAAAAGAGAAGTGAGAAAAGGAAATATTGAAGGAAAGAAGAAAAATAAAATAATGAAATCAAGCGACCGTATGGGTGTGCAGATAACTCTACCGGGGCTCTGGACACCCGGATGGCAGCAAAGCAATATCCGTGGGAACGCAGCGACAACTCTATTGAGGCTATGGATGTCTGACTAGCAGCGGGGCAATGTCTAGGTTACTTTTGGTGTTGGAAAATTTTTATAGCCTACTCGATTGGATTAGCAGCCATTGATCATAATTTCGGTAAAAAGGAATGAATCCACTACACACACTTCTGGGATATCTTGTGCATTGACCCAACTAAGGACCTCATTCTCCTAGTTCACGTTTGGATATTGACCCCTGGTTTGCAAAACCAGAGATTATGGGTTCAAAATGAATACTTATCCTTAGAACGCTCAGGAGCCTTCCCCAGTGGAGTCACCATTTTTTATGCCTTCAACACACATGCCCCGTTCAGAATGGGGACCCTTTCTTCTTTTTTCCTTGCTAGGTCATTTTGTCACCACCTCATTTTACCTGCCCCTGTTTTGGTGTCCTAAATGGTCAATGTGCTTCCAAATTCTCATCTTAAGTTGACCATGTTTCATCCCCTCCAATTTTGTCGAGCCCTGGTCCCTTGCGGAGTTTCCTTGGCAGCTTGCTTCTGCCAATGGCCTTGGGGCCTGTCAGGTCCGCCCGTCGGGTTTCTCTGTCCGGGTTTCCATCAGGTGTTCACCATCCCAAACGATAGAAGGCTTTCGCTTTCCCAAACCCTGGGGGCCAAATTTTCTTTTCTACCAAGATTAACTTGAGTTGTGAATTGGACCACCTTTTACCCCACCGGGCCCATCTCTCTGGACTTCCGCCCCCAAAAATCCCTGTTGTCTCCATCATTTCAAACGACCAACCTATGTCGACACCCCGTCCCCTGGGTCCCAGACTCCCTTTCGCCAGTGGTTTCTGAAATGACTTTGAAGTGGTCATCGAGCAGTTTCCTTTCGGCCTCTTGGCCCGAACCTCCCGTCGCTATCCGAGAATTTAAACCCACCAACCCTCTTCTCACCCATACAGGAATTAATGGGTGTATTAAATGCATGTTAGGAGAATAAATATATAGTTTGGCCTATCATTTTCATATGAAAAGTTAGCCAGAGGAGTTCAGAGTAGATTTTGAGGGGTCCAATGCATTCATCTCTCGCCGCCCTCGCGCCCATTGCCCTCACTCGTCGATCCTTCGTGGATTTTGCAACTTCTCCCACCGGTATTTTGAGGTAGGTTTTTCATACACCCTCCCATGAGTTTCTTTTGTGATTTTTTGCTTAAAAGATGAACAAACGTGGTTTACAAAAACTTTAATTAGGTAAAATAGGATGACACCTAAAAAACCCATGTGTTAAAATTTAAAGAAACCTCCAAAATCATCCTCTAGGATGAATTTGAAACTCTGACTTGTCGTTCTTCACACAGGGAAATCTCTCCCTCTAGGCCTGTGCCATCCCATCACCGTTGAAAACACAGCAAACAAACTTCCAAGTAACCAAACGGCGGGATGCCCTCTCAGGGTCACAAACCCAAACCTCCGTCGGCAGATCGCCATCGAACTTGAACAAATTTGGATTCGGACTTCACCTAAGCTTCTCAGGCTTGCTCCCGCGGGACTCCATCCCTAGGACTTTGTGTCTCTTCTTCCATTCCAAATGGTGTGACAGTCCCATCTCCCCGCCCTTTGGGGCTCGCCTCTCCTCTCGTCATTCGGATTAGTCGAACAACCAAAACGAACTGTCCATCACACCCTTGAGCCCCGATATGCAGAGTTCTATTCATGGATTTCCCTGGTGATTTCATCGTTCAAATGGCTATCTGGCAACGTCCTTCCACCTCCCAGGTCCCAAGTCTTCATTTTCCGTAGAGACCAACCAACTATGAACTTAGGCGTCACTGCCCTTGCCAGGTTTTGTCCACTGGGATTCCGTTCCATCTCAACTAGCACAAAAGGGAGAAGTAGGTCCATCTTTCTGACCTCCATGGTCCACTATCTTGATCACCTAAAGACTTAGCAATGAAATTTGGCGGCCATGCTCGATGCTGGGTCCGACCCATCGGGCCGCCCCCACCAGACTTTCGTTCAACGAAAGCCGCTTTAAATGGCAAAACACCAATGGCTTCCTACCCTTTTAGGCCCGAACACTTGAAACTCAAGTAAACGTTGACCGTCCTTTAGCCTCCCAGGTCCTGAACCCCAGGATTTTGACCCCAGAGTTTCGTTCCCCTTTGGCCGTTCTGATCTTGCATCTTCGAATGCTCCCAAAATGATCCAAATAACCTTTGATTTGGAAACAAATCTTGACCCACGTGCTCAAATTTAACCCTCTCCTGCATAATCCTTTCAAACCATCAAAATTTGAAGTCGGGAGAGATCACATAGATTGCCCTACCCTGTTTGTCCATTAAAACAACATTTTTGTTAGGGAAGTTCGGCCCTTCGGGCCCAGGTTATCCAAAATCCCTCCAGTAGATTACTAACGATGTCTTGAAGTAAAATTATGATTTGATCAATGATATATCACCTAATTGGACTTCATTTATGGAATTATGACTAACATTTGTGTTCTTGTGATTGGTTATGCCCACTGTGCCTTGTTTGCAAGATATATGGAATCGGGTGCAGGACCTTCGAGGGAGGCCGCAGAAAAAGAAAAAGGGAAGAAAGCGGGCAAGGTTCCTCATGGAAAAGAGGATAAGGACCAGATGAAGTACCAATTTCAGGGAGAACCTTTACATTCAAAAATCATCACAGACTGGAAGGAAATTACAAATACCAATATTGGCCACATCGATATTGACGAATTCAAGCAAAGGGTCAGAGTCCATCCTAGGACCGATAATGCAAGATTAATTAGGAAAAGTGGAATTGCTAAGGCTGTGGGTTTTCCCCCGTCCCTCATAGCCCCTAAATTGGTCATGTCCTACCAATAGGCATATCAGCCAACAACACGGACAATAGTTGATACGGATGGAAATATCCTTGTTGATATGTTGGTAGAAGCAATAACAAATACTTTCCACATCCCTACTTTTGAAACAATGGAGATACCAACCATAATGGAGTGTAAAGCAATGTGGGATGAGGACCCGACTGGCTACAAGAAGCTTATAAACTAGTATTGGCTTAAAGAGAAAAGGGGCAGTGCTGCTAAGGTCCCCCAAGAGCTCTTCCGCAATGACTTCCATGAGGACTACCATGACTTGGTCACCATGCTAAATAGAGTAATGGGCCTCCCCACTGCTGCATACTTTCAGGGGTGGATGGTGTATTTCGTAGAGAAGATTCTCTATAGGGAGGAAGATGTCACCACAAAAGCCTCATTCTACTGGGGGCCATAATAAGCGACTGCTTCCACAAGTAGTTCATGAATGTCAAGAAGGCCTCCAAATTCTACATGACATCTTATCTTGTTTACTCACTGGCCGAGTAGAGACAGTATGGTGGATTGTTCATGGAACCTGATGAGGAACTGGGTCGAACATTGAAGGTTTATGACAGATATCCCCAGCTCCAGTTCAGGAATTTCAAGGAGTATTATAGGGTGAACAATGCCTTTGTCGATCACATCATCAGGTTGCTTCGAGCAGATATTGAAAGGAGAGTCTCTCATAGTGCTCGATTGTTCTTGAAACAATATACCTTTTTATTCATTCAATACCCCAAGTTCACATATATTCGTGCCCAAGGTTTCACAGAAAGGTTGAATAAGCTACCCCGGTACCCCAATGACTAGATCATCATGTTAGAACTCTCTTGACAGCTACAGCATGTGCATTCAGTCCTCGGTAGTAGACATTTGGCAGGGATCCCTTATCCCTTAGCCTTTGGCCAAGGTATGTACACATTGCAAACCTCCCAATGTGTTGGGAATTCTGAGAAGGAATTGGCAAAATATCACTTTCGCCTACACACTACTCATCCATGAATGGACCCATATGGGCATGTAAGGAAGGCACTAGGGCCAGGTTACGCCCATTTGCATCACGTCAAATATTTTTGGGTAGACTATCAGGATGACATGGACGTGCGTGCAGACAATTATTTCTTGTACTTGATCAAGTTGAAGAAGATGAAAGCACCATCATGGACCCCAGGTACAATGTAGTCACCAACTTTCTGCTACCAGCAATAGATTTGGATGAGCAAGAGGTTGATGACCTCGATATTATAACCAAGACAATTTAGGCTCATACCAAAGAATGGGTTAATGCACAAGCGGCCCGATTGAAGCAACAAGGGGTTGTCCTATCATATGAGGGGCTCAAGAGTGAGCCTAGTGCTACAGAGGATGTTGCTGCTACAACCTCAACGGGAGGAACATCCAAATCTCCTCCGCTCACAAGATCAAAGAAGAGGAAAGGGGATGAGGCAGAGCAGTCACCAAATCCAAAGGTATATTCAAGAAAATATTTGGAAGGTTCACCATCAAAGAGGCACAAATAGGAGGGAAGCATCGCAAGATAGCCAAAAATTCAGGAGGATCCCCTTCACGAGGGTAAGGAAGGGAAAACATATCAACTAAAATCTCCTCCAGCTCTCCTTGTTTCTGCTGCTCTTCCATCCATTTCCCAAGCCATGGTTGCCACATCCCCACCGATGGTGGAAATCTCAGTCCATCTCACAACCTCTCCACCTCCATGTATCCCACTATATCACTTCCACTAGCAACAACGACAATGCTAATGACTGCACTAGCATTGCCAGAGGCTTTCTCGCGGCACATGCATAGTGCCCCCTCTAAAATTTTAGAAATATTCTTGGATCCCACCATCCAAGCTACCATAGCACAGGTCCTCGCCAATGCTTTGCCCTCGAAACCTCTAACGGGACCACCAACAATGGAAGCCAAATTGCTAATCTTTGAGGAGTGGGAGAAGCAGGAGATGGAGACCTCAAAAGCATTGGAGGAGGAGGTCGATGAGTACCATGAACATCTAGAATATGAACACCGAAAATTTGACAAAGTGGTTTATGAGGAGGAAATGAGGTCTTTTGAGGGCAGTGATGAAAGATATCTTGGTACAGAAATCATGCAAACATTTGATGATGATCTCGAGGAAGAAATGGTTTGGTAATTGAAAGATGTCGAGGAAGAGGTAGAAAAAACTCCTCCCAGAGAAGAAAGGAAAGAAGATGACAAGGCAGCAGAAAATGTGGAACTCCCTACAGGGGAATAGTAGGGGGATGTGTCACCTCCTCATAAAGAAGAAGAGAATGTAGAAGAGGGAAAACCTGAGGGTGAGATTCAAGCTGGCAAAGGCCTCGAAATTAAATAGCCTCAGGAGTAAGTGCATAAGGATGAACAAGATGAAGAAAGGGAAGGAATGGAGACTGAGAAAGAAGAAAGTCTTTGGGAGTGATTTCCTACTAAGCCTCCCATCAAACACCTTGTGTTTTTCCAAGACTCCAATGAGGAAGACAAAGAAGACACTAAAATGGAAGAAAAGGCTCCATGAGATAAAGAAATAGAGATTCAAATGAAGGAGGGTGAGGGTGATCGTGAATTGCCTAAGGGAAAATCTATTATGCCTGAATGGCTGGAAAGGTAGCTTGAGAAGAAAAATCTCACCCAAAAGGATCCAAGAGCAAGACTGGAGGCTATCTTAGCCCGGGCACATATCACTACCAAGAAAGAGAAGAAACCCAAAATCAGATCCAAAGTAACAATGGATGTTTCTGGATCCAGGACCATCCAAGTAGTCATGCCCATAGTAGGAGAAGAGGGGGTAAGTTATAATATTTCCACTATTGACCTAGGAACAACTACAAGGGAACAAAGAGTGGAAAACCTTCAGGAGTTTGTCGCTACCGTGGTGCACTTGATACATCAAGACAAGGTTTCGAAAGAGGACCTAAAGGCACAAGTAGCTAACCTGACAGCATACATTTAGCAATGGTCCTCAACAGAAGAAATTCCCACCACATCTGTGGCTCCGCCCCAACAATTGTCCAAAGAGAAAATTGACAAGCTGGAAAAGAGAAAGAACCTAGACAAAACTATTGAAAATTGGTTCCGGCAAGTTCTATACATCGGAAATATGGGTATCAGTCGGGTTGTTTGAATAGCCAACAAGTTCCTAGACTTACAACAGTATCTAGAAAGCACAAAGAAACTTTGCACTGACTTCCCTATGACGTATAGATCCACCTACTCAAAGATCAAGGCTATCCTTTGATTTCCAAGTGCCACATGGGAAAAGAAACTCACATTCAAGAGGGACGATCATTGGCTCGTGGATGTATGGAAGAAGGACTTTGAGAACAAGAAAGAAAGGTTGGAGCAATTGCTTGAGAAGGTGGATCCGGATATTGAGTGGGTCGAAGAGATTAGAGAGAACTACGCCCGATATTTGATGCTGATGACAGGGTATGACATGCCTTCTATGCAAATAGATTTGGAGAAAACAAAGCCCCACTTTCAAAATGGAATGGAGGACGGGATGTCAACAGAGATAACCAAGGATTTCATGAGTTTTTTCGCCCGCGCCTTCACCCAGTCAGAACTGTTCAGGGACCACACTACCAAGTATGATGAAGACTGGAAAAGGCTTGTGGAAAACTCCAAGGAATGGAGTTATCAATTGCTACGATCCGAGATTTTGGAGGTTGAAAAACTCTAGCCGGTAATTCTGAAGTTCATGGAGTATACAGCTTTGAAGAAGCAGGAAGGCAACCCTATTATTAGTGAAGAGCTTCAAAAGGAGTAGCTACAGCAAAAGACAAAATGCTACAGTGTTGTCACTAGAGGACAAAATAGGGATAAATACAAGGTTGTATTTTAAAATTGTAATATATTGGGGGGTAGGTAGAACCCTAAGTTGTAGTGAATCTTGGCCACACAATGGGATTAAATCCTAGCCATTTGTTCTACTTTTTGGACACTATAAATAGGGGGTCTCCTCTCATTTTCAAAGAGAGTTGAGTTTTTGTAATGACATACTGCAGAAATTTCTAATAAAAATACATTGACTTGCTGCATTTTCTGAGTTCTCCACATGTTTCATGATTCAATCTCCCATTGTTAGATGCTTTAGTTAGATTTACATTGTTGTTTTAGTTGGTTACAAATTGCTTAGATAGATTTGTTAGATGTTATTTTGTGGTCATAGAAATTTATGTTATGTTGATGCCTTCCAGTCCCTAATTTTTGCCATTTGCTGCTGGTGGATGGTCTTGTAAAGTTACTCTGGGCTAAAACTTGAAGTTGCTTTTAAAATTTTATCTTTATTCATGCATGTATGTGGTGGATGAATCATAAAATATCTACAGACCTTGGAAGATACCACAGATTTCATGATACTGTAGGTTTTTTGGTTAAGTGGAATCGTGTTTGAAGGAAGCTATCCATAGCAGAACCTCCATGATCACTATTCATAGTTAGTTGGAGATCCAGGAACCTTTCCTCTTCCCTGCTCTTTTTTCCTTTTTTTAGAAGTAGTCTTTGCTAAGGTTCATTGCACATTGTAAAACCAAAACCTAAGGGAAACATTGGAGTTTCAGATCGTTGTTCAAACCTACAACAAAGTTCACCTTAACTCCCATCTCAGAAACTTCAAATTTTAAGATCCACTTTGTATCCATCTACGTAAGTCCTCCCTATGATTACCAGAAAAATCACATCAAACATCAACTAAGGAGTTCCATGCAAGTCATGACCTGACAGCTGAGATACCTTGGGTTGATTTTCAGCAACTTGTTGTCAGAAGTCTCCTTTCAAGAGAGGTAGTGCATCTACGCACTACCTGTGTTGAGAAAGTGTGTGAAAACACCCATCAATAAGTTTAACTATAGTCCTATTGAATGGGAATTCCTTGCAATTATCTTTTCCACTCAAAATATTTGACATTACATGCACAAAATTGGTAGAAAAGATAGATTCCTTAAAATATCTACTCAGTAAAGCAACCCTAACATGTTGACTAGAAAAATGGGTGATGATTTTAAGTGGGTTTTATATAGAGTATGTTGATTGAAAAGCAATGAAAGGACAAGTGATAGCTGACCAACTTGCATATTTTCCAACAAAAGCATATCGTCCTTTAGTGTATTATTTCCTTGATGAATCTATCTTCATGGTAGAGACCTCTACTACATGGAAACCATACTTTGATGGGTCCTTCAAAAAGAATGGTTCTAGAGTTGGTATCCTCTTTATTAGACCTCAAGGGGACTCAATACCTAAGTCATATAGAATAGAATTCACTTGTACCAATAATATGGTTGAATATGAATCATTGCTCATGGGACTCTGAATGGCTATCAAATGGAAAATCAAGAACCTTTAGGTTTATGGTGACTTACAATTGGTTATCCATAAATTCAATGATGACTATGATACAAAGGATGAAAATCTTACCCCCTACAAGAGGATGGTTGATAGTTTCAAGAAGTATTTCAATGTCATTGTCTTTAAGCAAATTCCAAGAGTTTAGAACAAAGTAGTTGATGTAATGGACACTATAGGATCTTTCTTGGATATACCTAACAATGTGTTGCAGTATGAGTTCTTGATGGAACAACTATTAATCCCTATGTTTGATGTCCCTGAATTTGAGCTTGTGTGTGAAATTCTTGGTCTTGATTCTCCTTTGTATAAATAATTTTATAACTACCTACATGAACAAATTATCCCTCTTGATTTTTCCTCTAACCAATGCAAGACCTTTATTCGACAAGCCTCTAAGTATGTCATCATTGGTGATACCCTTTACTATCATAGCCGAGATATCACCCTCCTTAGATGTCTTGATTCAAATGAAGCACAAATGGATTTACATGAGGTAAAAAATGGTATATGCAGAGCTCACTCTAGTGGTCCTACCTTATCCAAGAAGCTCATGCGAACGGGATACTATTGGCCTACTATGGAACATGACGCATATAATTTTGTTAAGAAATATCGACAATGCCAAGTACATGGAGATCTTGTGAATGCACCTCCCCAGGAATAGTTGAAATGAAAAAGACAACTAAGAGGGGGGTGAATCAGTTGTAGCAAATTAAACCTTCAAAACCCTCAACAATAATCAAATCCACATGCATTTATTCAACCCTTATTTTGTTAATATAATTAAACATGAAATACAAATAACAAAAACTAAAATCACAACACCATACACAAGATAACACTATATTTACATGGAAAAAGCAATGAGGGAAAAACCACGGTGAGGATTATCTCACAATATAAGTAATAGAAAAATTGATACAAAAGGGGCTCACTGCCAGAATAGGACACACTGTCCAAAAGGTTCACAGCCATGGCTCACTATCATAGAAATAATACAAGAAGTTAGAAGAAGAATGTTACACAAATAACACTTCCCAATGAAAAAATGAATCCACCGCAATTGCTTGCACACTTTCACATTCTTGCATGAATGATTTTGAATGCCTTTAGCTCATTACCTTCAAGAACCCTAACATTGAAATTCACACTGCATTGCTCAAATTTGCATCACACATCACTCTCATCAATCTCGCATCTATCTTGCTTCTTACTTCTTTATTCTATTAACTCACAACAACACAATACATATTTATATCGACCACAACCTCAAAAACCTTCTCCAATGTCACCAACTAGCCGTTATACATACAAATTCAAAGTAGGTCAATACCTAAGAATTCCTGCGGTGGATATGAATGAAGGTTACCTACATAGACCCTTAATTAGGACCCAAATAGATTCCAACACACTTCAACATGCTTCCATAAGCTCGCATGTAGTGTTAAACACAAGGTCGACCAACACCCATGCAAAACACCATAAACATTAAGTACATGCTTCCTCAAATCAATCTGAAACTTTTAGGCAACATAATTCACTTGAACACAATCCAAAATAATCCACAAACTACTTAAGATTCATCAAACACTTTATCCAAGCTTGCATCATACAAACACTTCAACTTAGAACAACTGGTAACCCTTATTTGCAAACTAACAAATGAAACTCACTATGTACTGCATCAAATCAAGTAGAAACTTGAATACAGAAAGATATAAGCATTATAAGAAACTTCCCAAGTCCACACAACCTAAATCCAAACAATAGAAAAATGTTAAGCAAATACATTTCTCCCAGGCCATAGAAAACATCACTGAAAGACTGACTAACACATTGGTGAAAATATCTCACACTGTACTATGATCTAGAAACTCAAATTCTCAATATAGCAACCTCTACCAAAATTGAATAACTTGTAATATCTACACAAGCATAGCATGAAAATAGAAGAAGCATGAAGCACAATACCAAAGCACACTATGAACACTTGCACAACACAGTTTACTCTATTTATCAAATTTTCTCAAAAGCACTTGGGAACCAAGTACCAGATACATTATCTTAGCTCATTACTTCATTCCAACTCATCTTCAGACTCTACAACAAAATATAGCTCCATGTACTCACAACACTTCCTCAAGACCTCAACTATACATGCACAACCTATTTTCCTCTTTTCACAATTTTCTCAATATCCTTGACATCTTCATCCCATAGTTGACATCAATGACAACACCAATCAGTAAAATTCCTATTGACATCAATGAAAACACATTCATACTTGCAATAGGAACTTCATCCAATTACGTCACTATGGCCCTTCTCTCAATGGGGACTCAACCTCGTGGGAAAGATTCACCCTACATCCGCCAATGGTCATAAATTCATCATCACTACAATTGAGTACTTATGAAATGGATCGAAGCTATCTTGGTGACCTACATTACCAGAAACAAAATATACAAGTTCATACTCAATTATATCATATGTCAATATGGTTTCCCACAATCCATCATTACAAATAATGGTCATCCTTTCAAAAATTAGGATGTCCATGATTTGTGCGATAAATTCCACATACATCACCATTTTGTCACCCCATCTTACCCCCAAGGTAACAGTCAAGCCAAGGTGTCTAATAAAACCATCCTTAAAATCCTAAAGAAGACTATCGAAAGAGAGAGAGAGAGAGAGAGAGAGATTAAACTTTATTTCAAGAAGATAATTTTTTTTTGTTTCTAATTGGTTAAAAAAAATATATTAATAACTAATTAAACAAGAAAAAACAAAACTTGTTGCAATAGTATTGTTGATGGAAAGTATTAATAACAACTAAATTAAACTTTGTCCACTTTTGAAAGATATTTTATCTATTTCCTCATATGCTCATAAAGGAAGATAGTGAATGAATAAAACATTTTTTTCTTATATTTATCCACTACTAGCAAAGTAAAGTATTTTCAAGATAACTATTTAAAACTCTAATACAAATTTTATCTTTTGAGTTCTTGAATTTCCTAAAACAACTATAACCAACATGTAATCTTCTTTGAGAGCCATAGAGTAGGTGTTCTCCAACATAGCCTTCAATTTTAACACACAAACCTGAAATAGAAAGATTAACAAAAAAATTACAACCTTGGCCAATGGGGATCTCCACCTACCTTTAGGGTTGATTACAACCCACCCTCGAACTAGGGGTCACATAGCCTTCTAGGGAGCACATACCCATTTCACAATTCTAAACCAACACTTAACACTTAGATTCTCTAATGAAAATATACCACATCATATTTCACATTACAAGTTTTTGCACAATACAACATTCTTTCATTACCATATCCCTTATTCCTCCATATTATACACATAAATAGTCATTTATATAAAAAATTAGACAATGTGGGTACTCATACCCAAAAGTAAATCCCCACACAAAAACACAACATAGTGTCACAAAATATTCACCATTTATTTTCACATAGATATCACAAACAAACAAAACATTCTAAACATTCATTTGCACATCAATACAAATATCTAGCAAGAGGCTTAGACCCTACCTTGAAAATGTTATCTGAATTGATAAAGACTCCCCAAGCCTTCTCCTTCCAACCTTTCCTTTCTTTGTCCTTCTTTCGTTCCTCTCTCCTAGAAATTACTTCTACAAAAATTAAATTCTAAAGAAAACCAAGAACAACAAGAGGGAAAATCTCCTTCTCCATTCAAGGAAGAAACATAAATAGAAAGGGAGGAAAAAGTTCCTCTCCTAACTACCCCAACCACCAAATAACTCCCCATTTTCGTCACCCATTTGAAATAGGAATTTTAAGGTGATTAAAAACATTTAAAAATGTATTTTTAAGGTTTAATAAACCCCTTACCCCTATACCTAGCACCTAGGGTGACTTTTAGATTATAAAAACTTAATCAATTCACATAAAAATCACATGAATCTCTAAAAAGGAAAATACTATATAAAACAACTCACAAGAATAATAAAAATAAGAACTTTCTCACAATTAAATGATATCACAACACATTAAATGTTAGGGTTAGAAAGCAGATATCTAACAGTTAAATGCAGATTTGATCAATAAAACAAAGAAATAAAAAACACAGAAAATTATAGTAGAAACAAGACAACATAGAGAATTTAACGTGGTTCACCCAATCTGGGCTACATCCACAAAACCACAGCCATCCAATGATTTTATTATCCAATGTAAAACATATTACAATCTTGCAAATAATGCCCTACTGCAACCCCCATCCAAACCGCTTATAACAAGCTTTTTAGAAGCTTCCAGAATTAGGGTTTTACAAAGTCAATTTTTTTATTTTTCAGTCGCCACATACCAACATTAAACCATGCAAAAAATATTCATAACATTAAAATATGTACACAACACATGATCTTAATTCCTTCATATGAATTAAGATTGATAGTTACGAGAAATAGCATAGATGGAATTAGCTATGTGACCCCTGAATTCTATTGGAAAATTTACCTGCTCATTCAAACATAAATGTTAGTATATCATAGTAAATGATAATAGTTAAAGCATCAATAACTAATTTTAAAATATATCAACAATAGCATTTCAAAAAAATTGTCATTTTTCAAAAATCCTTATCTATAATAGCTCTACGAAATCATATAAACCATCACAAATAAACACATTTAGCTCATTAAATCTTATCTCAATTATCATATACTGAATATTCTCATAAAGAAATCATCTAATAATTACAATGTAATTACAAATAGCAATAATCTACTAAAATTTATCATCTAATTAATATCCAATGATAACCAAATCAAATCCATATAAGCATAAAAATATCAACTATGACTATGAAACAAAACCATCATCCACCATACTCATGTTTAATTTCCAAACATAGGAAAACATGAAAATATCAAACAAGATTCATAGTATCAAAAAAGAAACATAGAATCAATAGGATCATAGAAGGTGGGGTCTCACTTCTTTCACTTCACAAGGTCTTAACCATCGTGTTTGAACTTTTCCTTTAAGACCTTTTTATCTAGAGTCAAACATCAGTGTCCAATCTTCTTTGTGTGATTTATTTTCCTTGATATGATGATCATGCCATGATTTCTTTTATTGCTACATCAATTTGGTCTATTGTATGGCTCCCAATTTAAGTTTCTCTGATTCATTTAATTACAATAATTTTTCAACTTGAGCTTTGTTTAGATTCAAAGTCACATCCATAGCTATATGTGATATCTAGAACTTAAACTCAATAGGAAAGATAGGTTTCTTTTTTAAAATTAGTTCATATGTTTAAAGCTTGTATTTGATTTCCAAGTAGTATTATATACCCAAACAACTCCATGCGATTTCTTGGTCCAATCTTTTCTATTAGTTGAAACTATTTTGTGAGAATATTTTCAAGCTCTTAATTAGTCACTTCCACCTAACCATTTTCCTAAGGATAGTATGGTGATGACTTTTATTGATTACTTGAAAATGGTCAATGATAGTTAAGAAAACCTTCAACATGAATTCAGGCCTACACTCTATCACAATAAATCTAGGTGCTCCAAATTTGAGGAATATTTTATTGTAGAGGAAATTTGATCATTGTTCTTTCTTGGCTACTTTGAATGCTTGAACTTTTATCTACTTTGTAGGATAGTCTATGCACACAAGTATGTACTCCTTCCCCTAATATGGTGGATCAATGCACACTATAAAGTCCAACCCCCACTTTTCAAATGGTTTTAGGACCACCCCAAGATGGAGAGGCATTTCATTGGATGTTGTTAGTCTCCCTATTCTTTGTCACCCATCACATGGTCAAATATATCTTTTAACATATTTATACATTAAGGGATAGTATATTTGTTGACGAAGGAAATGGGTATCCGAATTTGAAGATTCAGATTTGTTCCAACATCAATCAATGGAGTATCTACCCACCTACACACACATGCAAATAAAATAAACTAACTAAAAATACATGCATGCAAATGGATTTTTGTCTCCATTTCCCTCCTATCATCCAAGATCTCGTGTTGCTGAAAAGAATTTTCTCTCAGAGCACTGTGCACAATAGGCTATGGTGAATGGAGATTAAGAGATTGAATGCAAATGATATGGAATAACAGAAGAAAACATGGTAAACTAAAATGCTAACATACAACTATCTTATGAGCTAAAATGCTAAAATGATATTAAAAGAGTGTCAAAAATGCTAAGAGCGAATGTAAGGATGCAAAGATCGTCAATGTTGTAGATCAAGAAATGAGAAAGGGCAAGGTTTAAATAGACCTCCTCAGGGGTGGATCCAGTATTAGGGCGAATGTGGGATAAATATGGAAAATGGTAAATAAAGAAAATGGATAAATATATGAATTGATTTATGAATATGCAAATGGATTTTAATAAAATATGTAAATGTATTGACATTTTAATGATCATATATTATGCAAATGGATTTGATGGAGTTTATGAATATGAATAAATAATAATTTAATTATTATGGATTTATAAATGATTTAATGAGATGGATTAATATTTATAAAATGGTTATGCATGAAAAATATAAATATGAGATGAATTATATATAGAATGGATAATGGTACTAATAATGGATCCACATATTGATAAAAGTTTTGATATTATTAGAGGAAATTTTTATGTTTCTACAATATCTAATCCCTAGGATCTTGTGGGAAGTTATTTTTGTAGAATAATATACTCCAAAAGGTTCATCATGACAAAATTGCATGATGTAGGTTTTTCAACTCTTACACACCTGTGTAAACCCAAATTAGGTCCATATTTAAATAGAAAACTATTAATCCATTTGAAAATTATTATATTATCTAACCAATATCCTCTTCTTTGTAGAAAAGTATGAGGAAAATGCTCGTGTAGATAAATAATTAGCTACATCAGAAAACTAAGGGGTATGTATAGACATAGAAAAAAGATGCCCATCTAGAAACATTTTTTTAACCATTTCATCTCCTTCCTCCTAATGTTGTATCCTAGATATAAAAAATATATGTTACTACATTAAAAAAAATTAGGTTTATCTATGATAGTTATGTTGAATTCCTAGAGAAGTACCAACCATCTTATTATCCATCCACTCATAAAAGGTTTATTCATTAGGTATTTAATAGTTGAATGATTTGTATATATCAGTACCTTATAACATGTGATATAATGGAAAAAATTATTAAGGGTGTTGTCAACAACTAAGGATTCCCTCTTTGTAGTAGTGTAGTTTCATTCAATAAGAGTCAATTTTTAGCTAAAGAAATAAATAGAATACTTCCCCCTATCTTCATCTCCTGATTCAAGGACCACACCAGTGGCATTATTTGAAGCATCTATGCAAATATTAAACGGTAATGCCTAGTTGGCTCCACACAACACTAGGGCAATTATAATTTTTTTCTTAATGTTTTCAAATGAGGTTTGGTATTTCTCATTCCAAAAAGACTCAACATCCTTTTGAAGTAAAGAAAACATGGATGTGATTTTGTTGAAATTTTCTATGAACCCACAGTAGTAACCAACATGCCCAAGGAATCTACACACATTATTTTGTCTTCAAGCTAATAACCTTTATATTACCTTGATGTATTTAAGATTAAATTTAATAATATTTGTAGGGATGTGACGTCCTAGAATAATCCCTTGTTGAACCATAATAAGACATTTTTCATGGATGAGGGATAGTTGGTGCTCTTCACATCATTAAAGGAATTTATGTAAGTTTTGTAGTACATTTTTGAAGGTGTTGCCATACATTGATAATTTATCCACATAATCATTCACTAGTTTAATAAAAATAGCCAATACTACTCTATGAAATATAACAAGGGTGTTACAAAATCCAAAAGGAAGAACTTAATATGTAAAGGTTCTTTGTGGACCTGTGAAAGTGGTCATGTACTATTCTTTTGGAGCCACTTGTATTTGATTATACCCACTAAAACCATCCAAGAATGGAAAATAGATTTTTTTGGCTAGATTATCTAGGACTTGATCAATAAATGATTGAGGAAAATAATTTATGTAGGTTAATTTATTGAGTTCTCTATAGTATACGCAAACTCTATTTTCATCCTTTATTTAGAATGACCACCAGAGGTGAGACCCATTGGTTGTTAGATATTTAGTAAATGAATCGAGTACTTGTAGAAGTTTTTCAATCTTTGTTTTGACTATTACCCTAAGTGCAAGATTAAGTCTTCATTGGGGTTGGTGAACTGGTTTGACCTGCTTAGTGTAAATGTGATGCATGTAAATTTTTGGATGTATTCCTCTCATGTCTTTATAATCCAAAGAATTATTTAGACCAGTTTACCATAGCATTGAATAAATAAAGCTCTTATTATTTTGTAAGCCAACTACTAATGTTTATATTTTTTCTCAGTAATACCATAATGTTTTTAGTCTCCAAATGACTAAAGGAGATCATATAGGTTTTACTCATTAAAATATTAAGGGGGAAATGGTGAGGTTGCATCATATAGAAGGTGATGATATATTTAAGGAAACACTCACTTTGTGGGATTACATCAGCAAGAGGAAAATAAAATATTAGGAGTCCAAATCCTCCTTTCTATTTTGGGAAAATTTCACTATTCTCATTTGGATGTGGCTTTATAGAGTGTAATTTGTGTCCATGTTCTCTTAATCGCCTATGTCTCGAGAATTTTTGATGTGTCTATTTTTTTTAATTCTAATTTGTCCTTTATTTCATCATGGTGTATTTTGATTACAACCATTGTCAATGAGGCTAATTTTTCTTGTTTGTTGGCATAAATTGGTTTATCTACCTAGATTTGATCAAACTTATTTATAAATGGTTAGGAAAGAGGATACAATGATAATTATTTGTTGTTCAAGTCATTAGAAATGGTCATTCCTCTTAATTTATAATCTACTAGAGTAGCAATTGTGGCTAACCAAGGTCTTCCTAGTATTGATCAATAATTAGCTTTTGGAGTCAAAAATTTGATAACCTAAAAATATATAAGATATTTTTAGGTTTCAGCCATGACAACGATATTTTCTAAAACTCCTTTTGAGATGGAAATAGATTGGTATGTCATTTATAAAACATTTCTTGTAGGTTAGAGGTTTTTCAATGACAAAATTTCCATAATTTCTACTATCATAACATTAATACTAGCTCCTAAGTCTACAAGCATATTAGAAAGTTCAATTCTATTGATAGATACTATGATTACATGACTACTAGGTTCATCGTACTTAGGTAGAAAAAATTTTCCTAAAATAAGGTCAACTAAATATCCATCAATCTGGATAGTATTAATCTATTTTTCTTTGGACCTAGTGTTTTTATGCACAGTTGTTTAACAAGTTGGTTGAGCTCAGGTATTTATTTGATTTCCTATAGCAACAAAACTTCAATGTTTAACCACTTGATTTATTGTAGAAGGTGGGTCTCATTCACAGAGATTGGTTCTAAAGGACAATTGATATTAACTCTTTTAAGCCTCTCTAAAAAAGGAGCTTGTTTGAAGGCATGTTTATTTTTTATTTCAAAATTGCCTTTTCAAATAGATGTGGAAGAGATTTTTGTAGTTTTTCTAGTGTGATATTTTGGAGGATCATAAAAATTTCTTTGTAGGAGCTTCAAATAAAATTATTGGGTAAGAAGCTTTGAAAGGTAACTCCAAAGTTTTGTTATGAGGAGATTTTAGATTAATTATAAAAGATCATTCTAGAGTAGTGCTAGGAGGAAATTTTAGAGCAGTTTCAGTAGACAATTCAAGAGTAGTTTGAAATCCAATCTCATCAATGGGTATTCTATGTGGTTCCTTAGCGAGTTTCTTATCATTCCTTTTTACAATATTAATTTTATAATCTTAGAGTATCTCTTCTTCTCCACTTGTTATTTCAACTATGGTTGGTTAACATAAGGTTTTTCTTGACCTAATTTACATAACTTTATAATGTATTGCATTAATTCTATCCATATTCTCCTATTTAGTTGAATAAACAATTGATTTTTTTCTATTGTTTTTGGGGTTAGTAGTTGGCTAGGTTAGTAGCGAGGGTTATGTAGCTTGGTCAGACGACTGATGTTGACTCTGTGAAGGTGGTAGAATAGGTTGTTATTGATTCGGTATGCAATAAGTTCCCTAATAAAATTGGTTATGTGGAGGGTTGCATTACGATGTGGAGTTTGGAGGGAACCATGACTATCGCAGTTGGTTGATCCATTATGGAGTTAACCACTATTATTCATCCATTTTAGGGGTCCCCAAGGATATATTCCCTAGTTCTATGAGCTTTGATACTAAGGCAAAGGTGTTTTCCACTAATTATTATTCCAACCAAGTTAAGTTTTCCAAGAGGGATTTGATGTTTTACTAAAGGAGAAATTATTTTCAAGCCATTATCCCATGTAATTAACTTCTTCCTCTACTAGAGAATACTTTTTCTTAGATTTTTTAATTGTCTAGAGCAAGTCAAATTGGTTTTTTAAGTGATTTTTATCACAAATTTGACAAACATCTATCTTGTCTGGAGGACACTCTCGTAGTATATGTTTATTCCTACATCTTGGACAATAAATCAAAATTATTTATGATTTTAAATATTCTTAGCATGTATCCCATCGAGATTGGTATTGAATTAAACAATTATGTTAGTTTTCAAATTTTTACTTTCCTCACTTATCTCATTTGTTCCTCTCATCATACTAGACTTCCTGATTCCTCCTCTAATTATGGAGTAATTTCTACAAAATGTAAAAATATCATCAAGTCCCAATTTGGCTGTCTCCTTTACCCATTAAATTGAGGACTCATCAAAATTCCTCTTCTATTCCTTTTAAAAATATGGTCTTAATCATTTAAGAGGTGTGACATTTTCACAATTGTATTGTTTTAGCAAAAAAAAGGAATCTATCAAGGAAATACTCTAGACTCTCATCTTCTTTTTGTTTGAGGTGGGAAAACTCTTACTTATTATGACTAACCCTATAGTAATTTTATTTGTCTAGAAATATTGTTTTTATTTTTGGACAAGAGTTGATTGATCTAGAAGATAATCCCATGAACCATCACATAGATGAATCCTTCAAGGTATAAGGGAACACCTTCAAGCTTTGATTATCATTTTTATAGTCATATGTTTGGTAGAGGACTTTGAACTCAAAGATAAAATGGTTTGGGTCCTCTAATAATAAACCATGAAAGGTAGGTATATCTATGGGAGAATTTTTAATCATGGGAGAATATTCATATGCATTTAAGTTAATCAGGTAAGTAAATTTTATTTCTACCCTCCTTGATTCACCTTCATTGTCTCTATTATTGTTATTCATGATGTAGGTTGAATTCCTTTCTAGAATTTTTTTTTCTAATTTTTTTTATTTGAAGTCTTAAGTGGGTCCTAAATGACCAACTATTGTTGGTAAAAATCTTCAACTAAGACATCTTTTTCTTTTTTTTGGTGTTTTTATTTTTTCACATTTGTGGTTGGGGGTTTTCACTACAAAATTTCAATAAGGTCCCATTTTATAACCATGTAGAAGAAAGAGGACTTGCTATTTGTTGTATTTTATTTTTAGAAGTTCTATCTATCTAAGCTCGTAATATACACTTAGTGTAAAGAATAGTCCCTGAAAATGGCATAAAAAAGTGACGAGGTGTCAATCAAGCCTTGCACTTTAGTCAATTAATGTCAATCGGATTGGTCTCCAAGGCTATATGTAAGAGGAATTCAAATGTTCTATTCTAATGCAAAATTTCAAACTAAAAAAAGGGTGCTTGTGCTAAAATAAATTTTAACTAAAAAAATATTTCAAGATTCTAATCTACAGAAACATTTGTAATGTAATATACAAAAAAAAAGTTAAAACTATTGCAATGGAATGAAACTTTTAGCTAATTAACTGCTAGAAATAAAACCTTTCAATCTATATTATTTCACTTAACTTCTAATCCTTTTCAACAATTTTAAATAACTCAACTTCTCTAAGCCTAAATTATGTGCTCACTTCTCATTTCTATGGAACATAAGACTCTTATACACACGCAAAAGAACATAATAGACAACAAATAATTTTATATAGATATGGAATGTAAGATTTTTAAATTACATAAATATATAAAAGAACATAACAAACAATATATAGACAACATGCATAGACTTAACCTATAGGTACAAACGATATGAACACAATTACTTAAATATAAATATAACGGATAACCAAACTACTTATCTCTATCACATCATTTTGATTCCTTAGTTGAGTGGCCAACTCACCAAAGGATAGAATTCTTCAACTTAAAGGATGATTAACAAGATTGTAGCAATAATTTTAAAAATAGGAAACAACAACACATATAGCTAAACATAACACTTCTATATTAATTTGTGCATCAAAAAGTATTTTTATTGAACATCAAGAAAAGATGTGTATACTATGACTTAACACCTAAACTATAGCATCATGGTCAAAATGTAATGATATTATTGAAAGTTTGTTATATGAAATCATCAATACAATTTTAATTGCACATTAAATGAAAAATTATCTCAAGGAAATAATCATCAATTAGGAGTCTTCTATCTTTATTATATTTCAAAGAATCAACAACCACTTTGTAATTCCTTGCAGTTTTCTATAGTTTTCTATAATCAAAGAGATGGTTTCCTCCAAAACTCTTTTTTCATAATGTCCTGCAAAAATTCTGGAACAAATATGGAAGTTTTGAAACTTTTAGAGACATTGCATTGCAAATATTTCAAAGACATCACATTCTGGAGCTTTCATAAAATCCAACTTTATTGAGCATTACATATTGCCATATTTTCACATAAACATAAATTCCTATCATAATCATTAGTATTAAAAATCCTTATTAATGTAACAAAGATAACACACACTTATATATTATTATTAATCAATATTATAGATAATTTACTTTATAACCATATTAATTCTAGCATGACAAAGGTTATGTATGGTCAAGAAAGGACAATTTTATCTTCATAATAAGGTTAATATTTATACCTCATCACATATACATAAGCATAAATAATCTAGAATAATTAATATGATAATATGGGGGTTTGTATTTTTTTATTAATAAAAAATTAAATGCAATGAGTAGTGATGCTTAACTTTATGACCAAAGAATGTTAAATTTGATGAATATTTTGGATCTTGATTGTTTTTGCATTAAGAAGTGTGGTCTATTTTTTAGTGAAATGCCTTGGATATCACCCTAAATTTATATTCTATTTAATATCATGTCCATGGTATAACTTAGTTATATGATTGTGCATTCATCCTTTATGTGTCGATTCAACCTGGACAATGTTTGTTTTTACTCTTCTACTCACCTAGTTGACCTATGTGCTCTTCTCTCATCTAGTATCTAATGATTAGTAATATTTAGAAATACCTTGGGAGGTTTTTCATTGTATCACAAGGATATGTTCTCTCCTAGGTCAACCCCTAAATATATGTTTAAAACATATAAGACAACTAGCAAGGGCCCTAGAATGATGTATGTAAACGCGTTACTCCTTTTGATGTATGTAGACTTGTTACTCTTTTTACAATACCAAATCTGAATATTTGGCTATTTATTTCACCTGTAATGTTATGTAATGAGATAGGACTTATGGATTTTGGATGTGTCAAATGAATGTGAATGAATTCCTTGAAATAATATTACATGGCATTAAAATTCATAAAATGGCTAATTGGCCAAATTTTGAATTTAAATTTTACAAAGGAAATTGTCAAGTCCGCAACTATTGGATCAACCCTAGAATCACATAAATGACCTTTGGGTGGGTAAATTCTTTGATCTAGGTGTATAACAACTATATATTGGTATACGTACAGATAAGTGTAATAAAAGTGTGGATAAGATGAATACATATTGGAATGTGTTCATATAAGGATAAGGTGGGGACTAAATATGTGGGAATATGTATTTATATAAGGAAATTCACCCACTCTAGCAGTCCCAAAACTCAAATATAAAGCTATGATATTAAATTTAAGAAAATACGCATGCATTACTAGTACCAAAGCTCATACATATAGCTCTCGATCCCAAAATATAAAAAATATGAATAATATTTTCAATAATCATAGTATAAAATAATTCACAACATTAATCTAATGAGAAAATTTGTAACTTGGTATCCCTAATCTACATAAATTTCAATAGCATTCTAGCATAAATCACATATAATAAGAAAGAAATAACAATCACACAAAAAAGAGATAATATACCCTAGGAAAACTCTTTTGAGAAAACCTATCCTTCAAAGCACTTAAACCAATGTATTTATAGAAACATAAAAAATAGTTACAATATAATATAAGGCTTCAAGCCTTAATATGGAGATCAACACTCTCAACCAAGGAGGAAACCATACAAAATATCACCTTTTATAGGTTTTTTATATCCCATGGGACTAATCAAGATAAGTGAGAGCCACACATCCCACTCCATGGTCCTCAAGATCTCCTCAACAAGAAAATCAAGCATCGATGTGCTAACACTAAGTTCCACTTAAAATTAGAAATTACAAGATAATTAAGTCTATGAACAACACCATCCTAGGCCTCCTATTTATAACAACAATTAGATGAAAACTTACTAGAGGCTTCCCAAAACATTTGTCCACCAATAATTAATTCTCCAATTAAAAATATTAAGTGCACAAAGCATCTCCATGGTGTATGCCCAAGTTTTCCTATCAAGCTATATGACAATATGTTCTTAAAGGCACAAATATTAATCCTCTCTAAGCCTATCACCCAAGATTGACTTGCACCTATGATCTAAGCATTAAATTATTTTTATAATGATTCCAAATCATTAAATACATTTACCTGATGAGCCTAATTAAACATGTGCTCACTAAACCATAACACCCAATGTGTCATCTATATTAAATACTCTATAATTCCACATATAACCTCCCCTAGGAAAATATTACCCTTGCCCAATCCTAATGTGTGGCATCCTACATAGACATGCACCACAATATTACAACATATAAAATATTTATATATACAAGTGATACAATACCTTCCCAATATTCTCCCACTTGTTGTATGCATTACATAAGGCACCAAACTTATAAAGGACCAACCATAGATAATCTTATTTTAAAGAGAAAATGTCTCCATAACTATCATGATCAACTATGCATGTTTTTTTCACAAGCTCCACCAAAGCAAGTGCAACATCTAGAACTAAACATTAATGTGTTCTTAATACACATGAAAATTATGGTTCTCTAACGTGCTTATTTTATTTTAACATCACACTAAATCCTAATTCTAACCTAATATTCAAACATCCCTCATAAATCCAAATCTCATCCTAATAAGCATGAGTAGTCGTCATATACTTTTCCTTTGAAATTTCAGTTAAAATAGCAACCACATCCTATCCATCTCTCATCTAACCAACTTCACTGAGTGATACCACCATAGTATGTCTTGCTTATGAGACATCTTGATTTTTGCCTAAGATCACATGTTATTTAGAAAAATTAATGATTTAAGCATTGAATAGTTCCATCTAAGGGGATATAATTGAAGATGTCATAACCCCTTAGATAAAACCCCCTTGGATAGAACCCCCAATCTTAAATCAAACCCTCAACAAAGTCTCCTCTGCACCTATAAAAATATTGACAAAAAACTAATTTTGCTTCACCTTTTGGGGGATCAAATGTAATGTCTAAAGGGATATAATTGAAGATATCATAACCCGTTATATCAAAACCCCTATATATAACCTCCAATCTTAAATCAAACCCTCAATGAAGTCTCCTCCCCAACTATCAAAATATTGACAAAAAACTAATTTTGCTTCACCTTTTGGGGGATCAAATGAAGTCAATTAGAAATTACATTTTTTAAGTATGTAGCCATTAGTATAATTTAAAATATATTTAATTTTATTACTTTATTTATTTTTTATTTTCTAGTGAACATAAGTTTTTCACTAAACATTAAGGTCTCTATTCCATACATATAGAAAAAAATAGAGAAAAAATCCTAAAAAATATTTGTGCACTAGGTATTTATGTCCTTGTTTGAAAAAAAGAAGTTAATATGGATATATACAAAAAAAAATGCATTATAGAATAAACCTATGTCTAAATTATAATTAATCTTACTTCAAAAATTAATAAAAAATAAAAAATACAACAAAAAATTATGAAAAAATATCTATGCACTAGCTACTGATGTTACCTGTAACATCCTGCTACGCAACCCTAGAGGGGTGAGAGCCAACAAAGGACAAGATTTTTTTTTTTTTTTTGAAAACATAAAGAATAACTTACACAAAAAATCAGTTTCCAATACAATATAACAACAACCAACATGACCAAGCATGGTCTAACACAACCTAAAGGAGAGGACTAATCCACCCTCCATAGAAAAAACTAAATAGGAGCAAACATAATAGCTCCAGAAATTTTGCTTCGGAACTTCTTGCTCCGGAACATCCAGCTACAAAAGTTCCAGCTACGAAACTTCTAGCTACGAAACTTCTTGCTCTGAAACTTCCTGCTACGGAACTTCCAACTATGAAAGTTCTAGCTACGGGACTTCCAGCTACGGAACTTGCAGCTCCGGAACCTACTGCTCCGGAACTTCACAGCAATGACACAAAACAACAACAAAAAGCGGTGATGCGTCGGAACTTTTGCAGACTATTACATGGAGGAAAATACACATCTCAAGCCCTTGCAAAACCTTCCCAAACATGCAAAAACACTCGCAACACAAGAGAAGGATAACAAAGGATACTAGATTCATTTTAAAACCCAAATGAGATTCCTATAGTCATTCAACCAACTTGCAACAATTAGAAAGGAAAAGATAACAATAAACATGTGCTCAGCACCCACATTGAGTCACCAAAACTAGTCTAATCAAGCATACCATTATTCTCATTATTATTTGATTACAACATCCTTCATGAGGAAGGTACCATAACAATATTACAATTACAAGCTTAGGACTCAAGGTCCTAGAATTATACTTTTATAACATTTACACTAACAAGAAAGCATGAAGAGAAGGAGACATGAGAGAACAAAAGGAGGCGTACAAACATGAAGTAGATCCACCACACCGAGATCTTCGGTCTCTAACGGTGGTTTGCAACGCCACCCAACCATGTGGTACCCGCAGGTCCACCCCACCATGCTCATGGAGATAGTCACACGGCCCAAACACTCAAGCAAGATTCAAGCACAAGGTAAAGGCTTACACACACGCCAATCAAAATGAATACACTTCAATCAAGATAAGGTTGGGCAACCCAATTAAGGGCAGCTAACATATATGTCAAAGCAACTCAATTCACACAAGGAGAAGAGTAGAATTCATGCAACTACATAAATCATTTAATGCATCGTCACAAAGTAAGAGAACATTCCAACACATGGAATACGTGGCATATAAACTACTCACACATGGAATGCACATGCCACACACGTCACTCATAAGAGGAATTAATGAAATACAAGACATTGCAATTAATATGCCAATCTCTCATAAGAGGAATTAAATAAGATACAAGTCATTACACAAGACATGAATATAGTATTCAAACCTAACACCAAAAGAGGAAGGAACATACATCTTCCAGGTGCTACTCAAAATAGGATCTAAATGTTAGAGTGAAAGAATAGGGAGAATCATAACGTGTGCCCAAATGAATGGCATCAAAGAATCTTGGCATCCTTCCATACAACAAGAATGCACAACTACACAAGTCTCACACTCTTCGAGGGGACATGTCTTCCTAACCATCCTTAGCTTATAAAAGCACTAAAGGCATGTAGGGGTATCCAATAAACTATAAATGACTTCCATGACTCACTCTAGTACCTAGTCCTAGGGTTCATCCCATTCCATACAAACAAGAAAATATAGCCAAAAAAATAGTGCAGATCACAATGGAATTCACATCCAAAAACACAAGGCATTCACACTTGTTATGGCACTATTCACATTTTTACACTAAAATAGCAAATCAGAAATTTCAACAAGCAAACGGATCTGAAACAATCTCATTCAAAGAATTCATATACATTTTCCATCATTCCCTATTATAAAATGCAATAATATTCACAAAATTCCACTTTTAAACAAGGTCCAAATTTTTACACATAATCAGGTTCCTCCATTGATGAAGCTTGAAAAAACTTGAAATTTTAAAATTCAAAAATCAAAATTGTAAGAATACCCTTTTGATCTAAATATGCCTAACAACACACTTTTAACATAAAAACAACCATTTGTTTTAAACCAAACCCAATTTTTACAAAAAAACAGGTTTCACCATTGATGGAGCTTAAAAAAAATTTGAAATTTAAAAAATTTAAAAAATAAAAAATGTAAGGATACCCTTTTGATTTAAATGTGCCCAACAACATTCTTTTAACATAGAAACAACAATTTGTGCCTCCAATTAAAAATTTGGCATGATAACCCCATATTTAGAAAAATTCTCAAAATTTTCACAAAATCAATTATTCTCTATCAATTTGATCCAAATAAAATTCACATAATGATTCTAACATACGACCAATGCATTTAGAATCATTTAAACTCTTTAAAATCATGTAAATAGGAAGAAATGATAAAATACCTCAATTCTCAAGCAAAAAAATTATGTGAAAAGAAGTTTGCATACACATCACGGAAGCACACGAAATTGCAGCCATCATTTCTTTTCCCCATTCCTATCCAAATGCAATTGATCCCATAAAATTTCATGCCCAATTGCTCTCACAATCAACAAATCAAATTTTCAGCGAAAAAAAAGGGTTTTTCTCTCACATTTCTCTCCAAAAATATGCTACAGCCAAAAATGAATTCCCTTTTTTTTTTATACTCCTTTTTCCATTTCACTTTTTTGAAAGACCAAATTAAAAAAATATATATATTTACTAATTTATTTCATTTCCTTTTCCCAATTTATAATTTACACAATCAATTTATAGCATAAATTAGCATTCAACATAAAATCACAATTTAGTTTTTTATAAGTACAACTTAAAATTAAATAATTAAATAATGCTTATAATTTCCTAAATGAATTTAATCACACAAATCAGCAATTACAGTCAAACAGAACACACATTGGCCCAATTATCCCTTTTAAATATTAAATTTTCCCATTTAATCATAAAATGCATTTCATAAATTAAAATTTATGGAAAAATGTCATTTAATCATAAAATGCATTTCCTAAATTAAAATTTATGGAAAAATGCAATTTAACTCAAAATCTCAGACACTCTTCACAGACCGACCACATAGGGGATTAAGGTTTTCCAGAACATGACCAATCATGGTATCTGAGGTTTGCACTAATTAATTAAAGACAGATCATACCCAACTGGGTACGACGATAAGGGTTTAGGTCAAGGGTTGGCCAATGTGTTATCTCTTGTTAACCACCATCAGGGAAGGTACGCTCAGACCTGTGAAGCCAGGTGGAGTCAATACCTAGTACCTGTAACATACACATCGCATATACATATATACATAGTTGAAGCACATACTACATCCTGACTATAGTTAACTACCATATATATCAATTAATTACATCATCATAGCTAATCATGATAACCTTTCACTTAATCAACAATATCTAACTTCATTATAATAACATTTAACATTTATAATATCAAATCAAAATCAAAATGTTATCTTACCAACCTGGGTTTAGAGAGGTGTTACATCACCAATATATGTTTAAGAATTTATAATTTCATTTTTATATAAAAAAATAATGTGATTGAAATTTTAAAAAAAAAATTAACTATAAATAAAAAAAGTTATTAAAACTTATGAAAAAAAAAATCAAAAAAGATTTTCACCATGACTGGGTGGCAATGGCAACCTAACAGCTATTTTGCAGAAAAAGACAAGAATCTTGATCCTCGTGGTAGGGCTACCTACAATAAATAGGTTCTCCGACATCGGGGTCCCATTGGTGATCCACGAGGGCAACATGCAAGAAGATCAAATGCAACAGGGCATAGATTCTCAAGGCCAAACTAGGTGCCATTTCCCACTCATAAGTTTTGAATAAAGATAAACAACCAATTCTAGACATCTACGAAGATGATAGAATTTCAAATAGGGAGAATAGGGATTTTTAGAGAAGGAATTTGAAGAAAATATGGGGTTCCTTAATCATTTTTATCGAGACATAGAGGTAGATCTTAGATCTACTAAGAAAGCAAAAGGTAATGGTTCTCTAATACATGAATCGAATGGCAGGGGGCAGCAAAATGATTCTCGATCATGCAACTCTAAAGATCAACAAGGCATTCCCCTCATTTCAAGTAGTAAAGAGAACAAGCAAAATGGGTTGAATGATAATCACCATAGGTCTGTGTCAAGCAAAGAAATGGAGAATGGTGTTTGGCAAGGGTCGATGTCTCAGCAAAAATCGAATGACAATGTTCAGAAGTCTTTTCAAAAAACTCAAAGGTCGGAAAAACATGAGGCTAAGGAAGGATAAATAAGTGACTTGCATCTGATTAAGGAAAAAACAAAGCCTAAAAAGAAAAAGAAGAAGAAGGCGAAAGAAAAAAAAAATTCAGTTTTGCAATGGAAATGAAAGGATGAATCTACTTGTAAGACGATGGAGCAACAAATCCTCATAGATCAAAGTCAAGTGAAAGAAAAAAATGTAGTTTCTATCACTTTCTCAGAGGATCTATTGCAAAATCAAGTTCAAGATCTTCATCATCGAGCCCTAATTTGTAAGTTTTGGCATCTTGTTCTAGATATTGATTTATTAAAATATTTGCTTTTTGAGGAATGGGAAGGGGTTTTAAGGGTGTTCTATTTGGATCGCAAAGAGGGCATTTTTGTTGTGCTTTTTCATACAAAAGATCATAGAGATGCTATTTGTAGAGTTAAATCATGGATATATGAAGGATATGGTTTATGCATGAACCCCTGGATTCCAAATTTTAAATTGAATCAATTCATGTCTAAGTTTGTTCTAGCCTAGGTTTAGTTACAATCTTTTCCTTTGGAATATAGAGAATTAAATTTGATAGATATCATGGCAAATCATATAGGAATCTTCCTCAAGCATGATAAGAAATTTTATGAAAACCCTGATTTACCTATTAGGGTTTGCATGTTATTAGATTCTTCAAAGCCCTTTCCTAATCAAGTTCATATAAATTCCAAATTTGGTACATGGATTCAGGAAATTGCAATAGAAAATCAGTAGAATTTGTTGGAAATATATGCCCCAATCATCACAGGTTGTAACCTCTATTGGAGTCAAGTTGGTGTGACATCTCTTGTGTCTGGCCGACTAGCAGCTTGAATCTTGTTGAACAGAACAGGTCGCTATGACCTTGCAGGAGTCTTGTCGAACGCTTATACAGGAGTCATCGGGATAACCTTTGGTGTCTCGATGAGAAGTCCTGTTGATGTGGAGATCTTCGGCCAATAGGCCATTTCTATCGTATATTGGGAAGACTCTGGGTGATAAGCGATGTTGGGGAAACCCTTGGCCGAAAGGTCTATCTCAGTATGAAGTCGTATCGAGATTATATGTCTCACCGATAGCATTTAATTGGTGTCTTCGGGGTAACTCAAAGGTTTTGGCATGACTCCTGGCGACTAGTAGTGCTCGATGTAACATAAGGATCTCGGAGTAAAGTCTCAGCGAAGGATGTATGTCTTGCCGACTGTTGGATGGCTTCGGAGTAACATAAGAGATATCGATGTAATCTCTTGGCGATAATGAATGTCTTGCCGACTATTGTTTGGCGATAGCGATACATGTGGAGAACATCGGTATGAGGTCCTGGCGACATAAGGAAGTCTTAGCGATAGTCTCCTAAACTCGGTGTAACACAAGAAGGCTCATTGGGATGTCTTGGTGAGAGAGATAGTCTTGCCGAAAGGAAACCTGAAGTCAATACAAGTTGTAAGCTCGGTGGAACCTCTTGTCAATGGAAATGACTCTTAGCGACATTGATAGTGAAGATTTTGTGGCATCGAGGAGACACTGTTAGTGTCTCACCGAGATGCCAACAAAGTTTGAATTCTTTTGACCGAGTGATGACCATCTACGTGGCCGGTATTCGACCAATCAAAGGAGCCAAATTGGAACCATTGGGAGAAAGTTCGTTGTGGAAATTCTGAGAGGAAGCTCGACAGCCAGGAACGACATGAATATAGTTTGCAGTTGCAGATGCTCGTTCATTGGATGGTTGGTTCGATCAACAGTTGGATGAACAGTTCGAATTGTATCAGAGTGAATTCTATTATGTAGAGATTGTAACTTGAAGGTTCCTGTATAAGTTTGATCATTGTGAAAGCTGTTGTAATCTGGCATCAGAAAGATAAGTCAAAACTTTGTATGTAATTATTTGTTACTGTAATACAAAGTGACTTCTCTTGGTGTGGTGGGTTTTTCTCCTGTAAGGGTTTTCCCACGTAAATCTGTTGTTCATATGTGTGTGTATATTTCTTTGTTTCTGTTATCTGTTTCAAGTGTATTTTAATTGAACTGTAATTGTAAAATTTAATTGAATCTCTGCATTCTTCCCTAAGGTTTTGACGTTAGGAGAGTTGTTTCTGCATCTAGCTTTCCTTACAAGTGGTATTAGAGCCTGGCCAATTGTGTTATCCTTGTGGGTACGTTGGGTTTTTTGTGTCAATTATGTTCAGTGGGAGTCTTGTAGAGTTGGTTAATTCTAATTACAGATTGAGATGACTAGCACTTCTGGAAAGATTGAAATAGAGAAATTCAATGGCAGTAATTTTGAGTTGTGGAAACTCAAAATGGAAGATCTTCTAGTTGATCGTGATCTATGGATTGCTGTGTCTGGAACTAAACCTATAGGCATGAAGCAAGAAGAGTGGGACCTTGCAGATAGAAAGTCTAAGGGGCTGATAAGGCTCTGTTTGGTAGACTTCGTTCTTCTGAATGTGCATGAGGAGAAGACTGCATCTTCCTTGTGGAAAAGACTAGCGTCTATTTATCAGGGGAAGCGTCTATTTATCAGGGGAAGTCCTTGGTGAATAAATTGTTCCTGAGGAAGAAGTTGTATAGTTTGAGAATGCAGGAAGGAGGGTCTATAGCTGATCATTTTAATGCATTTAATATGTTGATTGTTCAATTAACATCTGTTGGTGTAAAAATTGAAGAAGAGGATCTTTGTATGCTTCTATTGTGTTCTTTGCCAGACTCATGGGATCATTTAGTGATGGCTATTGGGAGTACAACATCTAGTTTCAAGATGGAAGATGTTGTTGGTTCTTTGTTGTCAGAAGAAATGAGAAGGAAATCTTCTGAGATGGCGAAGGAAGCTCTTGCTGTCAGAGGAAGGTCAAAAGAGAAAGGCAAGAAGAAGGACAAGAAGTCCAAATCGAAATCAGAGGGGAGATCAAAGTCTCCTGGCAAGAAGTCCAAGGTAAAGTGTTGGAACTATGAGCAACCTGTTCATGTCTAAAAGGATTGTAAAGAGGAGAAGAAGAAGAAGAAGAAGTATTCTTCCGACAATGATTCTTCTCAGGGTGACTCAGACGCCTTCATTGTTGCCTTGGCTACACAGGCATCAAATGATGTCTGGTTGATTGATTATGGAGCATCTTTCCACATGACATCTCATAGAGACTGGTTCACAAAGTATGAAGAATACGATGGTGGAAAGGTGTACTTGGCAAGTGATTCAACTTTGGAAATAGTTGGCCGTGGAAGAGTCAGAATCCAATTCCCTGATGGCAGAGTAAAGGGGATCAAGGATGTTATGCATATACCAGGTCTGGCTTGAAATTTGCTTTCTATCAGTAAGCTGAATGATATTGGAGTACAAGTCACGTTCTCTGGAAATGGCTGCAAGATGACTAGAGGTTCTATGGTACTGGCTAGAGGTGCTCGAATTGGTACCCTGTCCAAGCTGGATGCACAGGCTGTTCAATGTAATAGTGTCTCTATAAAGTCACAGAAAGCTACTCATGGAGGTAAAGAGGGAAATATCCCTAATTATGTAAACTCTATGGAAGTAAAACTTCCAACAGAAAAGACTATGCTCTGGCATCATAGGCTAGGCCACATAGGAGAAAAAGGTTTAAAAACCTTGAAGAATAAAAACCTGGTTGAGGGGCTTGAAAATTGTAATCTCGAATTTGAATTCTGTGAGCATTGTATATATGGAAAGCAGCACCGTGTTTCATTTTACTCAAGTCCTCATAAATCTTCTGGTTTTCTAGATTATATTCATTCAGATGTGTTTGGTCCAGTGGATGTTCCTTCTTTGTCTAAGTCAAGATACTATGTGTCGTTCATTGATGATTATTCAAGAAGAGCATTTGTTTATTTTTTGAAAAGTAAATCAAAAGTGTTCAGTTGGTTTAAGGAATTTAAAAACCTTGTTGAAAATCAGACTGGTAGGAAAATAAAATGCTTAAGGACTGATAATGGTGGTGAATTTTGTTCTAATGAATTTGAAAGATACTGTAAATACCATGGGATTAAAAGACATAAGACTACACCTTATACTCCACAGTAGAATGGAGTTGCAGAAAGGTTCAATAGGATAGTGATGGAGAGAGCACAAAGTATGCTCAGTAGTGCTAGCTTGGAGGAGAAGTTTTGGGCTAAGGTTGTATCTACTGCATGTTATTTAATAAATCATTCTCCAAATTCTGCTCTTGTTGAGAAAACACCTTTGGAAGTGTGGTCTGGTAAGAAGCCCTCTCTTAGACATATTCGAGTCTTTGGTTGTGAAGAATATGTATATGTGTCGGATGTGAAAAGATCTAAATTGGAGAACAAGGTTGTCAAATGTATTTTTATTGGCTATAGTGTTGGCATAAAAGAATACAAGCTTTGTAATCCTGATACAGAGAAGGTTGTATATAGCAGAAGTGTAATCTTTCGTGAGCTAAAACCTTCTACCTTGGATCTGCAGTTAGAGACAAAGTCAGATAACAATAAGGATGTAGTTGTAATTCCTCCTACACCAGAGAAAGAGGAATTCAAAATTCAAAATGAACTTGAATTTGAGGAGAGCCCAAGTAGTTCTAAAAGTTCGGAAGAAGAAGAACAACCTCAGCCTTAGCAATTGATGAGGTCAACCTGTGAAAGAAAACAACCTGATAGGTATGGGTTCTCTTTGATTGATTCTACTTGTGCCTATGCTTTAATTTCTAGCACTGATGAGCCTAGGACTGTAAAAGAGGCAATTAAAATGTCTGATTCAGACTCTTGGTTGGAAGCCATGAATGAAGAAATGGCATCATTTGAAAAGAATGAAACTTGGAGTTTGGTGCCCTTGCCTAAAGGCAGAAAATTTGTTGGATGCAAATGGGTATTTAAGAAGAAGATAGGTCTGGATGGCAGTGTAGAAAAGTACAAGGCGAGATTGGTTGCAAAGGGTTATTCCCAAGTAGAGGGAATTGATTATGGGGAAATATTTTCTCCTGTAGCTAAGCTGACGTCCATTAGATTTTTTGTGTCACTTGCAGCAGCATATAATTTAGAGATCGAACAGATGGATGTGAAGACAACATTTCTTCATGGTGATCTTGAAGAAGAAATCTATATGTCCCAGCCTGAGCACTTCATTGAAAAAGGTAAACAAAAACTGGTATGCAAGTTAAAGAAGTCTTTGTATGGGTTAAAGCAGTCACCTAGAATGTGGTACCATAAATTTGATACTTTTGTATTGACTTTGGGATTTGTGAGATCAAAATCTGATCATTGTGTCTATTATAAAGCTGAAAGTGATCGAGTGCTTATTATTGCTCTCTATGTTGATGATATGTTGTTCATAGGCAATAGTAAGCTAATGATTTCTGATCTTAAGTCTCAGTTGTCTGCTAAGTTTGAAATGAAAGATCTTGGTGCAGCAAGGTATATTTTGGGGATGGAGATAACCAGGGACAGGAATAGTAGAAAACTTTGGCTAAGTCAAAGTAAGTATATCAGGACTATTCTAGAGAGATTTTGTATGAATGATTGCAAGCAGTTAGTTGTTCCAGTCTTGCAGGGAACAAAGCTATCTATTGAAGATTGTCCAAAATCTCCTACTGAGATGGAGGACATGACCAGTGTACCCTATGCTAGTGTTGTAGGCAGTCTTATGTATGCAATGGTCTGTACAAGGCCAGACATTGCCCAAGCAGTGGGAGTTCTTAGTCGATTTATGGCTAATCCTGGAAGGACACATTGGGATGCTGTAAAGAGAGTTTTCAAATATTTGAAGGGCACTTCAGATTTTGCTTTGTGTTACCATGGGAACTTAGTTGAATCACAGAGGAATCTTAATATTTGAGGCTATGTGGATTTTGATTGGGCAGGGGACATTGACAGCAGGAGGTCTGCTAGTGGATACATTTTCATGTTGAATGGTGGTGTTGTGAGCTGGATGAGTAAGCGGCAGGCTATAGTCGCTTTGTCCACTATGGAGGCTGAATACATCGTAGCTACACATGGTTGTAAAGAAGTAGTTTGGTTGAAACATTTGTGTTCTAACATTGGTTTTGATGTAGAGCAAATAACTATTTTCTGTGACAGTCAAAGTGCAATTTGTCTAGCAAAGAATCCTACTTTCCATGCCAGGACGAAACATATAGATGTACAATACCACTTTGTACGAGATATGGTGGAGGATGGAAAGGTCAGTTTGGAAAAGGTTGATACTCTGGAGAATGTTGCAGATGCATTGACGAAGCCAGTGAGCACAGACAAGTTCAGGTGGTGTGCCAATTCAATGGGCCTTAGTGCCCATGATTTTCAGTAGTTATGTTGTGCTCTGGAGGTGCCTGTGTGATCTTCGTCAAGTGGGAGATTGTTGGAAATATGTGCCTCAATAATCATAGGCTATAACCTCTATTGGAGTCAAGTCGGTGTGACATCTCTTGTGTCTGGCTGACTAGCAGCTTGAATCTTGTTGAACAGAACAGGTCACTGTGACCTTGCAGGAGTCTTGTCGAACGCTTATATAGGAGTCATCGTGATAACCTTTGGTGTCTCAGTGAGAAGTCATGTTGATGTGGAGATCTCTGACCGATAGGCCATTTCTATTGTATATCGGGAAGACTCTAGGTGATAAGCGGTGTTGGGGAAACCCTTGGCCGAAAGGCTTATCTCGGTATGAAGTCTTATCAAGATTGTATGTCTCGCCGATAGCATTTACTTGGTTTCTTCGGGGTAACTCAGAGGTTTCGGTATGACTCCTGGCGACTAGTGGTGCTCGATGTAACATAAGGATCTTGGAGTAAAGTCTCAGCGAAGGACGTATGTCTTGCCGACTGTTGGATGGCTTCGGAGTAACATAAGAGATATCGATGTAATCTCCTGGCGATAATGAATGTCTTGCCGACTATTGTTTGGCGATAGTGATACATGTGGAGAACGTCGGTATGAGGTCCTAGTGACATAAGGAAGTCTTAGCAATAGTCTCCTAAACTCGGTGTAACATAAGAAGGCTCGTTGGGATGTCTTGGCTAGAGCGATAGTCTTGCCAAAAGGAAAACTGAAGTCGATACAAGTTGTAAGCTCGGTGGAACCTCTTGCCGATGGAAATGACTCTTAGCGACATCGATAGTGAAGACTTTGTGGCATCAGGGAGACACTGTTAGTGTCTCACCGAGATGCCAACAAAGTTCGAATTCTTTTGACCGAGTGATGACCATCTACATGGCTGGTATTCGACCAATCAGAGGAGCTGAATTAGAACCGTTGGGAGACAGTTCGTTGTGGCAATTCTGAGAGGAAGCTTGACAACCAGGAATGACATGAATATAGTTTGCAATTGCAAATTCTCATTCATTGGATGGTTGGTTTGATCAACAGTTGGATGAACAGTTTGAATTGTATCAGAGTGAATTCTATTCTATAGAGATTGTAACTTGAAGGCTCCTATACAAGTTTGATCATTGTGAAAGCTGTTGTAATCTGGCATCAGAAAGATAAGTCAGAACTTTGTATGTAATTATTTGTTACTGTAATACAAAGTGACTTCTCTTGGTGTGGTGGGTTTTTCTCCCGTAATGGTTTTCCCACGTAAATATGGTGCTCATATGTGTGTGTATATTTCTCTGTTTCTGTTATCTGTTTCAAGTGCATCTTAATTGAACTGTAATTGTAAAATTTAATTGAATCTTTGCATTCTTCCCTGAGGTTTTGATGTTAGGAGAGTTGTTTCTACATCTAGCTTTCCTTACAGAATTCATGTACGATATGTCATTCTTTGGATCATATAAAAGTATCTTGCCCTAATATTGAAGGATTGGCTAAGAAATTGATAGGGGAAGCTCCAATTGATAATTTTTTTAATTCAAAGAGGATGGAGGTTCAAATTCAATCAGATCAAGTGATACCAAAGGAAAATGTAAGATTGAACAAGGATCAAATAAAATATGTTCATTCTTCTTCACACCTTAATGCTCTGGTCACTCCAGTTAAGCAATTTGCGAAGGGTAGCAATGTGGGTGAATTGGTCTGTAGCCCTTCCATCTCATCCTTATCACTTACACAACTTGATAAGATAATTCATCAACAATCTTCAATAGGATGTCAATTCAAATCTCTCTTAACTGGTCTAATAAGAAAGCAGGTATGATTTTAGATAAGTCTTTTAAGAATATTGGAGCAGATTTGTCTCAAAGAAAAGAAACTTTTCCTATCCAAAAGATTTAGACTGGTGAAGTTTTAAAAATGGCATAGATTCAGGAAGGTAAAGTTTTGGCATCAAAGCAACAAATTGGTCTTGAAGGGTTGGAGGAGCTTGCACAAAAGCTTCTTACTTCCATAGGCTTAGATCTTTTTTATGAGATAACAGACGAGTTTCTCAATGAGGAAGAAGGTCATGGGATAACAAAGGAGATTGTTAATGAGGAAGAAGTTATAGAGGATAGAATGATTCCTGCTTAGGAAGGATACCATCAAGAGGCTTATAAGGAAGATAAGATGGAATTAGATGCAGATATGGTGTGTGACTTTGATTATTCTCAAATGCTATCTTTGGCACAAACTCTGATTTCTTAGGTACCAATCAAAAAGAACCCAGGAAAGAGAGGTCAAAAATATAAGGCAAAAAAGCTAAAGGAGGAAATTGAATCAGGGATGCAGGCTACTCTAGATGGGAGCATTTCACTTAACAAGAGACTGAGGAGAGCATGTTGCTCTCCTTGAGTGCAATGAAGATTGTATCATAGAATGTCAAGGCATTAGTGCCCCTGATAAAAGGGCCCAGATCAAGCGTCGGATTGATGCTAGTGGGGCTAATATTATTTTTCTACAAGATATTAAATTGTCAAAGGAAACATTTGAAGCATCAGTACTAAAATGGAGTAAATGGAAAGCATTTTTTGTTTCAGCCTAAGGGGCCTAAGGAGGATTAATCTCATTGTGGAATTTGAAATCAGTTACAATGGATTTATTGAATGGGGATTGTAATTGGCAGCTTCTTCATGTATAATGTTTTGATCTTCAGTTCAAGCTTTTCAATGTTTACGGTCCAACCGCCACGCAGGAATAAAAAGAGGTTGTGGGATAAACTAACAAATGTGATTCAAGGGCTGGAAAGTGAGAAAGTGGTAGTAGTAAGAGACTTCAATGCAATTGTATCTCTAAATGAGAAGCATGGGGGAATTTGTTCACCTCCAAGAACAATGGCGGATTTTAGGAGTTTTATTGCAAACAATGCATTGAGGGATGTCTTTCCAGAAAAACGAAAATTTACATGGACAAATCAGAGGAGATGTTTTCTGCAGATAGTTGTGCATTTAGATAGATTTTTAATTTCTCAAAGTTGGGCCTTAACATCATGTAATTTGTCATCACAATTTTTTCCTTTCATAAGTACAGATCACTATGCCATATCACTTTCTATATCAAGTGCAAGCATGACATCAGAGCATAAGCCTTCCTTCAAATTTGAGAAGATGTGATTCGGACATCCACTTTTCTTACCTTTACTTAGACAATGGTGGGTGAGTGCACCATTCCAGAGAGGTACTAAAAATTTTCAACTTTTTAAAAAATTGCAATATGTTAAGGGGAAGATTAAGGAGTGGAATGTGCAAACTTTTAAAAATATTTTTGTGTAAAAAGAAGAGGTAGAAAAACAATTGGCATATGTTCATGAGTATATAATTCAAAACAGTATGGATTCCCTTATGAAAAGCAGAAAAATCTGCAAATGAAGTGGGAGGAATTGGGTAAGAGGGAAGAAGTTTTCTGGCGCCAGAAATCAAGAGAGCTATGGTTGAAGGAAAGGGATCGGAACACAAAAAAAAATCATGCATCCGCTCAGCAAAAAAGAGCTACAAAAATGATTTTTTCAATATATGATGCTATATCAAGTAAGCAACTTCATGAAGCTAAGGAAATTTAGGATGAAGGAGTTAATTTTTTTATGAATCTCCTTGCTCCACAATAGTCCGCTTCAATTCAAGGGAGTCATAATGAACAAGAGTTGTTGTCTACAATGTTGGTGTAATTAATATTTAATTACACTTTGCATAAGTTTACTTAGGCTTTATTTAATTCCTAAGTTATAGGATCTTATATTTATCTTATTGAGCTATCTTGTTGCTCAAGATAAGATTAGGTTTATGCATCTTTGCTTTTATAAAGCAAATCATATCTTGTAATTAATTGAATTCTCGAATAATATTATGTTGCACATTCTTTTGCAACCTCTCTGCTTTTTTTTATTTTCTCTTATGTGGAAGTTCTTTTCGGTTTGCAAATCTGATCTTGGTTTCTAAATACAATACCAAGTATCATCTCTCATAGTGATAATGAGGAGCTGATGAAACCTTTTTCATTATCAAAACTAAGGAAGGTAGTTTTTTCAATGTCTCTAGATAAGGCTCCAGGGCCAGATGGCTTCATAGCCTTATTTTTCCAAAAATGTTGGGATGTGTTGGGTTTTGATTTGCTTTTGGCTCTAGAGGAATCACGAAGATCTAGCACGATGTTGAAGCACTTCAATGTTACAAACATTGTTGTTTTGCCAAAAATAAAGGAGCCAAAAACCTTTGCATATTTTAGACCTATTTCCCTGTGTAATACAGTTTACAAAATTTTTACAAAGGCGATTTATCTGAGATTGCAACTTCTAATACCAAAAATCATTTAGCCTGAGCAAGGAGGATTTTTTCTAGGTATGGAAACTGGAGAAGGGGCGTTGGTGGTGCACGAGGTGCTTCATTCTATCAAAACTAATTATTTGTCATCTTTTATTGTAAAATTAGATATGATGAAAGCTTATGACAAGGTTGAATGAAGTTTCCTTTTGAAAGTATTGGCTAAGTTTGGATTCTCTAACAAGTGGTGTAAATGGATATTATCCTACCTATCAAGTGCACATTTTTTAGTCATAATTAATGTCTCTCCCTCAGGTTTTTTTTAGAGAAACGCAAGGTGTAAGGAAATGTGATCCTCTTTCCCCTTTCTATTTATAATCATGGCAAAGGATTTGAGCATGGAAATAAAGGAGAAACACAATCAGGGTATGTGGCAAGGTATTCTCATTCCTCAAATTGATATGTCAATAACTCATAACCTATTTGCAGATGATACCTTATTACAAGGGAAAGCAACTATTTCTAAAGCTAAGCAAATTAAATGGGTTTTGGATAAGTATTCTTTGTTGTCAAGACAAAAAATAAATGTACATAATTCAAAGATTTATGTTTTCAATTCTAAGGTTGTTATCAAAAGGAAGATGATTTAGATATTGGGTTTTCAGGAGGTAGTTTTACCATGTATGTACTTGGGAATTCCTTTTTTTATGGGGGCTAATAAGTCAGCATATTGGGCCAAAGTCATTGAGAGAATCAAACAGAGAATTTGTGCTTGGAAATCTCATTGGTTGTCTTTTTTAGGTCGCATCTTGCTCATAAAAATAGTATTAGTTGCAATTCCTAATTACTTTATTTCAATTCGTAGGGCTCCTAAATTAGTAGTTGATCAAATAGAGAAAATTATTAGGAGCTTCCAATGGAAGGGGAATATGGACGATGCAAAAAGAATTCATCTTATTCTTAAAAAGTGTCTTCCTAGACAATTTCAGCAATTCATTACTAATATTCATGCTCAATTAGCTATTCCTTCTTTAGCTACTCAATTAACTAATGATATTTTTCATGATTTATTAAGACAAGAAGAGGCTAAGTTAATTCAGTTTGGTACTCTTAAGTCTAATGAACATGCTTTCTTGTCTAAGCATAAGCAAAATTTTAAACCTCATTCTAAACAACAACATTATAATTCTAAACCTCATTATAATAATGGCAATGATCCTAGAGAGTTTAACTCTTCTAAGAGACCACATTGCACTTATTGTAATAAGGATGGTCATTGGCAAAATACTTGTTTTAAAAAGAAAATTGAGAAAAAGCCTATGAATCAAAATAATCAACAATTTCATAACAATGGTGATCAATCTAGACGTGCTTTTACATGTAATTTGAATGTTTCTAAACCTTTTTGAATGGGTTATTGATTTAGGTGCATCTCATCATGTTGCTTCACATAATTTTTTTTAAATAACTTCACAAGTACTTTATTATTGGACTTGATCAACCCAATAATAGTGTACTTGTTTTACTCAATTATATTTGGAATATGAAAAGGGGATATTCATGTAGTCATGAATGCATGAATATCGTCTTAAATGACTTATTTATACTTAATAATACTTCACTTCATAATATGCAATTCCCATTATTCCATCATAATTTTTATTTATTTTTAATATTAATTTTCATAACTTAAGGTGGCTTGATTTGTGGCTTTTCATCTATTACAATATTTAAAACAAATCTAGTGTTTCCTTCTCAACTACAATTATGTTGTTTTGAAAAAGGGAATTTGATATTTTATTGTGTCTCATTAATCTGATATTGTGCATTATTGGTCAATTTGTCTTTTTGATGGATTTATTTCATCTATATATTTTTTGAAAATTAAAAGCTCATTGGAGTATTTGCCTTCTTGATGGATTTATTCCATCTATATATGTTTTGCAAGTTAATCACTTTATCAAGTCTCAATGGAGCCTTTACATATATTTTTTGTGCTAGTCACATTTGCAGTAATGTTGCATAGGGAGCCCTATCTATAATGAATCATATATTTTATCAAGTCTCATTGGAGTTTTTTTTTGGGACCCATGGAAAATATTTCCATCCACTTTGATGGTATGCACTTACTTATTTTTTTTATGAACTTAGATCTATTTTCTAAATTGATGGGGATCAAGTTCTTGAAACCTTTATGTTTCATTATTTTATTGAAGGCAATATGGTTTTTTTTTAAAACCATCTTTAGGACTAATTTTCAAAGTCCTTTATTATTAATCTTGACACAATTTCCCTTTACATTACAACAAATGATGTAGTGAGAGGAAACCTAGAACTATTATTGCTATGTCTAGATATATTGACATTTTATAATTTGGGCTATGCTTTCTTTCTATCTCATGGTTTCATTAGAAGTAAAAATGGTCCAAATTTATATATTAAACATAGTGAAAATGATATTGTGATTATTATTTTAATGATTTAATTATCACTTCTAGTTCTAACTTTTTGATTAGTGATGTTAAGTCTCAACTCAATCAACAATTTCAAATGAGTGATTTGGGCCTATTACATTATTTTGGGTATGCAAATTTGGAAAACACCTAAAGTGTTGGATTGGTTTCTAGCTTTATGTCTAAACCACAACAAACTCATTTTAAAGTTGCAAAAAGAATTTTAAGATATGTTAAAGGCACTCTTAATCTTGGTCTCTTTTATGATGCAAATTATGATTTTTCTTTAAAAGGTTATACTAATTCAGATTTAGAAGGTGATCCCAATAATGGGAGATCCACTTGTGGTTATTGTTTCTTTGTTGGATCAGGTGCAATCTCATGGAATAGTAAGAAACAAGAATCTACTTCTCTTTGTTCTACAGAAGCTGAATATAAAGGTTGTACAAATGTATCTAAAGAGGCATTATGGTTAAGAAGATTACTTGAAGACTTGGGTCTACCTCAAAAGGATCCTACTCCTTTGTATTGTGATAATCAAAGTGCTATTGCTTTGGAAAAGAATCCAATTTTTCATGCAAGGACCAAGCACATTGCTCTTCAACATCACTTCATTAGAGAGCAAATTGAAGACAAGCAAATTTCTCTTTTGTATTGTAAAAGTGAAGATCAAGTTGCAGATATTCTCACCAAAGCTCTTTGTAAAGATAAATTTCTCTTTCATTGTAAAAATCTTGGTTTACAACCCATTGAAGGGTTTGATGTAACCTCCCCAAGTAAAGCTTAAGGGGGGATGTTAGAAGATTAATCTTTACTTGGTAAAGGTTATTCTTTAATTGTAATTTTTATTAACTTGTAGGAATATTCCAAAGGAATCCCTACAAGTCTTTTGTCTTTTGTCATCTCACACATGTGTGAGGATAACTTATTTTTTAATTCCTTTATTAAGGAATATTTGTAACCACCTCCTTAAGAGGTGACACTTTGCACACACATAGATGAATGGTGGCATTCATTGAGTTGGGAGTTACATTCTAACTCCTTCTCACCTCTACTTATTGAGGTGCCTCTCCTCTCATTCTTCAAGACTCATGCAAGCAAGCTAAGGTTGGAAGTCTCTCTCTCTCTTTGTATTATTCTTTAGGAATTTTGCCTCCATTCATAATATTGGGGTTTTTCCTTGTTTTTTCCCCTTAACAAATTCTTGTGTCTCTCTTGCTTTGGTGGTGCTTGGTTTGGCTACTTCAATTTATTTGGTAATCTCTTTCCTTCAAACAATTTCTCTTTATTAGTACTTTCCATTGCTCTTTTCTATTTCCTTTCAAGGTGGTCACATCATATTGTTGTGCCCTCAACACACATGCCCCGTTTAGAACGGGGACCCTCTCTTTCATTCGCCTTGTCGGGTTATTTTATCATTGCCTCATTTTGTGTGCCCCTATTTTGGTGTCCTAAGTGGTCATAGTACCCCCAAAGTCTCATGTTAAGTTGACCATGTTTCATCCCCTCCAAATTTGCTAAGTCTTGGGCCTTTACAGGGTTCCTTTGGCAGTTTTCCTTTGTCAGCATCCTTGGCATCCTCTGAACCCAGCCTCTCGAGTTTCCCTTTGGTTTTTTCCATTCCAAATGGCCAAATGACCTCTGCTTTCCGCCTCCCTGCTTCTGGACCTACCGCCATCGTCTCAAAGTTTGAACTTACCTACCTTGCCATCCATCGTACTCATATTAATGGGGTGTATTAAATGTCATTGGAAGTATAAAAAACCTGGCTTGACCTATCATTTTCACATGTCAGGTTAGCCAAGAGGAAGTTCAAAAATGCTAGAGAGATCTAGTGCCTTCACCATTCGCCACCACCGCGCTTGTTGCCTTCATCGACCAGCTCTTCAGAGATTTAGTGGTCTTCATCATCAGGTTCTTGAGGTGTGCTCGCCGTCTGCACTCCCACATTGTTTTTGGGTGATTTCACATTTAAGTGATGAGTAAAACCAAGTTAAAATGCATCTATCTGGTAGATAAAGAGAACACCTAAAAAACCCATGTTGTCGAATTGCAAGAAAACCTTCAAAATTGTACTAAAGCTGAATTTGGAACCTTGTCATCTCAGCGTCATTCTTCTCATAGAGCGCTTGCACCCTCCGGACCCAAGCTTCCCCATCGCCATCCAAAAAACTTCAAAACTCAAGCAACTTCAAAACAACAAAGAAATAGCTCCCTAGGCCCACAACTTCGGATTTCCCTACCCTGTTTTCCGTCCTTTGAGGACTCCCGAGCTCGCTCTTGTGAGATTACATCCCCAGGATGTTGTGTGGTTTTTGCCACTTCAAGCGGCATACCCGCCTCGTCTGCCCATGCCCCAGGCCCCGTCATGCCATTTACCGACCAAGTTAAACGAACAAAGTGCAACATCCCCAACGCCCTTCAGATCTCGGAACGCTGAGTTTCATCCATGAACTTCCGTCTGAACATCGTTGGCTCTCACAACCTTCCAGAGATTACTTTCTGACTCTTAGAGCCTGATGCCCCAGTCGCTCGAGACTTAACGAAGGAAACCCAAAGGCCAAACACAATGTCGGGTCTGGTCCACCGGGTCACTCCCACCGAATTTCTGTTCAACATCCACCGTTCCAAATGACCATCATCCAATAGCATCCCGGCCCTTGAGACTCAAGCACTTAAAAGACTAAGCAGTTATGTCAACCGCCTTTTAGACTTCCGAGTCCCAGACCCTAGAATTTCATCCTTGGAATTTTTTCTCAGCCTAGTTGTTTCAAACGACAAACCTTAGACAGATTTCCCACCTCACACCTCCAGGTGCTCCAAATATGATTCAAATGACCTCTGGTCTAGAAACAAGCCTTGACCCACATGCTCAAATTGATCCCTCCTCTCTGGTCTAGAAACAAGCCTTGACCCACATGCTCAAATTGATCCCTCCTCTACACAAATCTTTCAAATCATCCAAACTTGAAGCTGGGAGAAACCACACGGATTTCCCTTCCTTGCTCGCCCTTCACACTAGCAATCCTACTAGGGAAGTCTGGCCCCTTAGGCTGGGGTTGACCAAATTCCCTCCAATAAACTACTAATGGCATCTTGAAGCAAATGTTTGATTTCATGGGTGATGTATTATCCAACCTGACTTCATTAACAAGGGTTTTGGCTAACATTGATGTCTTTATGCTTAATTGCACTTATCACGCCTTCGTCTGCAGGATATATGGAATCGGGTGTAGGACCCTCAGGGGTAGTTGTAGAGAAAGACAAAGGGAAGAAATTAGGCAGAGTTCCTCATGGGAAAGAGGACAAAGACCAAATGAAATATCAATTCCAAGGAGATCCTTTGCACTCAAAGATCATTACAGATTGGAAAGAGATTACTGATACCAATATCGGGCACGTCGATATTGATGAATTTAAACAAAGGGTCAAGATCAACCCGACCACAAATAATGTAAGGCTTATCAGAAGTAGCGGAATTGGTAAGGCTATAGGCTTTCCTCCATCCTTTGTCACTCCTAAATTGGTCATGGCTTTCCAGCAAGCATATCAACCAAAGACTTGAACAATAGTTGATAAAGATGGAAACATTTTGGCTGATATGTCGGGAGAGGCAATAACAAAGAATTTTCACATCCCTACCTTTGGGAAGATGGAACTGCCAACAATCAAGGAATGTAAGGCAATGTGGGACATAGATCCCATTGGGTGCAAAAAGCTTATAAACCAGTATTGGCTCAAAGAGAAGAGGGGAAGCGTTGTGAAAGTTCCCCAAGAACTTTACCATAGTGATTTCTATGAAGACTATCATGACTTAGTAACTCTATTGAGTGGAATAATGGGCCTTCCCACTGCTGCATATTTTCAAGAATGGATGGTCTACTTTGTAGAGCAGATCCTTCGTGAAAAGGAAGAGGATTCCACGCAGACCACATTCTACTAGGGGGAATAAAAAGTGATTGTTTCCATGAGAAATTTATGAATATCAAGAAGACCTCCAAATTTTATATGTCATCCTACCTTGTTTACTCACTAGCCGAGCGAAGGCAATACAGCGGACTATTTAGGGCACCTGATGAGGAATTTGGGTGAAAGTTGAAAGTTTATGATAGATACCCCCAGCTCTAGTTCAAAAAATTTAAGAGGGAGTATTGTAGAGTGAATGACACCTTCGTGGGTCACATCATAAGATTATTTGGAGGGTATTTTGAAAGGAGAGTTTCTCATAGTGCTCGGGCATTCTTGAAGTAGTATGCTTTCTTGTTCATTCAGTACCCTAAATTCACATACATTTGTGCTCAAGGTTACACAGAGACGCTGAATAAGCTACCCCAGTACCGCAATGATCGGATCATATTGTTAGAACTCTCCCAACAGCAGCAGCATGCACATACCCTCCTCAGCAGCAAAAAATTGGTGGGGATCCCTTATCCCCTAACTTTCGGCCAGGGGATGTATAAATTGCAAACCTCTCAGTGTGCTAGGAATTTTGAGAAGGAGCTAGTAGAATACCATTTTCACCTTCACACTGCTCGCCCACGAATAGACCCATATGGGCACATAAGGAAACCACTAGGGCCAGAGTACACCCACCTACATCATGTTGAAGATTTTTGGAAAAATTGCAAAGATGATAAGGAGGTGCGCGCGAGGCACTACATGCGAATGACCGCGTACTTTGTGACAAGGGTGAATTTTTTCCTGTACCTGATCAATTTGAAGAAGATGAAAGCACCATGATGGACCCCAAGTATAATGCAGTCACCAACTTGCCACTGTTGGTGTAATTAATTATTTAATTACACTTTAGCATAAGTTTACTTAGGAAATTTTCATTTCCTAGGTTAATTATTATTTAATTCTTATCTTATCTTATTGAGCTATCTTTTTGCTCAAGATAAGATTAGGGTTGTCTTTTCTTGTTTTATTGCATCATTGCCTTTTCGAAGGCTTTTGTATTATTTGTAAAACAATTATTCTCAATAATCAATTATGTTGATTTTTTCTTGCACAAATTTGCTCTGAGAGTTTACAGAACATCTCTTATTTTTGTTCTAAATATCTGTTGCATGTGATAGGTGATTGCTTGCATGTGATTCTTGGGGACTGTGAAGTTGGTTTTTCAACTTCTACATGGTATCAGAGCTCCAGACCTGTTGCTGCCTATTTGTGATCTGAAGATATTCTCTCACAGCGTCTTTTTCTATGCAAGGGTTTTAAGTCAAATTGATTTTTTGTAGATCTGGGGGTAGCCTATTTTTCTATGCATTTTTTAGCCAAACGGACTTCACCATTGTGATCAGAGCATCCAAAAACCCCAGAAACGCCTTTCGTTTCGTCAATTTAGGCGAAAGTTGAAAAAAAGGCAAATAATTTTTAGCCCCAAGGCCGTACGGCCCCAAGGCATGATCTCCGAGGCAAAAATTACAAAAAATAAAAAAACAAAGTTTTTTTTTTAAATTTGGGCGCCGCCTGTAGAAAAGAGCTCTGCCACCCAAGCTCAGCCCGGCGGCCACCACTCACCAGCCGCGCTGCTCCTCCTACATCGGTCTGTTGCTAGTGTTTAGCCCCCCAGGGCTTTGCTGCCCCCGCCAAGGTCCTTTGGAGGACTAGGGGCCGCCGACCGAGCCCTACATTCTGATCTACGGGCCCCTAAGCTTAAACCCAGCGGTCTTATTAACAACCAAGCGCTTAGCGCTTTAAGCCCCCGCTGGACTCAGCCCCCGCCAAGGTCACATCCATGACCAGGGGCTTCGTTTTAGCCCTTTCTAGCCCTAGGAGCCAATGGCCAATCATATTGGAGAACTGAGGGCCGACACAAAAGGAGCCGAATTTTTGCACCTGGTTAGTGCTAGAGGACCTCTTTACAAGCATTTTTTTTCATTTTGGCGTAACTTTTGCAAACGGAGGTATTTTTTTGCAAACGAGATATCGTCAGAAATCTACTTTGACGATCTTCACAATGGTGGTGGTTTTATTATTTTTCAGTTTTGGTGCCTTTTTCGCCTGTCAAATCCATAAGTTGTTGTTTTCACTCTGGGAGGTGTAACTTTTGCGTCCTGGCTCCGTTTTTCGAAAACGAATAGGTGTTGGAAAGCTGGTTTAGTGCTCTACACAGATCTCAGACCTATTTTTTCCATATTTTTTTACCAAGTATCTGATATTTCTGTTTTATCTCAGCCTTTACCTTTTCAGTTATTTTCTTGGGAAGCGTGCAATCAAGCTATTTTTTTTAGATCAGTGAGCATTAATTTTTTTATTTGAGAGTACATGTTGTTTTTTGTCATGGATTTACATAATATTTCACCCCTTACTCCATTCAACTATTTTGGTTGGAAAAAACAAATGGAGATTCACTTGAAACATAAAGGGTTGTATAGGGTAACCATGGGTACAGAAATTGAACCTACAGGTGCTACTGAAAAGAGAAAGTGGTTTAATAGGTGTGATGAAACTTATGGTACATTATTTCTGTCTCTTTCATTTGACCTTTTTTTTCACATTGAGTCTTGCACTACCCCAAATGAGATATGGGCTACTTTGGAGTCTTTGTTTGGGAAGCAGGATACTATGAGAGGGTTTCAGTTAGAGAATGAGCTTATTGGCTTAAATCCTAGGGATTTTGACAGCATCCAGGATTTTTTCACCAAACTCAAGTCTCTTAGATTACAGTTGTCATAGTGTGGTGTTTAGAAAGAAGACTCTCGGTTGATATTGTCCATTCTTTCTAAGCTTGGACCAGATTATTCAATTTTTGTATCTACCTTTTATGCCACTAGGGATGCTCTTGGTACGAGATTCACTATTCCATCTCTTGATGACTTTGCTTCATCTCTCACTCGAGAGCAAGCTAAGTTAGCTAGCATGGGAACGGTGAAAATTTCTTCCTCATCACAAGCACTTATTGCATCACAGGAGCCTAGAGATCCGAAGGCTTCTACAGGAAAAGGCAAGAAACAGAAACAAAAGGATTCCAAACCTCATGAGCAACAAAAGGAGTCCTCATATTCATCCTCCTCTTCTAAGGGGAAATCATCCAGGAAGGAGAAGGGTCCATGTGCATATTGCAAGAGGGAAGGACATGCAGAACATAATTGTTACAAGAAGGACATTGATGAGCTTAAACATCTTCAGAAACATTAGATTGATTTGCCTTCTAATATGTCTGCATCATCTTCTTCTCCTCATTCTTCTTCTTCAGAGCAGCATAACACAGGCACAGCTAGTTTACATACTTCATCAAATATGAAGGGACATGCTCTTTGTGTTTCTTCAGGGATTAGATCAGGAAGATGGCTTCTAGATTCAGGAGCATCTCATCATATGGATTCTTCATAGACTATGTTCACTTCCTTTGAGCCTTGCACTATGTCTCCCATTTTGATGGGAAACAACACTTACATGAGTGTTACAGGGAAGGGGTCTATTAGTTTTGGGGACCACTCCTTTCAGGATGTCTTGTGTGTCCCTCACTTGACAAACAACCTTCTTTCCATTTATCAAATCACACATGGAGGCACTGGTAGATCTGTGGAGTTCACACCTGATTCAGTTATCATCAGAGACTTGGAGAGTCGAGCAATTATTGCTACTAGGATAGTGGATCACTCATCTCGGTTGTATTCCTTCACTGATTTTGCTACTAGTGGTGCTTTTGTTTCTACAACTGTTCCTCACACTTCTAGTGTGCATCATCATTCAGAGGAGAGATTTCGCTTCTTGAACATTGGAGTTCTCAATTTGGATCTGTTCTTGAGCCTTCCATTCCATCTCCTCCACCTCCTATTGCTATTGTTGTGGCTACTGATGTGGCTTCTTCTATTTCAGTGCAACAAGATCCTGTTGATCATCTGTCTCTGGAGGTTTCTATTGAGTCTTCACCTACTTTGACTTCTTCATTGGTTGAGGTCACACCTGCTTCTGTGGAGACATCTTGGGATACACCTACTTCACCTTCAGATATTGCTTTCTTTTGGCCTCTTCCCTCTCACTTCTTTCAAGAGATGCGGTTTCTTCAGTCTTATTGGAGCTACTTCATTCTGGGGGGGCTATGTGGCCTCTTTCTTCCTCTCTTATGGGGGGTTTATTTCATGTATCTTTGTGATGGATGGTGTCCTTGGGGGGTCTTATGGAGTCCTCCATCTTTCATCACTTAGTTTATTGCATTCTATTTTGGGGAGGAGTTTTGTTCCCATGTGTTTTTCTCCTTTACCTTGTTTGATTTAGTTTGCATTGCATTTGTAAATGAGTACCTGATCAGGCCTTGTTGTCGGGACTCATCTTTGCATAATAATTTGTTTCTCCCTAAGTTGCACTTATGGGGGGGTGTTGGTGTAATTAATTATTTAATTGCACTTTAGCATAAGTTTACTTAGGCAAATTTCATTTCCTAGGTTAATTATTATTTAATTCTTATCTTATCTTATTGAGTTGTCTTTTTGCTCAAGATAAGATTAGGGTTCTCTTTTCCTGCTTTATTGCATCATTTCCTTTTCGAAGGCTTTTGTATTATTTGTAAAACAATTATTCTCAATAATCAATTATGCTGATTTTTGCTTGCACAAATTTGCTCTGAGAGTTTACAGAACATCTCTTATTTTTGTTCTAAATATCTGTTGCATGTGATAGGTGATTGCTTGCAGGTGATTCTTGGGGATTGTGAAGTTGGTTTTTCAACTTCTACAGCCACTACCAATAATAGATTGGGATGAGCAAGAGGTCGATGACCTCGATATTATAACCAAACTAGTCAAGGCTCGCACCAAGGAATGGGTCGATAGACTAGTAGCCCGATTGAAGCAAAAAGGGGTTGTCCTAAAATATGAAGGGCTCAAAAGTGAGCCTAGTTCCATAGATGATGTTGCTGCTACAACCTCAACAGGAGAAACGTCCAAATCTCCTCTGCTCACAAGATCAAGGAAAAGAAAAGAGTTCAAGAAGCAACTGAATCCTAAAGTATATGCAAGGAAGGTTTTAGAGGGAGAGCCCTCAAAGAAACATAAAAGGTCAAGAAGCATCATAGGGTTGCCCGCAATTCAATAGGATCCCCTTCATGAGGGAGAGAAAATAGAGATGGATCAGTCGAAGCCTCCACCGGCCGCTTCCGATGTTGTTGTCCCTCTACCTATTTCTCAAGCCATGGTTGCTACATCTCCACCCGCAATGGATATTTTGGTCCACCTTGCCTCCTCTTCACCAACTGGGCCCATAGTATTGGTTGATTCCTCCTCCACAACAACTTCTTTGCTTTCCTCCGCCTCCATGTCTCCCACCACATCGCTTCCACTGGCAGCAACAACAATACCAATGCCCATGCTCACATTGCCAAAGGAATTCTCGCAACACATGCAGAATGTTCCCTCTGAGATTTCTCAAGTATTATTGAATCCCACCACTCAAGTTTCCTTAGCGCAGGTCCTCGCCATTGTTCCACCCTCGAAACATCCAACGGAGCCACCATCAATGGAAGCTACAATGCAAATATCCGAAGAGTTGGAATGGAAAGAAAGGGAAACTTCAAAGGCATTGGAAGAGGAGGTGGATGAGTACCATGAGCATCCAGAGTATGAGCACCTGAAAATTGACAAGGTGGTTCATGAAGAAGAAACAAGATCCTTTGAAAGCGGAGATCAATTTGAAGATGCCAATGGCAAGCTTATTGTGCAAAATTTTGATCCAAACTTTGAGGAAGAACTGGCTAGGAAACTAAGGGATGTCAGAGAAGTAGAAAGGTCACCTCCCAAAGAAGAAGGGAAGAAGATGACAAGGCAGAAGAAAATATGGAGCTTCTTATGGGTGAAAAGCAAGAGGAAAGCCCCAAACATGACGAAGGAATGCCTTTCTTTGAAGGATAAGAAGAACAAGAGAAGGAACAACAGAAAGATGTGCCACTACCTCATAAGGAAGAAGATAATATAAAAGAGGATAAACCTAAAGATGAGGTCCAAACTAACAAGAGCCTCAAAATTGAACAGCTCGAGGATCATGTGCATAAGGATAAACAGGATGAAGAAGTTGAAGAAAAGGAAGAAGAGGAGACTGAGAGAGAAGGAGGTCCTAGGGAACGATTGCCTACTATGTCTCCCATCAAACACCTTGTTTTCATCCAAGACTCTAATGAGGAAGAGGGAGAAGGCACTAAAATAGAGGAAAAGGCTCCCAAAGATAAAGAAATAGACATCCAAACAAAGGAGGGGGAAGATGACTGTGAGTCACCTAAAGAAAAATTTGTTATGCCCGAATGGCTAGAAAAGTAGGTTGAGAAGAAAGCTCCCGCCCCAACTGACCCAAGAGCAAGGTTGGAAGCTATCTTAACTAGGGCACAAATCAACACCAAAAGGGAGAAGAATCCCAAAGTTAGATCCAACATGATGATGGATGTCTCCAGGTCTAGGACCGTCCAGGTAGCAATGCCAATAGTAGGAACAAAAGGGATAAGCTACAATGTCTCTACCATTGATTTGGGAACAGATACTAGAGAGAAAAAGGTAGAGAACCTCCAAGAATTTATTGCCACAGTAGTGCACCTAATACAATAGGACAATATTTCAAAAGAAGAGCTCAAGGCACAAGTGGCTAACCTGACAGTGTGCATCCAACAATGGTATTCAACAAAGGAAATGCCTACCATGTCCATGACTCTGCCGCAACTATTGTCAAAAGAGAAAATAGAGAAGATGGAAAAGAGAAAGAACCTAGAAAAGACTACAGAAAGTTGGTTCCAGCAGGTCCAATATGTTGGAAACATGGGCATCGGTCGTGTTGTTAGGACAACAAAAAAATTCTTCGATCTACAATAGTCTCTTGAGGGTACGAAGAAACTTTGCACTGACTTCCTAGCAAGATATGAGTCCACCTACCAGAAGATTGAGGCTATTCTTAAACTGCCAAGTGCAACTTGGGAAAAGGAGCTCGCCTTCAAGAGGGATGACCACTAGTTGGTGGATGTATGGAAGCGAGACTTTGTGAATTGAAAAGAAAGGTTGGATTTGGTGCTCGATAAAGTGAATGTGGATATTAATTGGGCTAAGGAGATCCAGGTCGATTGCGTCAGATACTTGAAGCTATTAATAGGATATGATATGCTTGTCGTACATATGGATCCTTAGAAGATAAAGCCCCACTTCTAGAAGAAGATCGAAGGTGGGATGTCAGATGAAATCACCACCGATTTCATGAGCTTTTTTGCCCGAGCCTTTACCTAGTCATGGATGTTTCGAGATTACACTACCAAGAATGATGAAGATTGGGAAAATCTCATCGAACAATCCCAAGAATGGAGTTATCAAGTGTTGCGATCCGAAATCATTGATGTTGATAAGCTCCAACCATTGATTCTAAAATTTATAGAGTATGCAGCTTTGAAGAGGCAGGAGGCAAACCCTATTATTGGTGAAGAATTCCTAATAGAGTAGCTACAGTAAAAGGGAAATTAGCAAAAAGACAAAATGCTATAGTGTTATCACTAGAGGACAAAATAGGGATAAAGACAAAGTTGTATTTTAAATTATAAAATATTGTGGGGTAGGTAGAACCCTAATTTGTAATGAATCTTGGCCACACAATGCAAATTAATCTTGGTCATTCATTCTACCTTTTGGACACTATAAATAGGGGGTCTCCTCTCATTTTCAAGAGAGAGTTGAGTTGTTGTAATGACATGTAGAAATTTTAATGCAAATACATTGACTTTGGTGCATTTTCTAAGTTTCTCTACATGTTTCATGATTCAATCTCCCATAGTTAAATGTTTTAGTTAGATTTACATTTTTGTTCTAGTTGGTTTCAGATTGCTTAGATAGATTTGGTAATGTTGTTCTATGGTTATGAAAATTTCTATTGTGTAGATTCCTTCCCAGTCCATACTTTTTGCTATTTGTTGTTGGTAAATGGCTTGCAAAGTTAGTATGGGCTAAAACTTAAAGTTGCTTTAAACTTTTATCTTTATTCATGCATGTATGTGGTGGATGAATGGTAAAATATCTGTAGACCTTAGAAGATAGCATAGATTTCATGATACTGTAGGTTTCTTGGTTAAGTGAAATCCTATTTGAAGGAAGTTGTCCATAGCAGAACCTCCATGATCATTGTTCATAGTTAGTTGCAGATCTAGGAAACTCTCCTCTTCCCTGATCTTTTTCTTCTTTTTTTTAGAAACAGCCTATGCTAAGGTTCATTGCACATTGTAAAGCCAAAACTTAAGAAAACATTGAAGTTTCAAATAGTTTTTCAAACCTATAGCAAAGTGTACATCAACTTCTATCCTATAAACTTCAATTCATAAGATCCACTTTGCATCCAGCTATGTAAGTCTTCCCTGTGATTACTAGAAAAATCACATCAAATATCAACTAAGGAATTCCATGCAAGTCATGACCTGACACCCGAGACCTTGGGGTGACTTTTAGCAACTTCTTGTTGGAAGTCTCCTTTCAAGAGAGGTAGTGCATCCACATACTACCTGTGTTGAGAAAGTGTGTAAAACACTGCATCAACACATATTTCTTGGGAAGTTAATAAGGGTGATGAAGTTAAGTGATGAAGTTAAGTTTTGGGAGGATTCTTGGAATGGGCATCCATCATTGAAAGATTGTCAAGAGCTACAATCAGCTATCCCAATTTTGTTTCAACTGTGGGGGTCTAGATTAATTGATTGTGTTAGTTCAGTTGAGGCTTCTTTAGGAAGGGTGACTTGGAAAGATTTTTCTAGCACACAAATAACAAAAGAACAAAAGGAGATTTTACATCATATTTTAGGAGGAAGAGTAGTATTCATAATAGGGAAAGTTAATAGAATAATATGGGCTCCATCCAAGAATGGTTGTTATTCAATCAAATAGGGTTATAAGGCAATTCTTAATAAAGTTGATCAGATACAAACTCATAAAGCTTTTTCATTTTGTTGGAATAGTGCAGTTTTGCCAAAAGCGGGCAGCTTCGCTTGGCTAGTGTTGGGAAAAAGAGTGCTTACAAGTGATCGGCTTGCTAAATTGGGAATTGCAAATCCTTTTAATTTTGTCTTATGTGATCAAACCTTGGAAGATTCTAATCACTTGTTCTTGAAATGCCCCTTTGCCCAAAGTTGTTGGTTATTTGTATTACAAAAAATGAGCTTCTATGTTCCATTACCAAATTTAATATGGGACTTTTTTACTTCTTGGACTATGTTATATAAGACCTCATTTTTTGTATGCATATGGCACTTAATCCCAGCAATAGTGACATGATCTATTTGGTGGGAACAAAATAAGCACATTTTTAGAAAAAAAATTGCCCCAAGTCAAACTATTCATGCAATTATTGAAAAATTATTGAAAAATCTATTATAGAGGCAGTAAATACATGGGTTCAAGATCATAAGAATGTTGGTTCTATGTTTTCATCCTGGGATAATAACATTCTAAAGAATTGATAGGGCATAAGTTTTCCTTTTAAAGGAAGTTTGAAGCAGCCATATAAGGCGAAGGTGGACAAAAGTGAAATTAAATGAAATCCGCCATTGACAGGTTACTATAAGTTGAACTTTGATGGAGCGTCAAGAGGGAATCTAGGTATTTCAGGGGTAGGGGTTTGTATTAGAGACCAAATGGGAATAGTCAAGGTAGCTAGATCAATTATTTTTCCTCCAGGAATGAATAATATGGCAGAAGCATTGGCTATTCTTCATGGGCTACAACTTGCAAAGTGGATTCAAGTCAGTAAAATTCACATAGAAGGTGACTCATTAATAATTGTAAATGCATGCAAAGAAAGGGAGTGTTTTAGTTGGCATATAAGATATGTAATGCAGAATGTATAGAAGCTAATGGGTGATTTTGAATCCTATTAGATTTTGCATACGTACCGGGAGGGGGAAAAGCTAGCAGATTGCTTAACCAATTTGGGGTGTGATAAGGAGGAGATTTGTATAAAGGAAGATGATGACAAGCTAAAGGATTTCCCAACTTTAGCAAAAATAATAAGAAAAGAATTAGTTTTTGCAACTAATTCTTAAGGGAAATTTGCTAGTAGATCGACTAGCAAGTATGGGTTGCAAATGTTTAATGAATTTTATCAAAATGTTCTATTTTGATGGGGACTTGTGTTTGGCAGTTGTAGGGTGCTTAATAAATGACTTATTCCCATTATGTTCATCCTATGACCGGCCCCTCACATCTTGGCTACCGGTTGACTAAGTCTAAGGTTCATGTTGGTGTGACAATGTGTGATCGGTGAGAGAATGGGAGATGTCTCTTCGACACAGCGATGTTGTAAGAAGAGCTTTATTAGCATGACAAGAGCATATCGGTGAGACTCGTCCTAGAGTTTCTTCAATAACCTGATAGCTATCTCATCAATAAGACACTAGGTCATCGAAGGGAGTTCTATGAGTGTCTCTTCGATGAAGTGATAAGGAGTATAGAAGTGTTATCGGCGAGACTGAATGGCGTTAGTGAGACCTTTGGCTATGTCTCTCTGACTTAGCGATGAGAAGGTAGCACTTTGATTGGGATCTAGTCATAATGATGTGGGTGATGGTGTTGATGAAGATGACACGTGGCATGATGGGATTGAGTAAATGGTAATCCACATCCTTGTTGTGGATTATGATCCAATGACCTGGTGATGAGATGGACAGGTGATATCATCAAGGGTCTTCATCGACGTGACTAAAGGTCGTCGATGAAACCTGTTAAAATGTCTCCTCGACAACCTAATGACCATTCCATCGGTGAGACATTGGTAGTTCAATAGGACTTTGAAGCATGTCTCTTCAACATGGCGATATGAGAGTTTGATGTCGACTGTGGAACCCAATAAGGTGGATGTCGCAGTAAGCATGAATTATAAGGTTGACTAGGTCTGATGTTCACATCGGTGTGACAATGCATGATCAGCGAGACAATGGGAGATGTCTCTTCAACACAGTGATGTAAGAACTTTATCGGCATGACAAGAGTATATCGGCGGGACTCATCCTGGAGTCTCTTCGATAGCCCGATAGCTATCTCATCAATGAGACATTGGGTCATCAAAGGGAATTCTATGACTCTCTTTGATGGAGTGATAAGGAGTATGGAAGTGTTATCGGTGAGACTAAACGGCATCGGTGATACCTTTGGCTATGACTCTTTGACTTGGCGATGAGAAGGTAGCGCTCCGCGTGGGACCCAGTCATAATGACATGGGTGACAGTGTTGATGAAGATGACACGTGGCATGATGGAATTGAGTAAATGGTAATCCACATACTTTTTGTGGATTATGATGCAGTGACCTGGTGATGAGATCGACAGGTGACATCTTCAAGGGTCTTCATCGGCATGACTAAAGGTCATCGGCAAAACTAGTTTAGATGTCCCCTCGACATCCCGATGATTGTTCATCGATGAGACATTGGTAGTTTAGCAGGACTTTGAAGCATGTCTCTTCGACATGGCAATAAGAGAGATTGATGCCAACTATGGGACCCAGTAAGGTGGACATGGCAGTAAGAAAATTAGCAAGCTCAGCTACAGGGGGTTGTAAGCAAGATTTTTGTAAGGGATGTTCTCTGATATGGAAAATAGTATTAGGATGAGAACCAATGCTTTGTTGGCCCTTTTGGCACACATGCATGATGAACTTGTGGTTGTGTCTACTCTTGAGGTGCACGGCTTCCTTCATGCTCCTGTACCTCCAAATGGTAATGCTTTGGTGCTCCAACTTGTTCCTGCAGTGAATGCACCAGATCATGTTAGATCCTCACTCCCTCTGTGTCAATCTCATGTTCCTATCCTCAATATTTCCCTGGTGATGTAAGCTTCAGTGGCATATTTTCAAGAACATCAGGGAGAAAATGAAATTCAGCCTGAGGAAATGGAAGAATAGGCAATTTATACTATGAAGCACATATTTTGTAAAGGGTCGCTATAGTGAGATTTTGCATATATATTTCATAGATGTACAAGGTATTTAGAATTGGGAAAGTATATTAGTATAAGTCAATTATAGTACAGGGCATACATGGGGGATATGAAATTTTTTTAGATGTAAACAATCATGATATCAAATATGGTTAGCAAGAACCAGTGTTACTCTTCTTTTGTAAAACTCTTACTATTATATATTAATATATATAGGCTTAATGCCTTTCGTCAAAAAATAAAAAAATAAAAATATATTTTTAAATTTTTAAAAAATTGAATCTACACATGAAATATCAAAAATCACTAGTTCACATTATATTCAAATTCTTAATGGCTTAGTTGCTATGGGTGATAGAAAGTAAAAATTTGGTTAAAAATTTTGATTTCAATGTTCCACTTTGGCCAAAAAGTGGGACACACTATTGTGGGATGACCCCACCACAACAAGGTAACTACAAACCATCAATAAAACCATTTTCTATCCACATCTTATTCCCACTAAATCTATAAATCCCTCTATATATATTGTCCTACTAAAGGTCAATCCTCCATAGTAGCAAATAAAATACTTTAAAATGTCTTGAAGATACCTCAAGACTATAATGCCCAAAATTTTCTACCAAATTACAGTTAAGGAAAAAACACAAACTTTAAATTTCGATCGCATACACTTGCAAAACTCTCAAATTTTCCCACCAAAGCATGTACTACATGAAAGCATACAACCTTTGACCAATTATAAATTATAATATTTTAGTTAGATAACTAAATTGCTTAGACAATCAAGGGTGGGGTTCAAAGGGAGGCATGGAATTCACATCCTGAGATATAATTAATTTGTTCTACTAGCTCATTAATTAATAATCTAAAACATAATTCAAGTCACATGACAACAGTAACATATATATCAATAGTAATCTCAGAATAATAAGAGAACAAGACCTAGTCCTCAGGGGCTCATCTCAGACGGCCTTGCCTACGTATATATTTCGCAGAGGCACCATAATTTGATGACAACTTGAGTTTTCTCCAACTCATTTGACTCACCCACACAGGGTATATCCACTAGGTTTCAAAGATGACTCTACCCCAATCACAATCATAATACAATATCGCTAATGTATGTTAAACTCAATTCTTTACTCAAAAGCATCTTATTCCCCATTTTGAGTTATAAAACTAAGAGAGTGGGTATGCAACCCTTTCTAGGGCCCAATACCCCAGACAATTCCACGGACGACTATCACCCACATAGGTGAAGTCGAGGGTTGGAAGACTAATTAAGTATTTTCTAGTGAAATATGTAACATAGAAATAAATACCCATGCTTACACAAACAATGTCATAAGGTGTAGCAAGATGCTAGGGAGAAATTACAGTACATCTATTAGGTATTCACAAGATAGAGATCTCACTCAATTTGCATGTTAAAAGGAAGCCATTTAATAGACAGTTTCATCTCGAACTATGATCAATTTCACTATTAAAAAGAAATGGGATTGTTTGAATGAGATCAATTAATAATTATTTCAAATATTTCACTATCAATCCTATAAGGTCCTAAAAAAAATCATACCAGGTTCTTGTAGAGCCTGGGTTTAGATTTAGCAACTTAATGCTATTCTCTTAATACAAGATTACACTTCAAAAATTGGGTTCATTATATTATGCATAAGTTTAATGTAACAAAAGTACAAAAATATGCCTTTTTTCAAGACTTCAAACCCTAACTAACATGTTCTTAGGAGTAGTTATGTGCTCTAAAAACCTAACCTAAGTTGGTCACTCACTTACAACCCCACGTGGGTGGGTTAAGAGGTTCATTATAATATTATTTTTCTTTTTTAAACTATTTGCAACCTCCTTAAATAAAATTACTAACTTTTGACCTTCTAGGACTCCTTAAAAAATTCAAATATTTAAACATAGTCTTTTGTAGGGAAACTCCTTTAGACCTTATTACATACTCAAAAGGATCCTATTGAGGGGAAATTCATGCTAAAACACCAAAATGGACCTCTTCATGAACTTTCTCATCAAAATCCAAAACTTACATTTAGGTTGCTAGATGCTTCTGCATCAATGCCTCTTATAAAACACCTTTGAGGAGGGGTGTCATCTTCAAAGGAGTTTTTTAATTTCATATTTGTTTGTTTTTTATTTTTCTCATGTTTTCCAAAGTTTAAAATTCTAACTTATTTATCCACATAAATATTTCCATGAATTAATCCATGAACTCAAATTTGTCACGTTGAAATTTAAAATTATTCCCACTACCATAAGATGAATATGAAGAAGGAAAGCATTATGTAATAATAACAAGTCCAAATACACTATTTTCAATGGGTTTTCTTTGATGAGATTTATTGATAGTTGAATGTGAGTATAACTTGAATCTAGGGCATGCAACCATTAAAATTAATACTATAAACAATATTCAATAGGTCACAAGCAATAAAAGAATAATTAATCAAGTTTACTAAAATAATTTATGAAAATAGAAGAAATAGAACTTCGATAACGTATAACCACAAATATTTCAACAAAATATATTCAAGATTGGGACACTATTTTTAATTAGTTTTTCCCTTGATTTATTTCTATAATGCATCTTCATGAATATCTATAAGGGGAGTTTTGGTTGTTATGAATCGAATTTTTATTGAAGATACATTTTTCTATAATGTTTGGAGTAGAAAATTGTCATGTTAATTTCCTTTGATATTTATAGGATACCACCTCTCGGGATTCTTGGACCTATTATTTAGTTGTTTCCTACTCTTCTTTGAAATTTTGTATTTTGAAATAAGTGTCATTATTTGGGTTGAAAATTTACTAAATGGACATTGATTGTAAAGGCTTGGGTTTGAAGCATAGTCATTAGTCATTTTTCTAACTATTCCTATAGGAAAAAAATTAAAGACCATTTTTATGACTACTAATGAACTTTCATGCAGGTTTGATATATGAAGACATAAATTTCAAACAAACACCGCACTTTGTTTTAGATAATTTAAAATGAACCTTTCACACTTCACTTTGGTGATTAGTAATTGAACTTGTCTGCTATATTTTTGTTATTTATATTATAGAATGTCTTGGTAATTGGTTGTGTATGCTCTTTCCTCACACTACAAGGTGAGCTTAAAAATTAAAACAAACATAAACTACCACTTTTTGTACCAAGAATCTAAGCTACATACTCTGTCTTCTCCCACCACAATATGATCTTGAGGATCATACATAGATCAAACTCATTTTTCTTGTGACTTGGACCTTATCACTAAGCACTTGTATTTCATTCTTTCTATGTCTAATAGTATATGGATTTTATCATCGAATCTAGTGGGAGCCCGTGTGCTGAAAAGCTTTATAGATTAAAGGAGGATTAATTCTTGTTAGCTAAGTAGATATGTGTTTTAAGAGCTCAATGAAATGAGGTAGTTTTATCCCACCAATACCTAGGCCCCAGAGAGCACTCTTGCAACAAAAAATGAGCCTTGCTACCTTTGTCTATATATAGGACTCTCGTAGATTGCTTGTTTATCCTAGTTAGGCATCTAGGAGTTACTCATAACATACCTCAATTATTTTAATATTAGGCCATGGGACAACCAATTTTAAGAAATTAATCATCCAAACATGTGTTAGGTTGGTAACCAATATATTAACCCACCTTTAAATACATGGTATATTTATAAGCCTCCAAGGATTGATACAACTAATTCTATAGCTTAGTCTTGGTCATGTGTATTGTGTGACGTTTAATGTTTAGATCAACCCTCCCTGCTTCAAATTAGAAAGATTCCAATCTTATCCATTTTTAGCCTTAGGATTTTTCTTTTTTTTCATTTTCTTTATATGAGTCAAATTTTGTTTTGCAACCACAACTTTGATCCAAAGTCAAAAATTATAGTCAAAAACTTGGTCCAACTTAAATTATATGAATTAACCAAGCTTAAATCATAGGTCAACCCAGCCTTAGTTCAACATAACCTTAGATCATCTAACCCATAGTCAACCAACACTAGGTTAACTCAACCTTAGTTCAACTTAACCATACTCCATCCTCACCCATAATCACCACTTTAGTCAACTTCAACCATAATTATTAACCACACTTAAACCATAGGTCAACCCATCCTTAGATCATCCAACCTATGGTTAACTCAACCTTACTTCAACATAACCATAATCATCCTCACCCATATCACCACTTTAGTCAACTTATACTATAAGGCTTAACCAAACTCAATCTATAAGTCAACCCAACCCTAGTTTGAAACCTAATCTTAGATCGTTTGACCCATATTCAACCAACTCTAGGTTAAATCAAATTTATTTCAACTTAAACATACTCCATCCTCACCCATAATCGCCACTTTAGCCAAATTAAAACACAAAATTAAATTAAAATTAAATAATAGGTCAACCCAACCATGGTTTAAATTAACCATAGTTCATCCAACCCATATTCAACCAACTCTAGGTTAAATGAACCTGAGTTCAACTTACACATACTCCATCCTCACCCATAATTACAACTTTATTCAACTTAAACTATAAGTCTTAACCAAACTTAAAACATAGGTAAACCCAACCTTAGTTCAACCCCCCACTAGTTAACTCAACCTTAGATTAACTCAATCCAAGTTTAACTGAACCCATGTTCAGCCAACCACAAGTCAACTCAACCTTAGGTTAACTCGGTCCAAGTTTAACTCAACCCAAGTTCATCCAACCATAGGATAACTCAACCAAAGTTCAACCAACCATAGGTTAACTCAACCCAAGTTAAACCAACCACGGGTTAACTCAAGCCAAATTTAACTCAACCTTAGGTTAACTCATCCCAATTTCAACTAACCACAAGTTAAACTAACTTTAGTTTAACTCAACCATAGGTTAACTCAACCTTATGTTAATTTATCCCTAATCTAACTTAAGTCAACTTAACCTTAGTTCACAATTAATTAGAGTTACACTTAAAACCTAATTTTAACTTAATCATAGACCAAAAATTCTCATATCATATTCATCTTACATCTAGGTAACATTCAACCTTAGCTATAGTACCATTTCACACTCATGATATAGCTCAACCCATATCCAAGTCACAAGTCCAACTCTTAAACCATAACAACACATCCCATATACATTTAAGTCCATAACAAGTCATAGCTCATCAATAGTCATAGTACACTCAATTTTTACCAAGTTTTGGGTCTAATTTTATCTTTGGTTGATCAATTTTTTATTCCAACTTTTTTCTTGGTACATCTTGTTATATCTAATCAATTTTTATACCAATACAAACAAGAGTCCAAATATTAAATGTCCCCATTTGTTACATGCGGCCAATCAAAGTCCCACAAATTCGATACCTATGATCATTCTAATGTACCACTTCAAGACCATGGTGATGATAATGATAATCTCCACAACCACAATAAATATGGAGATGATATATTCAATTTTTTCAAAACAACATGCATCCAAACTTATGTTAAAAAACATCAAGATTACATCCTTCAAGAACCAATAGAATCAAGAGCTCGATTACCAAGTTATTTCAACCTTGAACAATTACATACATAAGAACCCCCTCTTGAAAATAATGGTGAATCCTATAAAATATGTGAAAATGATACTACTTGTGAGAATACCATAAATAAAGAAAATAACAAAGAGATACACTTTGGTGAAAATTCCCATGTAAATAATTCAAAATATACCAATCATATTTTTATGACCTCCTTGTCTCAACCAAACAACATTAATAATCCAAAACCTTCAATTGATTAGGAATTGAGGGATATAAAGGATATCCTTAAGTATCTTCAATTGGGTTCACCTTATACTAAAGGATATAATTTTGAGGAACTATGGACCCCTATCCCTTCAAAATTTCAATTAGAAAAACAACTTTTCCTCCACACATTGAAATACCTAAACTTAACATATACAAAGGAAAAGGTGACCCAAAGAGTTGTATCCGTAAATTTTGTATCACTTACCATGAGGTGTCCCATAATGATGATTATCTATATTACCTCTTCCCTCATATTCCAGGGGGACAAAATTTGGATTGGTTTACTCATTTACCTCAAGGGATGACAAATGCATTTCTTGAGCTCACATAATTTTTTATAAAACTCTTTTATAATGTTGAGCACACACTAACAATACTTGGTCTTTTCAATGCAGAAAAAAAAAATGGTGAGTTTTTCTACTTTATTTCAATTATGGTGAATCCTAGCTAGTAGGTTTCCATGGCCTAAAAACAAGAAATAATTTGTAGATGTTTTGTTACAAATCTCAATGCCAAAATGGCCTTCCATTTACAAGTACATTGTGCATCCAGCATTGACGAGTTCAATGAAAAGGGTGTTCAAATCAGGAAGGCATTAGTCGCCAAAGGCTTAGTAAAACTATTTACCCAACACTTATAATAACATCAATAACCAAAATGAGAAGCCTAAAATATTTGCTCGAAATTCAATAGTATCATTGATAGCAAACATGTGCAAATAGCTCAAAACAAATATATATTTGTATTTCTTGTAAGCATGTATAAAGACATCAACAAATAAACTTTCCTAAGCCCTTAAGGAATGTACTCAAGAAACTCTTATAGGAAAACATGATCAACTTTCAAATTCTAAGTTTTTTGATGATGACAAACTAAAACCCACAAGGTATAAATATTATGAATGCCACCAATTCAAATGCCATACAACTAATAAATATGTGAAACTTAAATATTGCATCTAAAATTTGATAGATCGAGATGACATTGAAGTTGAAGGTGCACCATCATCTTCACCTAACACAAACCTAGGAATATACTAGAATCCCTTCATGAATCATTATTAGGGTCAAGCTCCTACCAATAAAACTAAGGATAAGATAATTGTACATATAATATCCACTCCCATAAATAATCACATAACTATGATTCTATCATTTGCTACATTGAGTACTCCCCATCACACATAAGCATAATCATAATTAATATATATATATAATGTTATGCAACATGGAAAGGCATGGTCACCATCTCAAGAGACTCACTACCTACTCCCTTATAAAAATATGATCTTAATGAATATCTGAAGAAGACTCTAACAAATATTTTCATCTTTGAGACTAAGACATGTATTGGGTAAATTCTTGAAAGGGTTGAGAATTAAGAATGATATTAACCCCTCTCAATTCCTAGCACTCATCACACACCTTAGTTTTGATCACCATATCACCTTTAGTCTTGAAGATATGGAATATCTTAACCCCTTCCATAACCAACCACTTCATATTTAAGCCCTCATTTCCAAACATAAGATCAAATGGGTACTTATAAATTAGATTAAAATTCCACACCTTGTAGCTTATTAAACTCTTGGGATACACAATTTTTTTTTACAACCCCATATAATCATAATAAAATCCTATGATAATGTATAAATGGAGACTACCAACACTATTAGCATTATCCTCTAGGTTGGACATGTTGTTCATAACACCCGCTATCATGTTGTCGATCTTGACCTTTCATATAATATCCTCCTTGGTCTCCTATGGATACATGCCATATAGGCCATTCTATCTACATTTCACCAAGATCTCAATTTTTTTCACAAATACATTAAAATCACATTTCTAGTGGATTAGAACCCCTTCCAATACTACAAAATGTTAGAGGGTCGATGCTAAAAATTAAACTACTATCCCATCATTAAATTCATAGAGCCATGGTCTTAACCAAATTCCTCCTATATCGATCCCAATGATATACCATCCACCTCATCTGACCCATATCCTTCTACTAAGGTCAATATTTTCAACAAAAGGTGCAACAAGTACAAAATCCAAGAGCCCTTATATATTATAAAGCTTACATTGTCACCTAAATATTATGGTTGTTCTAACATGGAATATAAGAAAAAGTGAGAGACTTTACAATATGGATCTATAACTTACATCAAACTTGATTTTCTCTCCATTGAACAAATTGAATCCTCAAATATGCCAAGGTTATAGCATGAATAAAAATATGGCTCATGTTTCAAGTATAATGACTATCTAGTGGCCTATAAATCTAGAAGAATAGAACTATAGAGGTAAAGGCCTAGGGTGCATGAACAAGGAATCTTGGAACCTATCCACTTTTTTGAGACTACAACCAAGTAGGGATTAGTGTATATAACTTAGGATGAATATCTTAATAACCTTAAAGGAATTTTATAAATTATTGATATGATACTTCATCTTATATTAATTGTGTTAAAACTATTATTTGTCATGACCCTTGTGAAAAATTATTGATACAATCTCTTTCTAGATATTTTTTTATTTTTATCATAAGCCTTGACTTGCAATATCCGAACCTCATTGATTGTGACAAACATGACCACATACCATTAGATGAGGTCCAAAATGACAAGGCTTTCCTTGAACTACTCAGTTTAAGAGATCATCTTCCTTTAGGAAACCACAAAAAGGGATTGAATGATGATATTCTTAATCAAACATATTTTAGGGAACAAATAGAATCATTTTCTCCATATAACAGAAAAAAATCTAAGGTATCAAAGAAATCAAAATTTGAAGTACCCATTCAAGACTTAGATGATGCATCATTTGACGATGAACTCTACCTTCCCCTTTCTCAACAGAGGTTATAATACATATCAAATCTCTTAGCAGAAGATTACATTGACATAGACCTAGGAACTAACTAGTATCAAAAATTATTTCTAGTGTGAACTCAAAAGAATAATAGATTCATAAGGACATCCTCTCATAATATGTCATTGTGTTCACCTAGTCTTATGTATACATGCTAGGATTATATCCTTCTCTTTTTTTTCATCACATGATAGTCAAACTAGATTCCAAACTAGTCAAACAAAAGCTCTATAAATACACCCCTATCTTAGCCAACTCTAGTTGGCTATGAATATTAATACACACCTATCAAAAGGGCTTGCCTATCTATGGTATTTACTTCATGGAAAATAAAACACTATATGATCTTACATACTAATAATAGCATTGGAAAGATTGATCCTATAAAATATCTTTTATCTAAAATGGCATTAATAGGACACATGTAAAATGGGTGATACTCCTTAGTGAATTTAAAATTAAATATGTTGACCAAAAAGAAATCAAAGATAAATTCAACATCAATCAATTATCAATAGCACCTCTAGAGAATACACAACCCCTACTCATATAATTTTTAGACGAGTTCCTTCTCCGTGTTAATGAACCAAAAGTATGGAAACTATATTTTGATGGCTCTTGTATCGACATGACTCAAGAACAAGATCTTGTTGGTAAAACCCCAAGGGGATCTTATCCCTTGATTTTTTAGAATCATTTTTTTAATATCAAAAACATAGTGTAAAATGAGGTCTTATTGGTAGATCTAAGATTAGCTATTCAATGGAACATCCAACTTCTTTCAGTCTTCAAGGATTCATAGTTAATCCTTAAGCAAGTCACAAATGATTGTCTTACTAAGGATGAAAATTTTGTCCCTTGTAAGTGTATGGTGGATAGATTTAAGTAATATTTCACAAAAATATATTTTAACCATGTTTCTCATATAAATAATAATTCTATCAATATAATGGCTACTATCGATTCTCTACTTGACATGCCTCCTAGTGCATGAGAAGGATTTTTTTGGTTGATCACTTGTTGATACCTACATATAAAGTTCATAATACATATATGGTATGTGAAATGGTTGGTCCCACTTCCCTTTGGTATTATGACATCCATACCTACCTAAGAAACCAATCTCTCCCTCCTAAATTATTCAATAGCCAAAAATGCTCATTCATCTTGACCATGATTGGCACTTGAAACTCTACCCCATCCTTTGGGTATATCTTATAAATATCCATACACCCACATGAGCTATTTTATATTCATTTGTATTTGGTATTAAGGCCATATTTTGATCTACATTGAAATTCACTCCTTGTGTGTATTACTACAACATTTGATTGACGAGAAGGACTTGTTGGAAGATGGTCAGCGCTCCCCTCGGGATTCGTGACATGGACTAATCACCTCCCATGGATCCGTTAACTCTGGCAGTTGTATTGGGCATTAACAAGTCAACCTTTTGGTGCAACGACAACTATGGGGCCAACAATTGGTATTAGAGCCAAAGGTGCTAGGTTCAAATCCCCTCGGGTAACATTGAGGGGAGATTGTTGGAAAATGGTCAGCACTCCCCTCAAGATTTGTGACATGGGCTAACCACCTCCTGTGGATCCGTTAACTATGGCAATTGTATTAGGCATTAACAGGTCAACCTTTTGGTGCAATGACAACCGTGGGGCCAATAAGACTATCAAATTGAACGCCTCAATAAGTTAGAATTCATGTATGAACATAAACTCATAGTTCTAGATCACTTGAAAGTATATTAGAACTATCTCTAACATGGCTACAACAAACAACCTTGTAGTAAAGAGTTTGAAATTAATGACTCAGTCCTTAAGGAAAACTGGTGGAATGTAAATTAAGATGGGGAAAATAAAGGAAATTTTGGACATAATTGGTTGGGCCCCTATTTCATTGTATAAAAGCATGGGTTAAGAGCATGTAGAATTTCTATATTGCATGGCCTAGAACTTGAGAAAACCAAGAATACCATTCATCTTAAGCACTTCCATGCTTGAGATGCCATTTCAAACTAAAATAAATAGTACAAAGAAAAATCACCCTCTAACAAAAAATATTTATATGGCACCTTGGGACAGTCACCATGATGAAAACCAATTAGTAGGAATAATGTTTGACAACAAAAAATGTCTAAATAAAAGAGGAGAAAAAATTTCCCTCTAGTGAAAACCATTCTATAGCACCTAAGGCAAGCATCATGATGAAAACCCATCCACAAGCATTATGTATGCTATTCAAGAGACATCTTACCTATAAGTAATCTATACACTTAAGTTAATTGAGTTTATCCATCCATCCAATTATCACATCCTTACCCATGGACCCTTATGTAGCATACAAGATAGTACCTTGATTGATGCTTTGGAAAAATATCTAGAAAAACACATCTTTATTATGGTGTTATGGTCTATAACTTTTGACACCAATTGACTTTATCCATTAAAGTTTGAAGATATCATTGCCTCTTTTTATAATGATCATTAGCATGTCACACTCCTAGTCTCAAACAAAAGAACAAAACTTGCACATTGGTCCCACTATATTACTCTAGTTTGGATGACCCAACTATCACTATCAATATCATGGCAACTTGAGAATGAGAGAGACCTTAGATATTTTATTTTATCATGTTTAATTAAATTCCCATAGAATATTTACCCAACCTGGAAATTGTAATTCTATATATTATGTTACGTCTTAAGCTTATGTTGTTGGGGAACAAGTCTTATCTTTGCTTCAGTCTTTATTTTTGCTTCTCATGCATTTGTGTGCAAATATTTATCATTATTTTTTATACATTTTTATGTTCCTTTATTTTCTTTTATCTTTTGATTTATTGTTTTGATTCACTCCTTTGTGCATATGACATGTCATGATCATGGTCCATTATATCATGATACATAATGTCTATGCAAAATATAAAAAATTGCTCAAACACATTAAAATAATTTTGTAGATTCCTAGTATCTACCTATGCTCAAATACTCTAGGAAGATCACATACTACTTCATTTTCATTTCTAACATAAGTAGCCATAATGGAGAACCCTCATCTAATAGGTTCATCATCCCCACCCAATTCATTCATATCAATTACCCCACTTTTCCTAATCCTTATCCTCATCTACACACCATCCTTTCTATCTTCATCCATTTTACCTTAACATTCATCCTTTAACTCCCTTCCTCAATCACTCAAATCCAAAGATATGCATCTCTTCACTAATTTTAGTTTATTCCATTTTGAGAGAACACTCATGTTCTTCAAACCCACTCATCCTCTTGAGGGGGTGTCTCATAATCAAAAACAATCCAAAATTTGAATCCTCTCTGAGAGTTGAAGCATCCTTTGAATACAATCTCAATCAATATTTATATTATTCTTAGGATATATCATTACCACATCAATAATATGGTCAAATCAATTAGCTATGAATCTTTTATTTCCAAATGCCTATATCAATTTTCTTTGAAATGACACTCTATGTCAACTAAGTAATTTATAGAGTAGCAAATATAATAAACAATATCAAACACAAAGTTGCAATTCATAAACATATAAAAGGAATGCTCAAGAATCTATTATCTTAATATAGGATTAGATGTCCATTAATCACCATTTTTCCTTGCATTCATTAAGATTTGAAGTATTTGATTTCCTCCCCCACATCCTCCTTGTAGTGTTACAAATTTTTATATAAATGTTTGAACTTTACAACATGAGATTGTAATGTAGGATTTGGATAATAAGAGTTTTGTGCTTGTGTCAAAGGGGTTATGCTTAAATTTTAAGACCATAGGGTTCTCAATATGTAGGTCCAAGTTTGAATCTCTATAGTGACATATAAAGATAGAATTCTAATTGGTGACTCTTGGGCTTCTATTATGACTTCTAAGTTCTTTAATAGTTGAATAAAGTGGATGTTGTGTTAGAGGAGGAGCTCTCCCTTGTGACATCCATTAGTATGGGTAAGACTAATAATATAATCTCAATAATAAAAGAAAAATTAAAAAATCATATTGTCCTTGTAATAATCTTTATCTAAGATATCTAATTTAGTGATTACATCACCAAATTTACCTTAAAAGAAATATGAAACATATATCAAATCCAAAAAAATACCAGAACTTATCCATCTTGAAGAATATAAGGTGACCCATATATTGTGAGGGAAATGGGGAGGTAGATAATTTTTTAAAATCTACCATCGATTGTAATGATGGGAAATTTGTTGGTCTGGTGTTAATGGAGGGCATAGTAGCACGTGTGGAGGACAATCTTGGGACTCCACATGCTAAGGAGCATTAACACAAATGTTAGGGATGCCTTAAGACAGGGTGCGGGTGATGGAGGATGGTGTTAAAACTACTTCAATGTGCCCTTTCTCCACATTATCACCTAAAATAGAGTCGATGATAAGCTTGGGAGCGAAGGAGATGCAGATGGCATTTAGGGGGTAGTGATAGATAATTGACTCAATAAGTTCTTCAATATGGATGCCAAGGAGATCTAGAGGTGATAAAAAGGATCCTAAGTTCAATGACAACTACCAACTTTTTACATAATGTCATAGATGTTTCTTACAATCCTTTTAACTAAAAAAAATATTTCTCCTCATTGTGACATCCAAGTTCATCTAACATGATTATTGGAGTCACTTGAAATAATAACTAACTATTAAATATAAAATTAAGAAACATAGTCATAGGATTGCAAGGTTAACATCATCAATGCTAACATTATGCCACTTGATATTGAAATTACAATCTCCTAATAGGAGATAAAATAAAATCAATTAGGTACTAAGAGAAGCAAAGCCCATGGGACCCCTACACCAATTGAACTTCTTTGTGCTCACTGTCTTAGTGAGGGAATTTGCAATATTCTCTAAGGTGTCCACCTTTTGTAACATGACACTACCACCCGTAACCATTTCCCCAAAGGTCATATTGAACATTAATATGCTTTATGCAAGAATTATACATTATTATTTTGGCCAAACATATAACACTCTAATTGTCACATCAAATTCTCAACCATTTACTCTAAATGTCAATGCCTAAATACAATCTCTCTAACCACATTGTCTCCTTACAAGAATATGTCATACCCATATACTCTACTTTTTTAGTGGAAAACATAAATATAAATTATCATTTTCCCATCCAACTAACTACTCCAAATAAAGTAAAGATATAGCCACTCATGGATCTCCTGCAATCAAGATCACTAGCCTAATCTGAATCAACAAAGCCCTATAAATGATCCATCCTACCCACATTATTAGATCCATGATATTCAAATAAATGGTTATAAGTCCTACGTAATATTTGAAAACATTTTTTTATATAAGTATAATGTTCTTTGCTAATATTTTTCATAAATCTTCTAAGAACTCTCAATGCTTGGGGAATATCAAGTCTCGTACAAACCATGGCATACATAGGGCTTCCTACAATATTGGCATATGGTATTTTATACATATCTTCAATTTCATCATCAATTTTGGGACATTGATCTAGAGATAACCTAATTCCAACAAGAAAGGGAACACTATCTGGTTTATAATCATGCATGAAAAAATACTACAAAATAATGTCAACGTACTTCTTTTGATTTAACCATATTTTTTTGTTGACCCAACCTTATTAATTTCCATAATTATTCAACCTCTAAATATTTCATATCAAATGTTATAGATAATTGACCCTTAAGCTCCCTAATCATCCCTTTATCATTTCTAATAAACAACATATTATCAATATATAGACCAATACTTAGTATTGATCATCAATTAATTTAAAATAAGCATGGTGATCAACTCCACTCCTAATAAATTTATCTTTCAATGTGAAAGCATCCAACTTAGGATACCACATTCTCAGCAAATACTTTAAACCATAAAAATATTTCTTTATCCTAGGAATCAAGTGTTCATGTCCCTAAGTTATTTCATAAATATTTTCTCATCAAGATCACATGCAAAAACATTTTTTTAACATCTATTTATTCTATACATTGAAAGAAATAATAATAGATAAAAATGAATTTAATAAAGGTTAGTTTATCCATGGGAGAGAAATCTCAGCAAAATCCACTCCTTCAACATAGGATAAACTTTTTTCTACTAATTGAGCCTTGTAGTAATCCAACTTATCATGTGATCATGAATTTCTTCTTGAACACCCATTGCATCCAATGGATTTCATTCCCTTGACCAACCTAACTAGATCCATATGTCATAATTATCCAAGGCCTTTATTTTATCTTTTATGGCCTCTAACCATGACTCATTCTCATATAAAGATAAAGCTTCCTTCATAGATATATATTCATTATTAATACATGATAAATCAAATACAAAATTATAATTAGAAGAGCTATACCTTTCAACCAGACTATGTTGACTAGTGGGTCATCAAGAGATGTAACAAGAGGTTCTTGTGGTTCCTCATCAAAAATTAAATATAAACTATTGGTGTCAATGAGGTTGTTCCCTAATCAGTTCCTTTTGAGGACCTATTAGTTATTAAATTTACTTAGAGTACTTTTAAGGGACACTTAGCATAGTAATATTTTTTATCTCATGTCGTATGATTATGACACATGTCATAATATTTGGTACCCTATCTCTCAGCTAGCCTTTATAAACAAGGCTTCATTTGCACATTGTACATCATATATCTTGTATATTAGATCTTGTATCCTTTTGTATGCTTGTATCATTATTCATAATATAACATTATTTATTGCTTTTATCCTATATGTGGAAGGTTATTTGGTGTGCAAAATATTATTGCTCCTATGATTCTTTGTGGTGACTTAATGGGGTATCAAATATTTGATTCTTACAAGTTGCTTCTTGATCTTGGAGAGATTCTACCATCATTTTTTGTGGTGCATCTTGGTCTAGATATAACCCCATTAATGGTTAAAGTCTAGAAGGGCTAAATATATTAATATTGACTAAATATATTAATATTGACTAAATATATTAATATTGACTAAATATATTAATATTGACTATAAACATGATATAATTTGCTTATAGTAAGATCTAGTCTTTTTCTAGCCTCATACCCCAATTCTATGATGTATGTACAACTTGCACAATCTCTAACATCGTTAAAATATTTTATGGTATTATTCTATCAATGGGTGATAAAAAATTTATGGTAAAAAATGTTTTTTTGAATTTTTTTGTTGGTACAGGTTTTATAGACCCTTGTACCCTACAAATTTGGCAAGTAGTTTGGTTGTAATTATGTAACTCGTATGGAAGGTCTATACTTGTGTTGACTATAAATTTGAGTTGTAGGGTTGTCATTGTATGGTCAATATTTTTTGGCAACTAGCACCCATCGCTAAGTGCTTAAGGCTAACAATTAAGTGCTACTCAACCTCTACTAACACTCAACATCCACCATTGTCACACTATCGATTGGGCTACTCCACCACTCGTAATGGTTTCATTTCCCCAAAACCCTCTATCCATCACTCAACTTGGTGGCACCACCCATTGGCCACCCCAATAGTGATCAAACATTTTTTTGTCTCAAGGAGCTCATTTTTTGATAGACCATAACTTTCACCCATGGAGGTGCTTTCTCATCTTTAAATAGGTATTGGAAATTTGGCCCCACATACTTTACATTGGTATAGGCAATTTTTATAGATTTTGCTCCAAATTCTATACTTTTTTAGCTTGAAGGTACAATTTATATTCCTTTTTGCAACTAGCATAAAATTTACACACAAAGTTAAATTTGCAATTTGTTTAAAATTGCTCAAAAATTTGCAAGGAAATATATTGTAATGCCTATTTTCTCTTTTGGAATTTTTTTTTCTAAAAATTATAAAAAAAAATTCCATGAATTTTAAGTAGTTGATTTAAGCTTGTTGTTTGTTTAAATTGAAAAATTTAATCATTATAATTTTGGGGGGGTTACAATTACATAATAAATATTTTAGGGTGTAAATCATCATTTAAGTGTCTCTTTATCTTTGCTCTCCTAGTGCTCTTTTTCTAGTGTGTACAAGTAAGTATAAAACATAAATAAAGAACTTTTAAACTATTAAATTCAAACCATTATTCTACACCTAATTACCACCTCTAGATTAAGCCAAAAGATCATACACAAAAGATAAGAGATAATATCAAAACCCCCACCAACAAGTCTCTTGTTGCACTAAAAGTTTGATGTTCTTAAGATGAATTTATGATTGAGCAAAGGTGTAAGGTGCTCAAATAGATAGCATGGCATTGCATTCCAATAGTTCTTGAAAATAACTCATTTTATGTTATTTATATACTTGGGGAGGAAGGATCAAAGGTTGAGATTAACTTGGGAGATCAATGGAAGGGGTTGATTGAGAGGATTAGATGCATGAGAAGCTTGCGATTGGAACTTTGCATTCAATGCACATGAGAAGGTCCATGATCCAAGGGATTTTAAATGCTTATATTTTTTGAGAAAATGGAGGGTGAGGATTGACAAGGTATAGAAATTCACCTCATCATTAAGACAAAATTACCCCCTTTATACCATCCATAACCTTCCATACATCCTATCATGCTTAAATTAAAATAAGATTATATAATATATAAATTGTAATATTAATTGATATTAATGTATGAATATTTTATTATTCTTTTGTGTTATTGAAGATTTTAATGTTGATGTTTGTGGGTTGTTGTTGGAGTTGATAGTGAACCCCACAGCTCTCCTAGAAATCCCTACAACCAAAATGCCTATCACAAGCAAGAGATCAAAGCAACTAATTTGCTATGCAACCAAGAGAGAAAAGATTGAATCCATAAGAACATGTTATATGCCTTATGTATTGAATGAATACATGTGAATTGAATTATTACAATGAATGTGCAAGATTTATAAAAGCATGCAAAAGCAAACCCTAGTTGAGGATTTGACTAGATAGTGAAAAGTGTTCTAATCTCATGCATTGAGACAACTTGTCCTATATTCAGTTCAAACTAATAATAAAAAATCACTCCTAAGTTTAGCTTAAGTGAACTAAAGTAACAAGGGACTTAATAATTAATTAATGAATAATTAAGTATCAAGTGATTATCCTAATTACTCCAACACCCCCCCTTAAGATCAACTTAGGGGGAAGCTATAAACCTTGATGTAGAATGCAATGATGGGTCTTAGATATGTTGGTGTTACAATTTGCACCTTTGGTGTGCATATTGGAAATAGACAACTATGCACAGTTAGATTGCTCTTCAAATTAGGAGGGGAATCCCCCTCTTTTGCTAATTATGCATAAAAAGAAAAAGTAAATTAAATTACTATCTTTTTATCTCAGCTAAGAGCACAAGGTTATAAAACTCTTTGCATTACAGATGAGGTTTTCTCTGGTTTCATAACTTCAACTACAACTAGGCCTAGACTTATAACACTTCTATTTCTTCCAATAAATTTAGAGCAAGAGGATTTATAAGTAAACGGGGAAAGATTTGGTTAACACAAAGCTCAAACAAACTTATTCTCAAAACACACCAGAAGACTCATTGTACTTTTGGATGAAAGCTGAAATAAAGATTTATAAAAGAAAAGCATGAAACAATAAACTTGATCTCAAAAGACTCATTGTACTTTTGAGGTGTAGACTGAAATAAAGATTATAAAAACAATATCACAAAAAAGATCTTGAGACTTTGGATCAAAGCACTATAGGCATAAGATTTATTTCCTCAAAAGCTTTCCAACAACAATTATACATTTGGGACAACAGATTGTATCAAGAGGACAAACATACAATATACGATCAACCAAATTACACTGAACAAAGTGAATAGATATTGACTAGCAAAGCTTGAAGGCACTAAGGCTCAACAATTTTGTTATAGTAATAACAGTTAAGAAATAATGAGAAAGGTTGCTCTTATTTATACACAAACATAGGAGTAGGGAACCCTGAAATCTCCTTGTGTAAACAATCAATCTTGTCAATCAACAAGATTTATTCCTATGTCTAAACAAAGTAAACTAGCAGTTAACTGGAAAGACTACATCAGTTAACTAATCAAAAACTAAAAAAAACTCCAACTGTACAATAAATATCTCCAAAGATAGACATGCATGAAAAGTGGATGGTAAGTTAGACTCGGAAAAGGCCTCAAGTTAATTGTTGTCATTACTTGAGTTCTATTTCTAGAAATATCTACACGCTTCAACTGGTAGTTGACTGATTGGTAACTTTGGTGGCTTTGTAATTGGAGTGATGACCTATGTTTCTTCTACAACTTTATGCTTTTGACGCTTGTCTTTATTTTTCTCAATGGAGGAGTATTGCATGATGAAACCGTGAAGTTTGACTGTGAACACGAATATGTTCGGACAGGTTCTGCACAAAAGCTAAAAATAGCTTTGCTGAATGGTAGAAAATGGCAGATTTTTGGATAAAAATCTAAGATATGGATAAAAATCTGAGATATGGGTTTTGTAGAGAATGTTGTGCCGAATAGATCCATATCATCCATTTTTCAAAAAATTGATTTTTTCACGAACATGCAATAACCCCTCAAAGGTAGAAGCACCAAGGCAATTTTTTCCCAAAAAAAATCTAAGACATGGGTTTTGTAAGTGTCTAAATGTTGAACAAACCCAAATCAATCATTTTGTAAAATATGATTTTTTTAGAAACCCTAAAAAGTGGAGGAAGTGGGATAATTTTTCTAAAAAAATCTAGGGCATGATTTTTGTGGCCAATTTTGTGCTGGATAAACCCAGTTGGTCAGATTTTCGAAAAAAATTGATTTTCGTTGAACATGCGAGAAACCCCAAGACAGAGGAAGTTGAAGTTGTTGAAAAAATTTCCAATCTTGGAGAGGATTGAAAAAGAAGATAAACCCAGATCATTAGAAGCTGAAAACTATGAACTAGTGCCTCTAAAAATTGATGCCCTAGAAAAATGCCCTATGAAAAGATGTTCTTATGTACAACCTGAACTTGAAAATATGAAGAGCGCTGAAAACCCCTTCCGTTTGATCCTTCAAATGTCGTAGGGAAGAAAATTTTGTGTTTGGCGTTTGAAGTCAACCTGCAAGAATAATGAAAAAGGATGCCCAAATGCTTGATGAACACACTTTGGAGGTGGAAGCATCATTTAACTCATGAAAATGCTAATTTTAGGAATCATTTGGCGCAAATATTAGTTAACTCGGAGACTACCTAAATTTTGGGTGGCCAAGGCATGAGAAAAGTCTTCAAAAATTTGTAACTCAAGTTGACTTGGGCCCACCTTGAGATAAGACATCCAAGTTTTCCAGTGTTAGAAATTTTTTGAAGATTTTCATCTTTTCTGGTGATAAAATGCCTTTGTTTGATCCTTGATTCTAGATGCCTGGTAGGTCCTATGAACTAGCTGACAGATTCACCGTAGAGCGTGATCAAGTCTGAGAAAATCTTCTTGGAGGCTACAAACCATAAAAACTGGTTTTGGAGGCTTTAAAATTTGGGCATCCCTGGCTAGCAGGAGCGTTTTTGCACTCCAATGTCAACCATTTTTAGTGGTTTTCAAATTCTTCAATTTGCACCTCTTGTGCTTCAATTCACAATTGTCATCGACTAATGGATCCCATGATCAAGTTGAGATATTCAATGGAAAGTTGAAATAATTCCAAAAAGGATAATTGGTTCTATAAATCTTGAAATTTGATTATGAGGGCTCAAATTTCTAGGCGCCCCTGGCCAGCAAGGGTGCTTTTATGTGCAAAAGGTATAATTTTCACTTTTTTCCTTGATGAAAGCACCTAAATTTGATCTTCCTTTGTCAGTGTTTGACTTCCTTGATGAACTTGCTAATGGACTCATCACGAAGCTTGACAAAATCTAAGGACAACCTGTTGGAGGTCATGAAAGCTAAAATCTAAAATTGATGCTTCAAAATTCTAGGTGCCCCTAGCCTGCAGGGGTGCTTTTCTACTCTAGACTTGGTCAATTTTGAGTTTCTTGAATTTCAGCATTTCCTGCTTGATCTTTGTTTTTGGGCATCTGATAGGTTCCGTGAACTGGATGTTGGATTCATCATAGAACTAGAAGAATTCAAAAGAAGACCTCCAACACTGCAAACCCTAACAAGTGAATTTGACCATTTGAATTCATGGGTACCCCTAGCCAGTAGGGGTGCTTTTCCTTCAAAAACTTGATGATCCTTTCATTTTTCATGGTGTGTCTTCACTCAATCTACATTTTGTAGAATTTGATGACTCCTTTGGACTAGCTGTAAAATTCATTGGAAAGCCTGCTCAGATTCGCAAAGATACTATTTGCAGCTACAAACCTTTAAAGCACTTCTGACTGCTTGAAACCTTGGGTGCCCCTAGTTTGCAGGGGCGCTTTTGTGCTCCAGAAAGCCATTTTTTGATGGCTTTCATCCTTCTCGAGCTTCACATTCATCGTGTCGTTGACTGCATTGACCACGATCACCATTCGTCGACTGTGGTCATTATCTGTGTGTAACACCAACATCAGCATGTTCACGTGTTTTTCAATTGTGGCAGTCACCGTTGTTGATGTGTTGATTACATCCGTCATCATGCATGTGTGATTTGCGAAGCATGCAACATTCCAAATAGTTTATTTTCACAACTTTCAACTTTTTGAAAACACCTCTGTCGTTCACCATTTTTAGAGCATTTTCTACCATAGATTGTTCTATGTAGCATTTGAAACTTAAATTCTGACACCTAGTATTGGCCATCCTCCATTGATGACCTTAGAGGTCCTAACTTTTCTTCTGATAAAGTGAAATAGACCCATCAGAGCAAAACTAACTTTTTGATGATTCTAACTGGACCAGTGTGATCGTGACGAAGAATCAACCAATCAAAATCATTTTGAGTTATTTTTTGAAAGATCCTATTTTTAGGGTTTTTCTAAAAATAGGGGCCTAAAACTCTAATTTCAAATTTTTCAAAATTTTGTGAGCATCCTCTTGACGTTAAATCCAAAAAAACCCCATGATCCATTTGATGTTCAAAAATTTTAAAAATAGAAAATTGCTATTTTTAGACATTTTGACCCTTTTTTGACTTTTGACGACAATTTTACAAGATTTTGACTATTTTTACCAAAATGCCTTAATGAAGCAAAAATATTATTTTGGGTACAATAGGATACAAGTCCTGATGAGGTACCCATGTAATAATAAATGAATCTCTCATAACTAGAGAAAAGGAGAAAACCATAAGGGAAAAAACTCCTCTCTAAAAGAAAGGAAAAGAAATGACTTCACTAACTATGAAAGAAGGATAAAAGGAGGACTCAATGTGACCTCCCAAGGAATGCTTCTATCATACAAATACAATACACGTCCCCCTGATAGGAGAGAGAAAAAGAGGATATGAATCCCCCCATAAAGAAGTAGCTCCTGTGCCAATGAGGTATGCTTGAAGACAAAATATGATCCACTACCTCCAAACAAGATTTCTCCCCTTAGGAAGAAACAGTTCCACTAGTGATTGGAGAAGACAATCCATAAGAATAGTTGAATCTGGAATCCAAATCCAAATGATTTGTGCCTCTAAAAAGTGCTCACATTTCCACATGTCAGAAAGCAATGATGTTGATCCAAAATCCTATGAAGATTAATATAGAACAAGCTGCAAAGGCAATGAAGATGGTGGGCCAATAACATTGATGTGGCTATCAACAAAGAGGAGATGAATACCCTCAAAGTAATCCTCCAAATCTACAATATAGAACTCCAAAAAAAAGGATGATATTTCTACGAGAAACGAATCCCAAGTAGCTATGTCTGGAAGATGTATGTCATGTTGCAGTGAATCAATAGGGGCCAAGGATGTTGCAATGCCAAGCTGATCAAGAACAATAGAAGATGATAATGTAGTCTCGATTTGTAGGGTGGTAACATGAAGACAAGTCTTTGAACCATTGGATCATGTAAGACATGTGATATACTCAAGCTCCTCTAAAGTATTGTCATTAAAGGGTATGCAATCTGCATTTGCAAGAGGGATGAGACAGTGTGCAATAGGATCCTTTAGGTATGGAGAGATATGGGGGCCTCCACGGATCTCCCAAATTTGTGTCCAAAGTATGTGGGGACATTCAATGTCTGATACAACATACATAGTGTTAAGATTGACATTAGAACATGTAACCCCTACAATATGATCACTGATAATACCCCATGCTGATAAACTCCCTAGTGTGTCTAGTGTAGGTATGAGTCCATATAGATGAGGAAAAATATCAAACCACCTAAGATGTGTTAGGATGCCACTTCACCAAGACTCATAGTTATCCTTTTCCAAGTTGATCACAAAAGGGTGAACAAAAAAACCCATGATACTCAAATGAAAAAATATGAGACTAAAAACCTTAGTACTAATAAAGTAGATCAAATGATGTCATCTCACACAATTAGATCCTTTCTAGGTGCCAAGATGTCCAAGTAATCAATAGAATTGTGAAAACATAAAAAACTGAATAAAATGTACCTGGGGTAGATTCTAGAAAATGTGCATGAACAGATATGAAGATCTCTGAAATACCTTTCCATCGCTGCTTGAATTATGAAAATCAGAGATACAAGCAAAAAGTTATGAGCTCGAAAGCGTAAAATGAAGATCTGACTTTGACTGAGAATGACAAAAACCAATAGAAAAATCTAATAATGAGACTCACACCACTAGAAAGTTCATGGAACTAGCTTTCTGACAATATCTAGTTTTCTCGATTTTGACACTGTATGCCCAAGTTATGCCAAAAAGAAAAAAATCGCTCCTTTAGGGAAAATGGGGGCTAGGAGGGGGGGTTGATGACCTGTTCATACAGTGACGTTAGCAACTTGTGAGCTTAAATTTCATGGCCGAATGGTCATCACAAGGAAAAATCGCCCTTGCTAAAAAAATAAGATGGCCAAAATTTGCCTTCCTGGGTCGCCACTGATTGGATGCTAGAATATTCTAATGGAAGATTCTATCAGGTACACTAACGTTGTGATTTGTGGGCTGGGTAAAATCTGAGTGCTAGATTTTTTGCTAAAATAGGATAAATTTTCCATTGGTTGATTTTTTTGACTTTCCATTTTTTTTGCCTGTTGATTTTTTTGACTCATCGCCTGGTTTTTTCCCAGCCTATGCTTTGAATGTGTTGGGTTTTCTTAAGGTTTCCGACGAGCTATGTAGGCCCTACCAACCAATACGCCTGCTTATGCAGTGTATGCCTATTGTAGGGGATGGTTGCACAAGGTATTAAAGCCCTTTTTTTGAATTTTTTTTTGCAATTTTTTTATATATTTAAAAAAAAAATTGGAAATATTTTTAAAAGACTAGAAAAAAAAATTAAAAAACCTGTGCACACCTGTTTTGAACCTAACACAAATTTTGAGGCAGCATGACTGTACAAATTCCTGTGGAGGGCCCTACTGCTATTTTTTTTCCTTTTTTGCAACTGCTCCAAATTCGATGAAATGACAGGCATTCTTAAGGTTTTCAACTGTTATGGATGCAACAATGATGCCCATTTCACCTAGGATGAGCCGATTTTTCCCTCAAGGCCAGATCTATTAAAAAAATGGACAGGAAGTCATAGATCTAGTGCTCTAATACCATGTTGGAGTTGATAGTGAACCCAACAAATCCCATAAATCCATGCAACCAAAACACCTATCACAAGCAAGAGATCAAAGCAACTGATTTACTATGCAACCAAGAGATAAAATATTGAATCCATAAGAAATCTTATATGCATTTTGTATTGAATGAATACATGTCAATTGAATTATTACAATGAATGTGCAAGATTTATAAAAGCATGCAAAAGCAAACCCTAGTTGAGGATTTGACTAGATAGTGACAAGTGTTCTAATCTCATGCACCGAGACAACTTATCCTATATTTAGTTTGAACTAATAATAAAAAAGCACTCCTAAGTTTAGCTTAAGTGAACTAAAGTAATAAGGGACTTAATAATTAATTAATGAATAATTAATTATCAAGTGATTTTCTTGATTACTCCAACAGTTGCAAGGTGTTTTTATAAAAGCAAGACATGTTCAAGAAAGACAAAAGTTATACAGTGCCACATCTGCAGAGCTCTAGAAGTTTTAAAACATCTTCAAAATCATCGTAGGCTAGGTGACTATGAGAGGATTTCAAGAGACAAACATCTCCTATTTATTCTTAAAGCTACAAACAACAATAAGACAACTAATTCTCTAAAAGATAAGGATGGAAGACTCTTGTTTAATAATAATTTTCTTAGGAAGTTAAATTATTTTATTTTATTTGAATCAAACTTTATTTTATAAATTTATTTAAAAATAATTCAATAACATCAATGCATGTTGACATGATGCTATAGTTTAGGAATTAGATCATAATTTAAATATCTTTCTAGTTATTCAAAACAAACACTTGACATTTTGATACACGAAGTAATCCAAATCTCTTTTCAATTGAAAATATTGAATTCCTACTTTAAGAAGCATTATTATGTTCCACTAATGATTTTGTGAGTAGAAGAATTCAAACCTATATTGATTTGTAAAATCAACTCAAGGATTGGAATGGATGGTAGAGATAAGTAATTTAGTTTTACATAATTGTGTATATACCATTTATAACCTACATATTCAATTTGTGTATTGTTATCTATGTTATCTCTATTATTTATCATCTTCTTCTACAAGTCTATGTTTATGTGAAAAATAAACATTGCATTATGTAGCTATAGAGCCTATGTTGTTATATTCTTCATTCCATCTTGAAATATTGCACTTTGAAGACACAAATTATGTATTAATCATAACTATAAAAAACGAAGTCTAAATCATTGCTAGCTTTATACTCAATGGAAAGATAAGAAAAATAATAGATTTTTTTAGGAGAAGCTCATTTTTAGAAAATTAGTACTAGGAAATTTCATTTTTGTGTAAAAAAATTCAAAAAGCTTTTTGTAGATTGTATTTTATATGCTTTCGTAGATTGAAGCTTTTAAATTTTTTCTAGCTTTTTCTTTCAACATAAGCATTCTATATTTTGATAAAATCTAACATTAAATTAGGATATCTAAAATCCTTCTAGAGATAACCTTGTATGTCACCCTAGATGATGCAATAATCAATTGATTAAAGTATGATACCTAATGACAACTTGTCAAGGATCAAAAAGTCTTTTTTTTAGAGTATTATGTAGGGCTAGGATTTTCTTGGAGAAAATGGAGGGTGGGTATTTAAAAATGCTTGTTTCAAAATCGAAAAAATTCTTTTTTTCAAAGTTATATATAATCTTGAGCCTTGAGCAACATTGGGGGCCTTAATTAATCATGATTTTGATTGTGCAAATGATTAGCTAGTTTAAATAATTACTTTTTAGCCAATTAATGAATTGAGGAGAGAATTTAAAAATTAAATAAATAATTTATATTTATTTTATTTTTAGAAGACTAGGATATGAGTGATGAAATTAATTAAATAAATGCTAGATTTATTTAATTAAGGCTTAACTATAGAGGGGAATGCTGAAATAATTAATTAAATAACTAAATAATTAATATTGGGAAGATGATTGGATTGGTTAATTAAATAATTGATTTTATTTAAATAAGATGGAAGGGGATATATGTAGGATTAATTTTCTGATGTTAAGATATGGTGAAATTTAGGTGTCTAAATTTTGTCCCTCTTTGAGATGGTATTGTGACTAAGAGAATCAGCAACATTTCATAGAAAGATAAAAATAATACTTATGGGAAGAGATGGGACTAGTGGAAGGATGCCCTAGTAGTTGGAATAAGGGGTGTGACAAAGATAAATGAGGTAGGATGCCCCCTTGAGAGGATAGGCAAGTTTGAAGAACACAAGTGTGGTCTCAAAATGGATGAAAAATATGCTTAGGGGTGAAGGGAGAATAAATGTGTTAATGATGGAAGAAGGGATTGGAGGATACTAGATAGAATTAAATGAAATGATGAATGTATTATGATGAAAATAAGGGTTGAGATATGTATGGGAGGGAGATGCAAATGGATAGGGAGGAGGATATTCATGCTTGTTGGTTGAGCAACTTGGAGTTTGATGTAGCACTTGATGTTAGGCAACAAGGTATAAAGACCATCGTGATGATGTGTCACATGCATAAGGGATTGGCTTAAAGGAAAAATGTCACAATCAAGCATAGATTGAATGGCACCATGATATGAAATACTGTGATATTTTTGTGAGAATTTTCTATAATGACTAGTACAGTTGCAAAAAAATGATGACACACACAAGCAAGCAAGTAATCATGCACAAATGATACAAAGGAAAACTATATTTCCCCTACTCAAGTAAAAGATCGATGATTGATTAATTATGATGATGATGATATAATTGTTTGTGTAAATTATATCCTAAGAACAACATGAGGATTGAGAATGATGTATCCCAGTGATAATGAGTTGTTTAGAGTTGATCTCATGGTTACAAAAAAATTGATAGATGTTGGATGGTGTACTAGACTACTTGACAAGATTGACATGGATTAGGATTGTGTTTATTTTGATGGACTACTTTGGATTTATTGGGATTTTCCACATTAGATTGCATGTGGGTAGCTACTTTGTTGGAACCAATGTCAAGGAAAGCCATGTCTAGAGATAAGGATAGAATGAGTGAGGGATTGTTGAGATAGTGGATGGAGGGGATGGTGGATGGTTTAGGATATATTATTATAGCATTCAAGATGGATTATTTAAGGGTTTAGGATGTGATCTCCAAGGACTATATCACATAGGAATTGAAAGAAAAATGAAATGACGAATATAATAGAAAGATGAAGCATGTAAACTAAACCTTTTACCTTAATTCACCTTACTTCTTGGATTGAGATAAAGTGAAGTGCACCCAATGCTCCACTTGATTTTCTCTTTTGGATGAGTGATAAATGGTAGCATGTGGCTTCTTGTTAGACCAACAACATGATGTTGAGATTAGGAAGAAAATTACAACACAAGGATATGATGATGGAAGATGATAAAAAATGAGATCACATGCCTTTATTTAAAGATTTTTCATGAAGAAAATCAATGGAAAAGATGAATTGGTTAATGAATGACTAGAATTGAATGAGAGTGAGAGCATGGATTAAGGGATTATCCTTGTGAAAAGTGTCACAAGACAGAGGCATGAGAATGGCATGTGTGTCATAGGTGTAAGAGTTAGGTATGCTCACATATGTGTGAGCACACACATAGGGAGAATCATGAAAGAGACAAGTGAAAGGGGTAGGGTGGATTCACATGTTTGAAAGATGTGCTCACACATGTGTGAGTAAGGGGTAGGGTAGGTAGGTTAGGACACTTGTAAAGTAATGAAAATTTTAGATCTTGATCCATGTAGATGGATTCAATGAATATGATTAAATGGATAAAGATTGAGGATGAGGTGGAATTAAATATTAGGGTAAATGGTAATGAAGATTAATTAACCTAAATTAATCAATTAATTAAGTATCCATTAATTGATTTAGTTAGAGGATTTAGGGATAGGGTTGAACTTAATTAAATAAATGTGAGGGATAAGCTTAATTGAATAAACTTAATTTATTTAATTAAAGGTGAGGGATAAAAGTGAAGGGTTAAGCTTAATTAAATAAATATAAATTTGTGTATTTAAGGGTGAGGGATAAAGGTACATGATAGTTTAAATAAATAATAAATATTTATTTAATTGGTTGGGATGTGGTAAACTCAAGTGTGGTTGAGTATGGACAAATTTAGGTGTCTACAAGAATAACACGCTCCACTATAGATATGCCACTCATAACATTGTGCTACAATACTTGTGCTAACATATGGTAATATTTGGTGCAAAAGGTTGGGTACATCAAGAGATGTTTAAAACATGTTTCAAAATTATGCCCCTACCCTTATCAAGGTTGAAAAGAGGGGAGAGAGGATGGATTGGATACATTGTAATAAATATGCAAATGCAATGGATGAGTATCGATAAGTGGGGTAGATAGGATGGAAGAATCTTGTCCCCAATTCAAGGGTACTCATAGCCAGTGGATTTGCACGTGACATCTGAGAATGAGTTTTCATCATGAAACTTGTCCAAGACATCATGAGAATGGTTAGAGATCTCATATCATTAATATATTTTTTCTTTTTAATTTTTTAGATGCTTGGATAGGATGAATATATTTAAATTTAGGATTATTTGATTGGAGTTCGGATGGGGGATAGGTTCTTAGATTTTGGACATGCTTAGGTCCTACTCAAGCATTTATTTCCATACTGATTTGATAGTATCCCAAGACCAAATAACTACTTCAAATGGACCATGTTGACTATCGTTTACTCAAATATGTTGGTAGAAACCTTGTTGATTGCTAAGTTGGCTTCACCAAAATGTAAATATGTGTTATCCTCGAATTCAGCATGCTCAATTCAAGGGATAACCCCTACAAAACTTGTATGTTTTGTAGTCCATGTACTCTAAGCACGTAAAACGAGGCAAATTGCATTGGTTCTCGTTTATGGCACCCATCCTCAATAAATCATTCTGAGCATTAACCTTTGTTAGTTCATCAAAATTTGCATTTTAAACCAAGTTGTGAAATTTCAGTTTTGGAAGTTAGAAATTATTTTGCACATGTAGGAGCTTTGTTTTTCACTACTCTTACATATTTCATGCCTTAGGCATTTTCTGGCACATGTAGGAACTCTGTTTTTCATCACTCTTATATATTTCATGCCTTAGTCATTTTCTGGTACATGTAGGAGCTCTATTTTTTAGTGCTTCTACATCTCAAAACACAAGGCACATGTAGGAGATCTGTTTTTCACCACTCTTACATATTTCATGTCTTAGTCATTTTCTGGCACATGTAGGAGCTTTGTTTTTCACCGCTCTTACATATTTCATGCCTCAGTCATTTTCCAGCACATGTAGGAGCTTTGTTTTTCACTGCTCTTACATATTTCATGTCTTAGTCATTTTCTAGCACATGTAGGAGCTTTGTTTTTTAGTCCTTCTACATCTCAAAACACAAGTCATGTGTAGGAGCTTTTTTTTTCACCGCTCTTACATATTTCATGCCTTAGTCATTTTTTGACACATGTAGAAGCTCTATTTTTATCTGTTTTTACATATTTGACATGTAGAAGCTTTGTTTTTTCACCGCTTTTACATATTTCACATGTAGAAGCTCTATTTTTCACAGCTTTTACATATGACATGTAAAAGCTCCATTTTTCACCGCTTTTACATATTTAACATGTAGAAGGTTTGTTTTTCACCGCTTTTACATATTTCACATGTAGAAGCTCTGTTTTTCACCGCTTTTGCATATTTCACATGTAGAAGCTTTGTTTTTCACTGCTTTTACATATTTCACATTTAGAAGCTCTCTTTTTCACTGCTTTTACATATGACATGTAGAAGCTCTATTTTTCACCGCTTTTACATATTTCACATGTAGAAGCTTTGTTTTTCACCGCTTTTTACATATTTCACATGTAGAAGCTCTGTTTTTCACCGCTTTTACATATTTCACATGTAGAAGCTTTGTTTTTCACTGCTTTTACATATGACATGTAAAAGCTCCATTTTTCACCACTTTTACATATTTCACATGTAGAAGCTCTATTTTTCACTGCTTTTACATATGACATGTAGAAGCTCTATTTTTCATTGCTTTTACATATTTCACATGTAGAAGCTTTGTTTTTCACCGCTTTTACATATTTCACATGTAGAAGCTCTATTTTTCACTACTTTTATATATGACATGTAAAAGCTCCGTTTTTCACCACTTTTACATATTTCATGTATGTAGAAGCTCTATTTTTCACCGTTTTACATATGACATGTAAAAGCTCCTTTTTTCACCACATTTACATATTTCACATGTAGAAGCTCTATTTTTCACCGCTTTTACATATTTCACATGTAGAAGCTCTATTTTTCACCGCTTTTGCATATTTCACATGTAGAAGCTTTATTTTTCACCGCTTTTACATATGACATGTAAAAGCTCTATTTTTCACTACTTTTACATATTTCACATGTAAAAGCTTCATTTTTACCACTTTTACATGAAACTACCCAAGTCCTTTAATATGCTGGAGTGTTGATGTTTAGCACCAAAAAGAATTTGAAGATGAAGCTTTCTCAATAGCTTCAATGAACAAAATGATGGATTTCCATTTTATTTTAGATGTCATCTCCAAAGTACACTCCAATGCTAGACAGTGATGAAGTGCACGTCATCATGAAATTTTCATGGAGAAAGATGTTGAAGAAGGCCAAATTTTTCCTTAGATTATATTTCCCAATTTTAGCATTTTTTATGCTTTATGTAAATAAGTTTTGACATTTTACATGTCGTTTTGCAAAATGTAATTACATGTAAAATCAGAGATGTTTTCCTATAATGATGAACAAAATTTTTGAACAAGTCTTTTAGGTAGGTGAGATTTTCCTAAATTTGCTCAGCTACTTTTCCTAGATTTGCTCTTCCCTCTCTTTTATAAATATGATGGAATTCTTTTGTAATAGTGACCTTTAATCTTTTGCAACGAAGTGCTACCCATTTTGAAGCAAATACATGAAACTTTGTGTTCATCTTTGTGAATTTGGATCTGATCAATAAAGAAGTAAAGTTGCATACAAGACTTTGTGTTGGAACCAACTAACTTTGGCTTGATCAAATTAGTGGTGATTAGTAACTAAGATCTAAAGGGCTTTAAGTAAATTTGTGTAAACATTGTGTTGCACTCTTTATTTGAATTTGTGATACTAATTGAATAACTATTGGTGAATTCACTACAAAACTTTGTGCTTGTATTTATTCATGTTATTCATGGAATTGTTGTATCTAGAATACTTTGTGCTTCTAATACGATGCTCGTTACATACCTAAAGGATCCATTGGTGAAAAACTATGGAACGACTTTGTGCCTTCATAAGCTTTTCTTTCTTATTTTATCGTTTATTGTTATCATGCTAGTATCTCTAAGCTTTGCTTTGCCAAGATAGAGATAATGGAATTACTACTTTGTTTTTAGTTTGAAATTGTATCAAATCATAACTACCAATTGTGAAGCATTGTAAAACATATTATCTGAAAAAAAAGAGAAGTATGAATGTGAAACACCCCCATCTCTTAATTGTAGTGTACATTTTTGTGAATACTTAATTAGTTTTACTTAGTTTTAGTAAGCAGTAAGAAAGGCACATCCCCTTTTTGAGAGGAGATATTACATCTCACACAGTTGTGGTTGAAAACAAGGTTGTGTAATCTATTAAAAAGGGATTACATAATTTTCACCCAAAAACATGGTACACTCATAGCTATGGTGTTGTAGGAAGTTTCCAAGGTAAATGAAGGGTAGATTGGATAAAGGTTGATGGGGCTTATGCAAAATATTGGATTAAAGAAGTGTGATATATTGGGTAATGGATTTGAGTATGAAAAACAAGTGGATGAAAGGATAGCATGTGGTGGAGGCATGACAAAATGTCATGAGGCAAGGTGAATTAGGACGAATAATATCATACACCATGATGAAAATTGAAGCTTTGAATGTGGTATTTTAGGTGTATGGGTTTTTAGATGATTGGGATTGGGATTGGAGATTTTTAAATTGCTAATTTGGGGATTTAGGGTTTTGAGAATTAGGATGAGGATGTTTGGATCATATTGAGAGTTTTGGGATTGGGATGGGAGATAGGAATTTTTGGATTTGGAGATGAAGTTAAATTTTGGAAATGTGGTGTATATTTTTTCTTCATATGCTTGTGCATCTAAATGATTCCAAAGTTGAATTTATGGTCCCATGGAGAGATTTATCTTGAAATCACATGAATTTAGTTGTAACTTCATCATTTTGGAACAAGTTTGATAATGTATGCATTTGTTAATCCCTACTGGGAATTTTAGGTGATGGATGATCAAGGTTAGTGATTGAGATAGTGATATTTCTAAAAGGATTGGTGGTAGGGTTGATGAAATTATTGGTAATGGGGATGATGAGATTGTCAAAAGGATTGGTGGTAGCATAATCTTGATAGGAGTAACAAGAGGTACCTATTTGCATATTGAAAGAAGCTTCCTTAAGACTTGTAGAGGTTTTACTAATGTAATTAGAGTATTTTTTGTGAGACCTATAGATAAGGCCATAAAATCCCTATTTTTCTTTGATATTTATAGGCTCAAATATTCCTTTCTTGTGAAGGTCCAATCCTTTACATTGATAGGTCATGCTCTAATAGATTTGGCAAATGTGATGGGATAGTTATTTTGGAAACATGATGTAAATACATTTTTAGGTGGGCAGATATTGGTGGTAGTTGTAATTTCCTTAGTGGTGAGAAAACTAGTGCATATAAAGGTGGTTGGACCAAAGTGATTAGATTAGTGTTTGGGGATGGGATCAATATGGGTTCTTTGATCTTGAGAGGGTATGGGATCATGGAAGGGATTAGCTTGGATTCTTAGATCTTGATTTAGGTTGGGACACATTTCGGCATGCTTTACATTCTTCACATGCTTAAATTTTATTGAATGGCGTGAGGTAGGAGTTGCATTTGTTTTGACAATATCAATAAGAAATTAATGTGTGGATAGGATCTTCAAGTTTCACACATGGATGGGTCTTTGAAAATAGATTTTGGATATGATGAATTTAATGGACTTGTGAAAGGGTTAATACTTGTTTTCCCAAATAGGTAGACTTGTAGGAATAATGATGTTAGGAGGATCTTGGATGATCTTAATTGGCTTAGGGTTGGTGACCATATTGTCAATGATATATTTGAATGATATTGGATTAGTGGTGTTGTAGCTCCACAAATTTTCTTTTACTTTTCTTAGGATTATTTTCTATTAGTCCATGGAGACAATACATTAAGGTGGGAGGATTTGATCGAGGATGGTAGGTTTGAGGTGATTGGTGGTTGGATTGATGAGATGGACTAGATTGCAAAGGTATTAAGGATGAAGGATCTATAAAGGAGGTGGAGGCTACAAGGTACTCATGTGAATTGGAAATTTAATATATGAATTGACAATGATGGCCTTGGTCTACAGAGGGGTTTCCCTTGTCAATGTTACCGCAAGGATGACCAATGGATATGTGATTAGGATTTATAGAATAGCTAGTGCTAGTAGGTTCTTTGTTTAGAGGCTCTTGAGGTATTCCATAAATGTATTTTTTGAACTTAAGAAGCATAAATATTTACATGCATTAAATAAGTAAGTTTTCTATCTCGTGACTATTATATAGTCAAATTATATTTTCTAATTAACATCCATTGGAGAACTTGTAGAATTTTGGAGCCTAGTTTATTGCTAAAATGCTCCTTTTTCCTCCAATGATTAGGTTTAATCTTTGGTTCACCAAAATTGTGTAGAATTCAACAATTAATAGGTGTTGATTATTAGAAAATTACTTCACATCTTAATTTTAAGCTTGGGTGTTGGAATAAATGTGGGTTGGGGTAGAAATTTAGGGCTACACTTGACAAATTTAAAATTAGAAAAAGAACTAGGTTTTGTTTGATGGTTTAAAACATGTAACAAGGCTATTATTCCAAAAAAAGAATAGACACTAACATGAACAGTAGCAACGGCGAAAGTTCAAACTCTGCTTTTGCAGATAATGGGAGTGACTTAGTTTTTAGGGATGGTGATGGGGATCAGTGGCTATTTGGTCCCTTCTACCCTTTGTGGCCTTTGGGGTCGCATCTTTTTGCGTTTGGGTGGGGTTTCTTCACCCCTTTTTGGAGCTACATTGTGCTTCTTCAGCTTCCTCTCTTGTGTGGCGCTATGAGGAGAGGGGCTTTATCTCTTGGTTGAATCCTCTTTTGTCTTTCTCTTCTCTGACCTTTTCTCATTTCCTAGTGTTGGATCTGTGCTTGGATGGGTTTGGGAGTGGTGTTGGAGAGTTGTCTTCTTCTGTTGGCATTGGTGGGTCATTTAATGTCTCTCTAGCGGTGCTTTTTTTTTTGGGCAAGCTTGGTTGCTTTCGGGTGGTTTGGTTGGCTTCCCTTTGGTTATGGTGACGCTTTCCCCTGTTTTTTTGGCTCTTGGATGGATTTTTTGTTTGGCTGAGGGGTCCTTTATGTTTGGGGTGAGTGTGGTTTGTCATGATGGCTTCCTCCTCTTGTTGAGTTTCTTTGTTGGAGCTCATGTTTTCCTTAAGGGTTTGTTCCTTTTGGCTGGGCTGCTATTTGTGGATTTGGTGGTCTTCCCTTGTGAAGGTCTCTTCTCCTTTCTTCCTTTTGGGTGGTTTGTGGTTTTCTTGTTTGCTTTGTGCCTCTTGTCTGGTATTGCTAAATGTTATTTCATGGTGGAGGCTCTGTCTTGGTGTGGTTTATTTTCCCTTGCTGTGAAGGTGGGTTTCTTCCTATTGGTGGTTTGGATGCCCTCCTGCATCAGTTTCTTTTCTTCGGTGTTGTTTGTTGGCCTTTGGGTGATCTATTGGTTTGTTTTGGACAGTTTTTATCTTTTGTTTCTTTCTTGGAGGCGATCTAGGTGGCTTTTAATTTTTTGTTTGATGTCCCAGAGTTTCTAGTTGGTGAAGGAGGCTAGGCGTCTAGTCTCCTTGCTTTTGCTCTTTGAGGGAAAGTCTCTGCTTCGTTGGGAGGTTGTGCTCTTGGTTGTTGAGCTATTTCAAAGGATTATTTTGCAGGCTCAGATTTTTGAGTTCCTATTTCCTGCCAAGCCAAAGAAGGTTATGACTACCTTTACTTCTCAAATCCTTTCTTTCTTCTAGGCTCTTCTATTGAATTCTTCTATGGAGGTGAAGATAACTCCTTTTGAGGTGGATCTCCCTCCTTTTGAGGTGGAGGTGTTTACTGTTGACTTGGTGGAAAATTCTCTTCCTTTATACTCATTTCTATTGAGGTGGAACTTGTGGGTGCAGGAGAGTGTTGGATTTGGTGGTAAGGGTTATTATTTCTTCCTCTCCATTAGAGGGGAGCCCTCTCCATTTGAGGAGTTTGGGTTGGTTGTTTTGGCAGGTTGGAGCTATTTGGTGGCTGATGGGTTTCAATGTTTTGGTTTCCACTCTTACTTCCCTATTGAGATGGGGAGTTTGGTTTTGCTTTTTCTGATGCATCATAAGGGTACGATGGCTCTCTTCATGAGTAAGGTGATGGGTTCAAGGTCCCTACCAAAACTTGGTTGTAAAGGGTTCCAGGTCCCTTCAAAACCTTTAGGTTCTAGGTCCCTATAAAATCTTGGTTTTGGGTTTGAGGTCCCTTCAAAACCTGTTTGTTGTAGCATTTTTGGTTGTTGTTGATGGGTTGCGGTTTTGTTAGTTGATTATTTTCTTGCAGAATCTTTGCCTTGTATAGTGTTTTAGGTCCCTCAAAACCTTTTTGTAATGGGTTTCGGGTCCCATCAAAACCTGCTTTTCCCCATCAAAAACATGAACTATATATTTATTTCTTACTAGGTATAGTAATTTTTTTTTGGTTAGTGTTTTGGCTACCATGTAAGTAAACAAATCCCTAAATGAAATATCATAAAGCAAATTTAATTGGGAATTACTAAGGACACACTAAATATAAATGAATTTAGAAGCAGATTTATTCTCATGCATTATATACCCATATAATTGTATTCTTATTCATTGTATTAAATACAATGAAAACACATCTACATAACCATACAAGCATTAGACTCAACCCCTACATTAAAAAGGGAAAAGAAAGGGGTAAAATATTATACCTCCAACATGTATTTAATAATCTTGAAACTTGCCCAAAACTTACAAATCATTAGTGTGAATAGAGCAAGGAAAGAATATTGAAAAGTGTTGAGATCAAACACGGCATACCTCCAAAAGGATGGTCTAGAAAGCTAACAAGAGAACTTATTAAACTACACACACATTTGATTTGTTAAATGAAATGTACACTTGTTAACAATTATTTTGGGTAGAGACCAACCAACCCAATAATTCACCGAGTAATAGGAGAGGGTCCAAATCTTCAACTTCGGTATGCCCACAACAAAGAGTTTAATTAGAGGACAACAATATCAAAAGGGATAATTGTTGTCAAACAGATTGCACCCGAACGCTTGAATGATTAAATTCAACAATTTGTTGAAACATTGGATCAAACTCAGGTTGTGGGTGACCTATAATGAGATTGAACCTTCGGATTCTAGGTCGGCTTCCTATATGATTCTTAAATTAATAACTGGTAACTTGCTGGAAAAGGGATAGAAATGTATGATGAATGCATGTAAAACTGTAAAATAGTGGTGATGCACCTAATTGACAAATATTTGCAATTATGACTCACAATAAACTTCTCAGTACTTCAATCTGCACAACCTGATTTGATAATCTAATCACTTGAATGTTTTAAATAGAGGCTTTGATTTAACGCAATCTTGAGGGAAAACATGGTTTTCATGACTAAACTGATTAATCAATACATGCAGTGTATAACCAGTGAATTTAAACTAAACTGCATATAGATACTTATGAAGGAGACAGAAAAATTAAAGGTTTCAAAACTGAAAACATGATAATCCTTCGATCAAATCCTACACAATAACGATGCCTAAAATCTTGAAGGCAAAACTTTGAAAATGCTGGAAAATAAAGGAATCTTCTGCCAAATAACACAATTTGAACTTGTAAACCTGTTGTTGTATTAATCTGAATATAAAAGCTGAGTTACATGATAATTCACTTTGCAGAGTGCAAAGGCTAAAAAACAAGAACTAGAGGAAAAAAATAAACTTTTTCCAATATATACAAAAGGCATGCACAAAGCAGCCAGTAATAGGACTGAATGAGAACTGAAGTGAAAATAGCATCTCCAATGTGAAATTCGAGCAGAAGAGAGAATCCTGATAAAAATAGCCCAAAACTTATGCAAATTGCACTTTGTGCCTAGAAAACTCCACCTCTGCATGTGCATGATCAAAACACCTCTTGAACTGATGTGGAACTGAAAGAAGAGCCTCACTACTTGCATAATTGAAAACTGAAGTTCCACTTTGTGCATGAGCGAATTTTATTTTTTTAAGTATTTTAAATATTTCCCTCTTCCATGCACAATCTAAAAAAAACATTTTACAAGCATCTCCAACTTGAGGCTATAGTCAAACTCCAACTTCATGCCTTGTTGATCATGCATGATTAAGGATTAACTTCATGTTTATGTTTGCATTCAAAAGAGTCTAATTAATTAAATGATTTATAAATTATCATTTAATTAATTGACTTTACAAAAAATAATATCATGCAAACATATTATTAGAGATTAAAAATATTAATCCTCAATTCTATACCTAAAATAATGCAATAAAATGGATAGGTCCTTGAAACTCACGAGCTCCATATACATTAGGCTTTTTGACATAAAAGTCAAAACCACAGCCTCAATAAAATGAAATGATTTTATAAAAAACCAATTTAAAAAAATGCATCATAATTCGAATTAGGGCTTCAAGTCAAAACACTTGAACCCTAATCATTTTCTTTCATTCATCATTTGGCCTTTCTGGAGAGAACTTGTGCCGCCATGCTATTGTTTGGCCCATTTTACACCATTTTGTGCTTCGCTCTTATGCTGGGAGGTTGAAACTTCTCGTGTTATTGAATGGCAAATTGATTTTATGCTTCATGACTCCATTCTATTACATTTTTCGGGCTCCCATAGCCGTGGTTGTAAGTAATGTTCTAATTTAAATTTTGTTTCTTCTTTATTGATTTCTCCTTCTACTTGGAGGCCGCCATGGTTGGTGTTGGTTATAACTTTGGGAGGCATTTCTTTTATTAGACAAAAATGGCAAAAAAACTGAGGTATTCCCTCCATTTACTGAACCTCACATTGCTTCTTTTCTTCTTTTTGTTTTCTTTGTCTCTGTCGGATCCGGAACCAGAACAAAAACTTTTCCAATGTTCATGTTCCTAGTTCCGTCCTGATCCTAGTTCCCCGCTTCATTTGGGTGTCCTCCCGACTCCGACTCCGCCTTCTTTGTTATTTCTCCTTTGTTCTATTTGTTATTTTCAACAAACTCTTGGATTGGCCCGTCCTCTTCTTTGTTGGTTGTTTTATTGTGTTTTGTTTATTTGCTTGCGCGGAAGCGGAACCGGGATTGGCACGGAAGTCTAAAATTTCAAGTTTCCATTTTATGTTCCCATCTCGACTCTGACTCTGCTCATTTCCTTTCTCATTTTCTTTGTTCCTTTGGGTTGGGTCCGGTGTTCGCTCAAGTCCCACTTCCCTTGTGCTGGTATTTTTTTCTTTGCTTTTTGGTCGGGACCGGATCCGGACCTGGAATTGAACTTCAAACTTTGTGAAGTTCCATTTCGGTTTTGTCTCTGCCCTATTTTGGTTCTTATCCAGTTCTAATCCCGGCCCTGAGCCCGCCTCAATTTGTAACACCCCTCCATTTTGTGCTTTGTTAATCAGGTAATGTTTTCTCTATGATGCCTTGTGTTTTGATTATGTTAATGATGTAAACTTTGTCAGTTAGTGATACTGTATTGGTGAAGGGGACGGGATCACATCACTCGCATGCGAGTGCCTTGTGATTCCGCGATTTCCTCTTCACGGTGTGTTTTATTATGTTTTATGTATGTTCAACACTCGTGTTGTTGCAGGATGCAGGTACAGGACATCGACTCCACCTGGTTCCACAGGTTTGAGCGTGTCCCTTGTCCGATGGAAATCGATGGGAGATAGTAGATAGGTTTTTCTGTGTCAAGCCACCACCCTAGTCACAATGTGTCGTCGGGTTGGTTGTTATGTTGCCATGTCTCCGTGTTCTTTATTTTAATTCAAGTTAAATGGCTTATGTTGCTTAACTATTGATTAAATGCTTTTGATTATAATGCTAGGAATGTTACTTTATTAATTAATTTAATTTAGTTAATAAAATAATCTAATACTGGATTAGATTTATTTTATTGATTAATTAAATTAATTGTGGAATTGATTAAATTATTCCTTGAATTAAAAGTGTTAAAAGATTTAAATTAGTTTGTGTGAAAAGAAGGTTTTAAAATATGTTGAATTCTATTTAGAAAATTGAAAATTGTTTAAGTTATTTAAAATTCCAAATATTTTCAATGCAATGACTTTGGGGTAGAAAAGATATTTTTGGAAATAGTTGACTTTTTTGGTAAAAGATATTTGTTTTTGAATTTGAATTTGATGTTGCAATTGAATTTGAATTTAATTAGAATTTGAAATTGAAATTGGAATTTGAATTAAATTTGGATTTGAATTTGAATTTGCAATTTAATTTGAATTGAATTTGAATGTGAATTTTAATTTTAATTTGAAGTGGATTTGAATTTGAATTTGGAAAATTTGGAAAAAGAATATATTTTCATTTAGGGTTTTTCTTTCAATTTTTCTTATGGGAAAATTGGTTGCAAAAGAGGGCTTTTGGATTTTTGGATGGATTCTTGGTTGAAAGATGAAGATCTTGGGGGGAAGTTTGGCAAGGAATGAAAGCATCAAAGGATCCCTCAATTTGTTCTTCAGATTCCTTGGTTCAGCTTTTATTCTAGTTTTTGTGTTGAAGTTTTAAATCTTTGTTTCAATTTGAATGGAAGTGTAGAAAACCAATCTGAATCCTCTTGAAATCATGGGTGAATGGAAAACAAAAGAACAAAGTCTAACCATAGAAAATACAAGAAAAACACAAGATCTTGCAAAACCTCTGTTTAAAGTTGAAAGCTTGAGAATATGTGTTTAAATATCTCTACTGTGAATTTTGTTCTGTAAAAATATTGCACAATTTGTCTATAAAAGGAGAAATTCATATATATAACACATATATATATACATATATATTTGATATATATATGTATATTATATATATATTTACTTGTATGGAATTTTGTGTTTTACCCTGTGTGAATTCTGGGAGGTCGCACGCAGGGGAAACGCGTTTTCGCATTTTGTTTTATTGCGTTTTTTTATATGAAAATTTAATATTAAAAAATTGTTGGGTGGGGAAGGGGCCTGCCCCACAGCCGCCCCCATAGGGAGGCGACTGTGGAGGCAGCGCTGCTGCCTTCACAGACAGCGGCGCTGCCTACACAACGCCCCCTGTGGGGAGGGCTGCGTGGCAACCTCCCACAGGGCCCGTGCCCTACCTTAGGGTTAGGGTTCGCGGATGGGAAATTTCACTTTTGTTTTGTTTTTTTTTTTTCATATATATATTATGTGTAATATTTGTTTTAGTTATTTTATTATTTAAATATATTTATATAATATATATTTATATATTATATATATATATTAAATAATTTTGATTATATGTTGAGTTGGGATGTAAATAGTAGTTTATAATTCTTTTATATTTAAATAATATTTATATATTTAAATATAAATATAATTATATATACATTAGTTATATATTTTTATATACATATTAAATATATATTTATATTTAAATATAGGTTAATTAAGATGTTAATTTTCTGTAATGGGGTAAAGAAATAAATAAATGTTTTATTATAAAATGATTGATTTAAAATTTGATTTTAATTATGATGTATGATTGTGCGAATCGAATTAATTATTTCATTTTAATTTCCTTCATGTGATTGATTGGATTTAGAAGATCTTAACGCTAGTTTGTTATTTTTAAAGGATCTTATATCCTCTGCCTTAAATAGTGATAAGGAATAATGTTTGTTCATTTATTGAAAGAAACTAATAAGGTTCATGAAAGACATATTGTTTAGAACTTATATGTGTCATTAACGGATTAAGTATATGACGTATATATGTACTTTGGTTTCCATGTTATGAGAAAAGTTTGTTTGTCAAAATTACATCTTTAGACATTTAATGAACGTGTGATTATATGATTGTTGATTTTAAGTCATTTCTTGTTGATCATGTAAGTCTTCCAGTTGTGTTTCTTGAGATGATGTTGTTGCCCTTGTGATTGGTTATTGTCTTTCTTGGGTAGTGCATGAGACTTGTATCAGTGGAAACCTGGTTCTTCGTACGGGTTGTGTGACCTTGTGATTAAAGGTTGAGTCGTGTTTTCAGTTCGTTATGTGGGTTATCATTATGTTAGTCAACCTTGTGTTAGCCTTGGGTAGTGCACGCTTTGGTTTCAATTTTGGACATCTGTAGTGATGTGTTACCTATTGAGGTGTATTGATTATGTGTGATAAGTGTTAGTGCATTGGCTACCCTTGGCATGTGGTTGAGTTTTGTGTTGTCGATAGGGGAGTGGCTTTCAAATGAGCGTCGGGCCCAAAGTGGTTCCAGGATAACTCGTGTGAGAGTCAGTTAATTAAGTGAAAATCAAAATAACTTACTAGGGAGAGAGTAGCTTTGAACATTAATAAGATAATTTAGCCTCGCTCATTGGCTCAAGGGCTTGTACGAGACTTGAGATGAGTCAAGAAGGCCTGGAATGGCAAGTTCGTTATCTTGTCTTCTTGAAAGATAACCGATTCTGCTCTGGTGTGCATATGGCACCGGGTTCGTGAGAGGTTACCAGGATATCCCTAGAGGGGGGCCGGGACCTAGGAAGAACACCATGGGATAACCAATGTAGCCTTTGCGATGACACTCCTCCTCTGACAGCAGTCGGTATGGTGTTGTATCGTTGGTTTATTTTGTATAGTGATTGTACTCAATTTTGTACTCTGGAAGCATTCTAACCACGATGTTAAGTGATGGGGTATTTGTTCTTGTTTCAGTTCAGTTGTGCTAGCCTGTGTCTAGAGGTAGATGGTCTTGTCTAGGAAATCCTTGTTACTATCTCCTAGCATGGGGGGTGAGCCTTTTGGTTTCACTTGGTTGGGTGGAACGTGCACCTTCCTCTGTTGGTTTTTTGCTCTTGCTCATGGGGCGAGTCTTTCATGTTGGAGAGCTCATTGGATGCAGTTGCTTTTCTGGCTTCGTTCTTTTCAGTTGATCTTATATTCTTTTACCCCTCATTTTTCATCGAGGTGGAATTTGTAATTTGTAATTATGCTCATTGGAATTACCTCATTCGGGGAATGAGTGTTGTAATCATATTGTTTAAATATTGTTAATTGAAATCTTTTGGTATTTCTTATCCTTCATTGTAATTTATCTTATATGGAATGTATGTTGTCTCATTTCCTTAAGTGATTAATGTTTCAGTTTATATTAATGTTTGTTGTTGTTTGGGGTTTTAAAGTAATCCTTGTCTCGTGGCCTTAAAGGTTGTTGGCAATGTGTATTCATCTTACATGTTATTTGCACTTAAACAAAAAAAAAATTGGTGCATTTAAGTAGTGAATTGCAACTTCCTCTAGGGTTGTGTGGCGGGGCATTACACAATTCTTTTCGAAGCCCGGACCATATATGAAGCTACACTAAATGAAAATGTGTCCCGTTCTCATTTTGTTCCACCTCCGCAGCCTTTTTGAAACCAGACCTGGGGAAGATCCTAAAGTGGACACAGGAAGTGTCTACATTCTGACTTTGTTCCCATCCTGCCAAGGCTAAGGTTCCAAGTCAAACACAACTCTGCTCCTGCTTCCGCATGCAAAGGAAAATGAAAGGTGCATCATTTATTCTATCTCTGCACCAGAATGGTCCTACCTCCCACACTACACTTGCACCAGAACTAAAACATTTCTAGTTTGTGGATGGTCCCGATTCTGATCGAAAATGGCTCAACCCTTGTGGGAGCCACATTTCTCACCACTCATAACAATTCCTATCAATGATGAATTCAATTCAGCTCTACCTATTTGAGCTCGTAGTGAAAAATAGGTAACAATAATATCAACACAGTTTACAAGGGAATTCTCAACAATGGTAGAATAATTGCTATAAAAGTCTTAAAAATTAAAAACTCCAAACAATTAGAAAACATTTTCAACAAAAAACTACATACATAATCTTGTATCAAACATAAAAATTTGGTAGAGGTTTTACGGTATACTTAGGATAACAATTGAGTTGCTTTTTGAAACTTACATTTCTTACCCCCTACCACTATGAATCATTGCATAGACCATTGTTTGTACACATGAATTTACAATTTGATTTTTGTAAATCACATAAGAAAACAAGTGCCACATAGTGGCGAGTACTTGCCTTTGTAGTTTGTAATTAGAGTTTCATAGAGTTGAAACAAAATATATGTAAGTTTAAATAAGGTGAATAAAATTAGTTAATTATTATATTTTAGTTTTGATTTTAGGGAACTATAACGGAGGCCTATTCCTTAACAAGTTATTAATAACTTTGATTTTAACAAATGAGAATTGAACTTTTTTTCTATTTGATAAATATTTGTATATAGTTAAAGTAAATATGCAAAATATTTAACAAAACAAATATCCAAAATTAATTTTACTTTTGAGCGATAACAGCCATTTTCCCGGTTCCATTATCAAAGTTGTGATTATTCTGTGGTTTGTTGGCATTTTTTAATCTTTGAAAATTAAAGTTAAATATTGTTAATTTTTAATAATTACAAATTGAGAAAACTTTGAGCATAAAATTTTTTGTCCGACATTTTTTAAAGAATTTTTCCACCACAAAGATCATAATAAAAAAATTATTTTTTTTGAAGGAATTTTTTTAACTCTTCAAAGGTTATTTTCCTATTCTCCCATAATGAATTATTCTTTTATATTTTATTCTTCATTCTAAACATTTATTTACTTATTATATCTATAAATATAATAAAAAAATTATCTATCTAGTATATGAAAATAATCTATAACAAATTAAAATATATATACTATATAATATATAAAATATAATATATAATTTAATATATTATATTATTAAATTATTTTTAATATATTATATTATTAAATTATTTTCAATATATTATATATGATTATATACTATATTAATATAGTAAATTAACATGTAATATATTATCTTTGACATCATATTATAATATGTATATTATATAACATGTAGTATTTATAATTTAATAAATTAGATAATAAGATTATAATTTTTAATAATTTAATATATTTTCATATGCTATATTATTATATTGTTTTTAATATATTATATTAGATTATATATTCTATTAAAATAAAATAGAATATATTAAATTAATTTTGTGGTGACAAACAAGATTATGAAGTGATTTATTTTTTTCATTGCTATAAAGTTTTCTATGTAGATCAATCAAAAGTATTAATTTTTTTTTTTAAATCAGTTTCAAAGTTTGTAATGTTTAAATAGTTCAAACTAATCATTTTTTACATATTATAGAAAAAGAAACAATTTATCTCCATTTTCATTGGATAAAAGATTATGTTAAGAAACAAAAGGAAGCAGAAAAATGTACAATCAATTAACTTTATCAACTACTTTCTTCTTGAAATTTTGTGCACGCAGTAGTTCCTAGACCTGTGCCCTTAAATCATGAAAGCTGATTTTACTAATGGTTTTTGTCACAAACTTCACCATTAATATTTAATTATAATACTCAAAAAGGAAAAAAGAAAGAACTATTACATACTAAATATTAAAATAATCATATTGAGTATGTTTAATATTTAATCAAATAAATCCTTTTTCCCAAAAAATCATGCAAAATAGACAAGTGAAGTAGAATTGAAGATAGTAGGTGTTACTTGGAGATCTATTTGTGACTTTGAGTCAAACTGAGGTTATTTTTGGAGGCCTTTTGATTATGCACAACATAAGGAGGAGTTTGTAATGTAATGAGTCCAGTTTACTTTAGTTTTGGGTTCTCTTTTAGAGGCTTTCCTTTTCTGTTCGTGAGAGAGATTCTAAGAGGATATTTTCACTTTCAGTTCACTTCCAGTGCCACTTCCTTGCACTCAAGATCCACTTTGAGTTACACTTCAGTTACATGCAGTATGAGACAAAATTTTGAGTTGTTTAAGCTCAATTTGCAACATTCATGGGCCCCTTTTTCAAGAAGTTTTGATTTTTCTCATTTATAGCTTTGAAGTCCAGATATTTTGACTTTAGTTATCTCCTCTTGGCCTTTTGGAGCCCATTATTGTATATAAGAAAAATACTTAGTCTTTTTTCTTTAGTTCTTGCTAGTTCATCTTATGCTGTTGTAATTTTCAAAGTTTTGGAGCATAGGTGAAAAGTTTGTAATTCATTTTTTAGTGATCAATATAGCATTGCAACACATTTTTGAGAGTAATATGAAGCAGTTTGCCTTATCATTTTTCTAAAATTGTGTACTTAGTGATTGGTGCATTTTTATGTGATTTCTTGTTCCTTATGATTGCATCTCATGGTAGTACCTTTATGCAGAGTTACATATACATTTACAAGTTATAAGTTGTGTCAATAATATAATCAGTCTTAAGTTGTGAGAAAACATCCTTTCTCCTACTAAGATTGTGAGTATTGAGCCTTCTTATAAATTGTTAATGCAAAGTTTATGAGTTTTGAGTTGTGCAAATATAGGTTTTTATTATTGGTTTTTCTGTGTGTTTCCATTTGAGTAGAGTTCATAAAGTTATTTGGTGCATCACCTTTAGGATTAGATTTCATTTTATATGTTTTTTCCTCCTTACTCTTTTCTCTGCAAAGTCATTAGTAAGACCATTTTAGGTGAGATATCAATGGGATCCAACCCTTTCTTTGGAAGTTCATTCTCATTACAGGTTACCCACAACCTGGGAATGTTCCCATGTGTCACAAACTTGCTGAGTTAATAGCTTAGCAAAAGGGTGCAAGTTTTCGTGACAATAGTTTCTATGTTATTGCACCCACTATATTACCAATTCTTTCATTTTATTTATTTTGTATTCTTTCATGGTGTGCAAATGTTGTTTAATTGGCATCAATGTAAGGTAACCAAGGAGAATGCTTCTTTTTTTTCCAACGTTAAATGAAAATCCTCATAGAATAATTTAAACATGTTTTATATAGTATTAAATAGAATAAAGGAATGGAGGGAAGGCGATAGAAAATGACCTCAATTAAATATCATATTGTTGCATGTTGTATTTTTAATAATAAAAAAAATCTTCTATGATTATATCAACATTATTAAAAGTGTCATCATTTTTTACCAGCGATCTTATTCACACAAATAAGTTTCTTTGTAGTTTTAACACTTTTACTATTGTTTATTTATACTATGCACTCTTGCATTAACTATGAGACATTAATATTATTAAAATTTAATATATTGATCATCAATATGAATAACTATAAAGAAAATATTAATATTATTATTAAGAAGTAATAATTTAGAGAAGGCAATAGCTATAGTGTTAATTGCAATGTCAAGTTAAAATTTTACTTAATATAAATATTTTCTAGTTCTTGAAATTGTATCTTCAGAAGTGTGTGTATATATATATATATATGATCCTTGTAAATTTACCTTTCATATATATTAAAAGAAAAAGAGACAAGTACTATAAGTATGGCTAGGGATTCACATAAGAGGATGAAGTAAAAATATTTGAATATGAAATGTGAATTTTATGATAGTAGGTTAATAAAAATATTAAATAAGGAAGGTATGTTGATACTGCTACCTAATTTTTCTTCCGACTAAATCAGGTAACTTATTGATTGTGTTTGCATTTAAACATTAAAAGATACATATCACTTTTTGCTAAATTTCATCCATGTGCATTAAAGAAACTGTCAAAAGATTACATTATTATAGTTGTGCAATTGCATACAATAAGAAAGAGAGTCAACATTTTATTAAAAATGTAATCTTTATTGATGATCATAAGTTTATAATGTCCCTCACAAACTGAGGGACTAACTATTCTAATGCTTATGAAGAAAATACTATACACTTATAGATTAAAAAAAGAAATGCACATAAAATGAAAAGAGACCCGTCATTACCTAGAATGACGAATCCTGTTTGCCTTGTCCCGCATCATCTTCAATCTTCCTCACTTGTCCTGCTTCTACTTGATGCTCTCCTTGCTGCTCCCAGGTTCCCTGCATCTGAAAAAAGAGTGTTGTTAGAGCAATGAAAAGGTCACTAATCAGAATATGTGCAAAACATGTTAGAGTAATAGGTTGTTTACCTGATTAATTAATTAAGTCACCTTTACTTTATTTCACTTAAGCTAAACTTAGGAATCTTTATTTATGCATTATTAAATTAGTCATGTTGTCTCATTCATTATGATCTTGACACTTGTCACATGCTAATTTAATCCTCTCCTAGGGTTCTCACTTTAGGGCTTTTATCTCCTTTCTTAAGGATTGATCTCTTTGTAATTATTAATCTTCTCGGGTAATGCATTTTTGCTTCATGTTTACAAAGCACCATTCTTGTGTCTCTTGATCTCCTTTGGTGACAAGTTATTTACTTGTAGGTGTTCATTGGGATCTGTGAGGTTGGATTATCAACTTTTACATAGTATCAGAGCTCTAGATTTGCAAGCTTCTTATTCTTTTTTTGTGAGATCTTGCCTTGAAATAGTCTTTTAGTGCATCCAAGGTCAAATCAAACCTCTCCATTAAATCCAAAGTTGTCGAAATAGTTAAGATTGACCTTTGTTTTATCAAAATTGGCTTTCGTTTGTCAAATCTGCCAAGGTTTGAAGAAAGGGTTTTTTTGCTAGATCTAGGGGGTGCTTGATTTTTTGGAGCATTTTGAGCCCAAACGGACCTCACCATTGTGCTCAGAAGGCCCAAAAACCCCTATTTCCATATATAATTTGTCAATTTTGGAGTAGGTCACCCTGGGGCAAAAAAAAATTCCTTGGCAAGGGTCGTACGACCTCCTGCACGCATCACGAGGTAAATTTTTCATTAAAATAAAAAATTATTTTCTTTGCACAAATAAAATTGCAATTTTTAAATTGTAAATTTTTTTTAATTTTTCAAAAAGCTTTTTAAAAACAAAGTAAAAGGGGAGGTACCTGCGCAAGTATTGCTCAGGTACGTACCTGCGCAGGGTACTATGCAGGTACGTACCTGCACAGGGTACTGTGCAAGTATGGATTTGTGCAGCCCTACGCAGAGTACCTACACCCATATTTTTTTATTAATTTAAAAAAAAAATTATTATCAATGTTTTTTATTAATTTTTTTACAAAAAAATTATTCATGTTTTTTATTGTTTTAAAAAAACAATTTAAAAATAAGTCCAATTGCAAACGCATCGACGGCCATTTGGCCATCAAATTTAGGCTCACAGTTTAGCTGCAACGGCCGTTTGGCCGTCAAATTTAATGTTGCAGACTGTGTTTTTTGCCCTTTGGGAGCTTTTTTTTTTTAAAAAGGCCATAACTTTTTCCTACGGTGTCAAAATCGGGCAAACGAGATATCGTCAGAAAGAGGATTCAGAGTACTTTTCAGTGATACAGGTATTTTTTCAGAGATTTTTTCTTAGGTCCTTGTTATTTCCAGTCAAATTCAAATCTTCTTTTCTAAGGTTTCCTTCAGTGTTTTCAACATAACTTTTGCATACAATGTCAAAAATGGGCAAACGAGATATCATCGAAAAGCTTGTTCTGAGCTCTTTGCAACATTGCAAGTGGTTTTCAGATTTGATTTTTGGTTTTTTCCATAAATTCTTATTCTCATATGTGTTCTTTTTTGGACCTTATGGGCTCACATTGCATGTATTTATCATCTGTAAACGCACTAAAATAAAGTGTCTTAGCTTTGTATGAGTAGTATTGGGATTTTTGCACATCACTTTGTGCCTTTTTGTACTCACACTATGATATAAAGTGCCATGGGGGTTGATATTTTCCTTCATACCTTTCTCATTTGCATGTGACTTTTATTTCCACATCCTTTCTATCTACTTGTACTTTCATGATTGCATATTTAGATGTTCTTGGTTCCTCTTCATGCACTACTTTTAGGCATTCAATTTCAGTGTACCTATCATACCTCTCCCTTGTCAGCATTATGGGGGGGTTTTACTATTGGTGTTAATGCTTCCTTGGTTTCGCGTTGGAGTGAGCTATGTATACAGTATTTGTTCCTATGTACTAGGCGGATGCAACATCTGGTTACCCATGCATTTTGATGAGATGGAGCACTTACCATATGGACACTCTTGCATTCCTATTTTCAGCATTTCAACAGTCATTTTATGACAATGTTTGCAACTTCTTCATGTTTTAGTGATTTTTTCCATGTTCATTCTTTGTTCCTATCTTTTGGTACAATTTATTTTTGATTGGAGGCTTCTTCATCCTTCAATCTTGTTTGGAGGCTTCTTAGACCTTCACTTGTATTTATCTCTTTTGGAGAGGAGTTTTTCCCATGAGGTTTTCTCCTTTTCTCTTGTTGTGAGAGATCTTTTACATTTGTACATGGGTACCTCATCTGGCCTTAGTTGTCGAGACCCATTTTTGCTTTCATGTTTTTTGTCCTTAGTTTCTTAGCTTCTCCCTAATTTCATCTTAAGGGGGGGTGTTAGAGTAATAGGTTTTTTACTTGATTAATTTAATCATGTTGATTAATTAATTAAGTCACCTTTACTTTATTTCACTAAAGCTAAACTTAGGAATATTTATTTATGCATTATTAAATTAGTCATGTTGTCTCATTCATTATGATCTTGACACTTGTCACATGCTAATTTAATCCTCTCCCAGGGTTCTCACTTTAGGGCTTTGATCTCCTTTCTTAAGGATTGATCTCTTTGCAATTATTAATCTTCTTGGGTAATGTATTTTTGCTTCATGTTTTTAAAGTACCATTCTTATGTCTCTTGATCTCCTTTGGTGACAAGTTATTTGCTTGCACGTGTTCATTGGGATCTATGAGGTTGGATTATCAACTTCTACAAAACATCCATAAACATATAATCTAATGTCCATAAGCATTAAAATAGATGGCATACCATAGGTATCTAGGAAAACAAAAAGAGTAATCAAACACACCTATTATATGCTTTGTTTATCTAACTTGTTTGTTCCTTGTGCAGATATAAGACAAATCTTTGTTACTATTGTTTTAGCTAATTACAACATGTGGAGTAAAATGTGGCTCTCATGAGGGTTGAGCCTAGCATGATGCCCTCTTGTGTTTTAAGAGGGATAGGAAATTGAGCAACTTGATCAAATCAATGATAAACCTATTCTTGATCCATTAAATCAATATGGAATCATACCAATTGATTAAATTTCATTATCAAATTCAAAAGATGCAACAAACAATGTGAACTATCAAGAAAGTTACTCTTCATTTTTTCACAGTGAATCAAACAATAGGCTGCCATCATGCCAAAAGGGACAATACTCTATTGAATATGTCTTTCAATCTTCTCAAGTGGATCCAAAATCCATTTTAATAAAGAAACAAATGATTTCTATGAACACTAAAGCACAAATGCATCAAGTTCAATTATGCATTCATCAATAAATAATGGAGGAGCTATCAAGTCTTGTCTGAAACCATCATGAGTTATATGGAGCAATAAATAAGAACAAGGACAGTCATGCATTGTTGTACAAAAGACAATCCAATGATGATCCAAAGAAGAGGGGTACAAAGGTAAATTCATCTCGCTTTAATCCTATTGAACAAGCACACATCACTTAGGATTGTGAGCCTTTAAGTCACCACCATAAATGACATATGTTTTCCCAATAGGATTAAAACAACAGAAATGATAGTGAGTAAAAATAATGGTATTCATTAAGCAATCATGATTCAAGGGATGAAACTCATTTTGAAGCCAAGGTCATGATGCCAAGTGAGTATGACAGTGACTTTTAAGAGTTGGCAAAGGGAAATCGTAGGTGAATAAAGAGGAAAGCATGGCATAGAGGAGGTAAGCTTCCTCAAGAATACAATCATGATCTCATGACAAGGACAATCCACAATGGATGCATGCTACAGGACAACAACAATAAATGTATGCTAGAGGACAGTAAGGGGGGCCTTTCTTAGTTTCAAAGAAGAGCTATTAAGCATTGTCAAAATACAATCAGCAGGCCATGAATCTACCATGGGTAGTAACATCATTGAAGATGCATTCACATGTGTCATGAAAGCATCATGTCATGGACACATGAAAGAATATCATGAACAGAAGCATGTATCTTTAAATCAACAGTGTTATCAAAAGAACGGAGATAGACCATATCATGTTTATCAAGACTTGTCTTATAACCAGCAAGCAAGCTTTAGAGGAAACAAGAGGTTTTCAAATGAATAGGTATGCTACAGTGATCTAATACATATGTCATCAAAGTGACCAGTGTAAAGATGGTCTCAGATCTACAATATGATAAAATGAGTAAGATGAAAAGGAATTGTTGATTCTAAATGCTCAATCAAAATTCCATATGTGCATGTTTCCAAAATAACATCTAAGATAGAAGATTATCACAGTGAGTTGCAAAAGGTAACTGCCACAAGATAATGAGTAGTTTGAAGATATTTAAAGCTCAAATGCATAAGTCATGATATTTTTCCTAAAAACCATGAACAATGAAAATCTTGGATGATGACAGCATAGTGAGATAGCAAGGACAACTTGTTATTATGAGGAACAATTCTTATGCAACTAATCAAGTATTAAAGATATCTTCATTTAATGACATGGACAAGGAATTTTTCTGCATTAAAAGGATAGTATGCTATTAGAAGGAAAGAGGGTGATGTCAAGGTTATTGAATCAGACCCTAGGAACCTGAATCAAATCATGTTGGATGGTATTTCTAAACCCAACAAACAAAATTGTGAATTGGTTGATAAAAATAAAAAACAATTCTCACAACAAGGATCAATGGACAATCATCTATGATAGAAGTATTGTAATCATGGAAAAATGATTATCCATAAGCATAAAGAGTTACAGAGAATAGAATGGAACATGAGAGGCTATCATTGAAAGGACAGTATAGTGCATTCCAATAGAGCAGCCCCAAGCAACATAGTAGCCACAAGAATTGAACATGAGGGGCAGTCACATAGATTAAGTGATCACACAATAGTCATCACTCACAACATAAACAACAAATAAAATGGTGACCATAATCATGATTGCTAAATTCATTCATAACCTTGTAATAGTAGTCCATGGTAGTGCTTCAGAACATCAACTCATCAACATTGAACAGAATTACAATATATTTCAAACAACAATGAACAAGTGGAGTAGTGCATGATAAAGCATGATCATTACAGTCAGCAAATAAGTGAACATTTGAAAGCATTGGAAAGAAACACCAACATTGTGAGTGAAGAGACATAAGACTATGCTATTGGATTTGAGCAAAATGTGTTTCACTACAACATAAGAATACATTGGAAGCTTTTTTGTAATAAAAGAAAATCACTTTAAGCGTGATGATCGTTTGAGGACCATACATGAAAGTTCAAATAGTGAGAGATGCTCTTTAAAAATTTTCAAGTAAAGGTACTGAACATACATTTTATTTTGTATATGAGATAAGCATCTTTCTTTTCATATGTTTGTTTTTCCAATTGTCAAGTAGGCTCTTGCCTTTTCAATGAGTAAGGAAACTTGTTTGAAGACAATTGAGCATGAAAAGGAATCAACAGTGAGCAGCCATCTACATTTAAATACAGTCATACAAAAGGGACAACCACACAGTCATGTGGGAAAATGCAGACTTGAGATGTGTGAGACAGTACCAACACAATGAAATTGTTATAGGTATGATAGTCACATGAGAGTTGTAAATGGAAGCCCAACAAAAGAGTTGGGTATGTGTATTGACAAATCAATAATGGAATTCTAGTACCCAAAATTGGGAAAATGAAAAGGAATCAACAGTTGGGCAGCTTATGCTTTAATGAAGTTTTGATGCCAAAGTATCACGATAAGAAGAAAAGGTATAGTGATCTTTGTCACTGCCCATGAAACACAACAAAAGCCAAATGCCAGTATCTATGCAAGTTTTAAAAGCTAAAAATAGAGTTTTTATCTCCTCTTCTGAAAAGGGTTTTGGAGCAAGTTATCAAAAAAATAGAGTGCTCTCACTAACAAACCCTAGGCTAAGCCATGGCCTCTTTCTGAAGAGGAAAAAGATAAAATTGCAAGGGGTGGGGTTATTAAAAAACCCAGTTGCATTTCTTCATGGTTGCGACCTGAAGAAATGATTTTCTTCCTAAAATGCAAGGAACCCACCTAGGGTTTGTTTAAGAATCACAAATATGGAGTAACAAAGGAGTTTTGAGTTCTAATCGAGCTACAGAAAAATGCATCAAATCCCAGCTATTCCTTCATGGCCCCGGCCTAAAAAATTAGTTTTCTTCACAGAAAACACAAACCCACTTGGGGTTTTGCATCAAAGTTCAAATACATAGGTGATAAAAGGTGTTTCTTCTATTTGTTATACAAAAATGCTATTTTTTCTAAAGAAATGCAAATCCCATGGAGGGTTTTCTTTCCTGCATAAATATCATGGAGACAAAAAAAGTAGAGGAATGCATCAAAATATCAGTTCATTTCTTGATGGTCGCGACCTGGAGAATAGATTTTCTTCACAAAGGCACAAAACAAATCTAAAAGGAAAAACCCAATTCATATATCCACGAATTTCAACACTACAGAGCTTGGTTTGTCTCTTTTTTCTAGAAATAAAGTCATAAGTTCAAGAAGTTCGATGAGAGATTACCCTCTTTTGATTGTTGGAAGAGAAATACACGAAGGGCAGTGTTTTTTCTTCTTTTATTTCTTCTTCCAAAAGGCTCATAGTCGAGCTTCCATGGTGGCTAGGAGCAAGCAATAGCCCACAAAGAGAACATAGTTCAAAAATGCATTAGAAAAGCACAAAGAGGCCGCAACATTCAAAGCTAAATGGCTTTCAAATGGAGAAGAAAAAAGCCAGATTTTTTGTTAGAAAGTAACATTTACCTTGTTTTCCCAGTGTTTGCACAAAAACCATTTAGAAATCGGCCATGAAATCAGCTATAGGGCTCTCTCATTGAAACCCATGGTGACAAAACAACCTCTCTAGAAAGTTTGATGGAGAAAAGGAGTGATTTTTGTCAAACTTTCTTTGTTTTGTGTTAGGGTTTGAACCCTATTGAATGCCAACCACCAAGGTATTTTTTACCTTGTTTTTTAAAATTCCAAACACAAACTAATGTATGCCATGGTCAAATGAGGCATTATGCCCTAGGCTATTTTTGCCTTGTGTTGCATTTTGAAAACCTAGGCTTTTGCCTTAGTGTATTTTAGTGTCTCTTTGAAAATTGCAAAGTCTTTCAAGACTTAGGAGTTTTCCTTTTGACCTCTCACATAGGCCGAACCATTGATCTTTTTTGCATGTATCTTAAATGTAAAATGTTTGACCAAGTGATTATTGTAAATCACTTTTGTCAAGTATGGCTTTTAAATGCATAAATAAGGGTGAGTTGGATTTTATCAATGCCTTAAGGGGTTTGAGTTGGCTTTAATGCTTTTACAAGCATTTGGAGAAGATTGAAGTAATTGTTGTTATTTTGCATTTATTCTAAAATTGTAAAACATTATTTAAAGTGATGTATCTATAAATCACTTTATTTTGATGTTATCTATACTGCAAAATTTTGGTGTGTGTATTTCAAGGAGTGGTGGGCCTCTTGTTTTGCATTTTATTTTTGAAATGTAAAATAATCTGATTAAGTGATGTTATTATGAGTCACTTAATCAAATTGTTATCTTAAATGCAGATTAAGGTCTTATACCTTTGCAAAAGCACCAAAAGTATGGGTTAAATAGGTTGAAGACATGTGTGAGAAAAAATTATGACTAGCCAACATGGAAAAGGTGTGTGAGGTTGTATTTGATTGTTTTTGGAGGCAATTTTGTCACATTTTTAGTGTGACTATGGTCTTGGCTTGACCTTGCTTCATGTGGAGGATAGTTTGGAGTGATTTTAGAAGGTTCTTTTTGGCCTTTTTTTGCTGCATCCGACCAAAATTTCCTAGATGGACTTGTGTGAAGGATTTGTTTGAATTTTTGCTTTAGTAACTTCAAACTATGTTGTTGAAGTGAGTTCTTTCTTTCTAGCAAAGTGATAGCTTATTTTCTGGAGCTATCTTTTCAGCAGGAGCAATATTGTAACTCGAAGATAGATTTGTATACTAGTGAGTACCTTGAATCAATGATATTGAATATTTTCCTTCTCATTTCATGCTTTATTGTGTGCATCTAGTGGTTGATAAAATTACTTATGAAATTTAGCTTTTCCTTGTAATTTTGTCTTATTGTCAAGCACCTGTTTTGTAGAAAAGTGTATTGTTGCAGGTTATAAGTTGTGTTAGTGAATGCAAATGCTTTTAGTTGTGAAATATTTTCTTTCTAAGAGTTTAGCTGTAAAACCTCTTTATAAAATACTTATGCAAAAATGCATGCATAATGAGCTATGTAAACTAGGATTTGTCATTGTTTCGAACTGTGTGCAAGTTGTTTGTAGGTCTTAGTTTGGTGAATCACCTTTTAGAAGTTTTCAATCAATTTCAGTTTATGCAACCCTCTTACTCTTTCCTCAAAAAATTATTAGTTTAGCAGTAGTTTAGATGACATCAAAAGGGGAGCCAACCCATAATAGGGAGGTCTACTTTCATGATAGGATACCCATAGCTTGAAAGTAGTCCCATGTTGCTCCAAATTTGTTGAGTTTCCACAACTTGGCAGAGGGGTGCAAATTTGGATAGGTAACAGATACTATGGTAGTAATTTTGTTAGTATTAATATTATTTAATGGATTTAATAATAATGATATGCTTAATACGAAATGGACTAGATAGAATATCTATATATCACCTCAACTGACTAAAAAGAGTCGAGGATCTTATCTCCTCTCTCAAGGCGCCATATGGATAGATAGGGGTGTTGATTCTCTATATAGACCTAACCTTTATACCCAACCCATAGTCGCCATCAGGTGCCTACTAACTAGATCTATAGACTCTATAGCTGCCCCCTCTAGAGAATAAATAGGATAGGGCTAGCAGTAGCGGTCGAGAGCCCCTCCCTCATGGGGGCCCAACCCCCAACATAACTAACTTGAGGGTGGAGTAGAAGCGGCCCTATCTATTTGGGGTGGTTGAGCTCATATACCCCAAACTCTAGATAGGGGGACCCTAGGGCCCTACTAGATAGATCCCACCGACCCGGGGCCATATATAGACAAGACAGTTGGGCCTTCCCCTCCTCCCCCAATCAAGACCTCCTTTCTTTCAATTGGCCATATCTATAATCTATATATAGGGGGGCAGGGGGCCATATTTAGATAGGGGGCCTCCCGATCCAATCCATACAATAGTGTCTAGTTTCCCATCATATAGATAGCGGCCCCCATATAGATAGAGGGCCCTGACTTGGCTATATGGGCATAAATGAAATGTATCCCCCCATGGCCTCATAGATCTATAGGTGTCCTTCCTTCCCAATGCCTGAGCATCCATTCGATGCATTCTAATGCAGTAAGCATTGGCATTTATAGCTAGATTAGAAACTACACTACTAACTGATTGAACCTAACCCATTAGAAACTACTCTACTCTATACGGTTTGACCTCCCAAGCATAGGCTATAGAGGGATAGATTTTTGTTAGCTCCTTGGGTTGGCAAGGTATTATTTTCTGCCATCACAAATAGCTTAGCTTGATCGATCGACTCTTGATGGTCAAGCCGAGCATAACTATAGCCTTTCCTTTATAGCTAGTTCCAATCAATCGAGGGCCCCACTTCTAGATATAGATATGGGTCACTCACCCAACCATGACCATGACCATCTATAGTTCTCTCGGGAGGGTGAGGGGGAGGGGGCTTCTACTTCAACCCTATATACATAACTCTCGTAGGCATATGACCGTTGATCTGATCGGACGAAGCTAAGCTTCATGTCAAAAGTGGAAAGTTCATCCACCATGGGCATGGGACCTATATATCTATTTGGGGCACCCTTCCCCCTAATCTAATGGAGTTAGTATAGGGGAGCACCCCAAATAGATATATAGCTCGATAGGAAAGGTTGACGACCTGGGTTGGGTGGGAGATGAAGCTATATGGGGCCCTTGGGAATGAAGTCTATCACCTCCATCGAATAAATAGTCTATTTGTGCCCTACTTACTACCGATACAGTAGGCACCTGCTCGTCCATCAGGTGCCAGAGACATCCATCGAATAGAGAGTAGACTATATACGTAACATGAGTGGTGGTTGGGTGGGAAACTATAGTTTTGGGTGATGGTGTCTATAATATAGGGAAAGTGGGATTTATTTGATCACAAATCAACTCACATTTATACGATACTAGCCCACCTAGATCTGATCTCTAGAACTCCCCCATTAAGTTGAAGCTGAGTCGATCGGCTGTGACTAGACTCTATATAGAATAGATAGGGACCCCCCATCATGCATGCATAGTTTGCAGTGGATCTAGTGTGATCTATCTGAGAGGGGTCTAATCAGTCGGGCCCATCTATATGGCAACGAACTTATCCCTATCCCCATTCCTATCCCTATATAGAATAGATGGATGATAGATGATCCTCTCCTGCTTACTCTAGAAAGCTGATGAACTAAGATTCATTATTGTATTCACTTTATTCCAAAGTTGCACATTCAATATGATTCATATTTTTTTTTGGATCAATAGATCTTGGCCTCCATAGATTTACGTTTTCTCTTCTTTTTTGTGATGGGTGTTAAATTATAGATCATCCTTGAGAGTTTTAGGGTTGAGCAATCAACTCCAACATGGTATTAAAGCTCCAAATCTATAATCCCTTATTCCTTTTTTGAAATTTTTAGCCTTGGGAAAAATTTAGTCCATCCTGGAGACAAATAGAGTTCACCATAGCATTTGGAAGGCCCAAAAATGCTAAGATTGCCTATCCAACTATTGGAATTAGACTAGGTGAAATTTTGCAATTTTTTTTGTAGACACAAATTTTGAAGTATTAAAATATGTAAAGTTGTATGGATCTATAGGATCGTATGGATGCATATGTTATATGGATTTCTACATCACCTTTATGATTTTTCTACAATTTTTGGCTTCATTTAAAAAATGACAATTTTTCTTTGGTTGACGACATGGTTTTTAAAAATAGCAAGGGTCTAGTTTTTATTTGGTGAAATTTTATTTTTTCTGGTGTCATTTTAAGGTTTTTCAGTGGTGTATCTTTCAATTTTATTAATGATTTTTAATATTGTGGTAACTACTTTTTGTTTTTTATGGGTAGAAAAACTCTAGTAGCAATGACATTAGGTTTTTTGTTAGATTTTTAGTTTTTGACAATTGATTTCTTCTTTACAACTATTGACAAATGTTGTGAATCCTCGAGTGTTGAATTTTTTTCTCCACTCAATACTCATGGCTTGGTGGCGATGTCCCTATTACCAGTTGGTAGAAACAAAATTTTCCCTCAAAACTAGCTTACGATCATCTTCCATGATTTCTACCTAGTGTTTGTTGGTTTTACAACTATCTTGTAATTTGGTCCTCCCTGATGATGGTTTTAGTGATAGAGGGGTGTTTTTCCTTTAATAATGGTTTTTCCTTATATATTATAGTTTCAAATTTCTTATTGAGGTTTTTTTGCAATCAAGTAATTTTAGGGAGTAGAGAGTGGCTTACCAATAGCTTTCAACAATTTCAATCAAACCTAGGATGTTTTTTGTACCATATGGTAGTTTTAGGGAAATCTGGCTATTTTATATCAACTAAGGAATATTCTACCATCTCTTAGCATATTAAATTTTCTAATGTCAACATGACGTTAGTCTGACATCAATGCTATACCACCTACCCCCAAACCCTAACATTTTACCCTAAAGGAGCTATTTTTTATATTTTTGGCATAACTTAGGCATACTATATTGAACTTTGACAAACAAGATATTATGAAAAAGAGGTTTTGAACACTTACCACTAGTGTAGGTATTTTTATTAGATTTTATTGCTGGTACATTTTATTGCTTGTCAAAGTTAGATCTTCCTTTTTGGCTCTCAAGCTCATTTTGTATTGGACCTTTGTTTTTCATGATTCTTGTGGCATTGGAATGGTATTTTAGATATTTGCATACCTATTCATGTAAAATTTCCATACTTCCCCCAAGTACCTTTTATTTATTATTTTTTATTCACATTCCTATTGATTACTTGGATATTTTGGGACTTCAAAAAGTTCTATTTGTGTGAGATTACTTTTGATTTGTTCTTTAAGAATTTATAGCATGTTGTCCTCTTTGGGAATCATAGGAACATTTTGAATGTACTTTTTCATTTGTAGACACATTGAGATAAAGTGCCATTATTGTACATATTTTTAGAGATTTTACACATCATGTTGTGCCATATTTTATACTTGAAAACTCCTTTATGAAGTGCCATGGGGGGTTTTTGTGCTTTTTTATTTGAAATCATAACCTTGTCTACCTTCATAAATTTATGTCTTGGTAATATTTTTTAATTGCATGTACTATCTAGTGCATATTTTGATGATGCTTATTCTCCTTGATGCACTCTTTTGTTCTAGCCATGGACAACTTAATTTGCATCATGATGTTTTAATATTCTTCTCACTAATATCATCACAACTATTGTATTTAATCTATTTCTTCCTATTAATATTTCTTGATTCAAAGAGATATCTCATGGGGCAGTCCATTGTTGAGTTGCTAATGCAATTCTAAAATATGCTTTATTAGTGATGGTTTTATGAATTTCTTACATACTTTCTTTAGTAAGATATTTAAAATTGACCCACCATCCATTAAGGTAGTTTAGAGAATATAGTTGTAATTTCTTTTAGATGAATAAAAGTAAGCTATATTAATAGTTAAAAGGATACAATAATTCCTATTACGAGGAAATACAATGCATGATAACTAGAGATGTGGACAAATCAATCAACAGGAACCTTAGAATTGAAACTATCTTGGTTGGTTACATTACAATTTCTAGATACACATAAGAAGACCACAATCATGTGTTGTGATCTAATGATCCCCATTCCCTAGCTATCCTAGGAAATGTGAATTATGGCCTCTTGGAGCTATCAAAGTTTAGTTTTAAACTCAAAGGAGGAGGCAGAATCTGAATGTTGAATTGGTATGTCCAGGAGGTGTTTTCAAAACTTTTATTTATTCCATTTGAACCAAAGCACTACTTTGTGAAGCAGTATTCTCTCTACTACAAAATAAAGTAGATGAGAGAGACCAATATGTTTTGTTTCAAACCAAAGAAGTTTCAATATTACAAATTCAGGAAAGTTCATAAAGAGAGCATCATCGGCAGATTTAAATGACTAGATATTTGAAATGATATTTATATCTTGGAATTGTTAAAGCTAGGATTAAGAATTTGTTGTATGATATGAAAGCAACAACATCCAAATGATGTTTTCCAAAAAGAAAAAAATTGTATATATGAGCTACCAAAGTCCACTTGATCTGCTTAGTTTTTCCTTATATAAAAAAAACCATCTAGAAATTATTATATTTTTAGCATAGAGGACTAATGAAATGGATAGGTGTAGCAATTATTTAAAACTTTAAAATATAAAAGATCTTTATTTTCCTTTTAACTAAAAGTCTAAAAGCATATCTAAAAACCGTTGTTGGATGTGCAAAATAAAATAATACTCTATGGTTTTGTCTTGATAAATTTGGCAAACATAATGGTGTTATTTCACATATGTTCTCTTCATGATTCTTATAGTGATCTGAATAATATTTTCCCCATTGTTTTTATTGTGCTTACTCTATCTACCTGTCCAATAATATTATTGAACTAGCTCTGCCATGAAGTACAGTGAAATTTAAAGCAACATTTGTTGTAATTCTAGGATATTGCTTATGACAAATGTTATGCATTTAAAGTTGGGAATTTATGTATTACAAAACATCATATTTGGGAAGTTCAACTTGGTGAAAATTTTGCATAAAGTGGCACTAAGCATGTTACAGTCGATGACTAAATTTAAGATTGTCATTTTAGTTAGAGATGATTTCAATTATTTTTAAGGAGTGTAGCCCTCCAACATCCTCTCTTCCATAACCAACTAGATTGACAGTTCGCCAAATAGAAGATAAACACGATAAAATATTGTGCTTTAGATGCAAAAGCAAATTAGAGCAAAAAGAATCTATTGTATATTGAAAACACATCGAATGAGAACAAGAAAGTTATAGAACCTAATGATGAACAAGAGAAAGTATCAATCAAATAACCACCCATCCCTATCATGCTTTATCCAAAAATGTTAATGAAATACAAGAATATTTCTAGATTCCAGAGGCACACACTTGTTCCCAAGCAATCAGAGTCTCCCATTATGGGTCCAAGAAGGACATCAAACTAAAAGCACTTGATTGGAGCAATAGTAGATGACATAAAACATAGGCCAAAATGAAACATTATTCCTTCTTTATTTTTGATATAGAGGAATTGGAAATAGCTAGAACCCCATTTGTGAGGTCCTAAATTACATACTATGGTTGCTGGAAGAAGTGAGTGTAATTGCATGCGACATCCCTGTAGGTTTGAGACTACAAGCTCATATTCTGCATCTATTTTGACAGAGTCAACAAGAATAGATTTATAACTGCCTCCATAAATAGGATAGATCTATATTCATTTCAAACCATAAATTTTATTAGAATTATTAGCTACACAGTCTCTTCAAAGCAAACATCCTAAGGATAATGTCTCCAGATCCCCTTAACTCAGGGATTTCTGCAAGTTATTTTTTCATGGGATGTTGTAAATGGATGATCTTCTTCTCATTTTTATTTATTCTCTATCTTTTTTCTTTCTTTCTTTTTCTTTGGAAATTGGACTCACTAAATTATTTAGTTTATATATGAAAACTACTAGCACTGTTTAGGATGTTCCATCGTAAGTAGGAGCAACATAATGATTTTTAAAGATGTATCTTCAAACTACCCCACCTATCACACCAACATTAACAATAGTTGTAGCAAAGTTGTGCATGCTTTTGGACAAAGGCATTTTCTGCAAAATCTCCTAGAAGATAAAATGGAACAAATCAAAAAACTTGCCAAAAACTAGAAGATTGTAGAACAAGGATAATAGTTACGCAACTTAAAATTAAATTGAATTGTAAATAAATGATAAAGATAGCAGTTACAAAAATTATTCATTATGCTTTCTGAATGGAATTGAATTATATGGCTTATATGTTTGTATGTGTATATATGATTTTAAAATTTTTCCATTTGGTTTTTCTTATCTTGCAAAATAATCAATCTTCGACAAAGTGCACAAGAATAAATTTCCCCTCTTAAAAGAAGGCATGTAAAGATTCAAGCCTCAAGCTGTTAGTATATCTAGCTCAAATCGTACGTATATTCAACACTCCATTATGTTTGGTACCATTTTGTCTCTAACATTCATAAGATACACAACAAAAATACAACCTCCTCCCATTCTTTGCTAACTGTTAGCCATCTATTGGTTTTGCATCTAGGTTGTGAATTGGTTTCAACAGTTTTTAGTTTGCCAAATGATTGAATTTCATTTATACTTTCAATTTTTATTAGACATATATTAAATTTTGATCTAATCCAAGAATAGAGTTATCAATGTCAGTTTATTATTAGACAAAAACTTGCTTTTTATGTATCTATTATTTATTTGTTTTATAAACTTTATTGCCAAAACTTAGCAAACACAACAAATTAAAACAAAACTATTCTAGAACTTTTTGGCAAGAACTTTGTTGCTCTTGTTTTAGTTTAGTAGTGAGTTGTTTTTATTTGTTTTGGTTGTTTAGCAGTGATGGTTGTTTATTGGGCATTAGGCATGCAAAAACTAATTGATTATCATTATAAATGTTGTTATAATATGATATAACATTACTAAAAATCAATTATATTATATTAAAATAATTATATATTAAAATTTTAAATATTATAAAGATATTATAAATATCAAACAAAATAAAATAAATAAACGATAGTAAAAAATGATTTTATAAAGATAAAATTTATGTAATAATTATGTTTTTGATAAGGAAAAGCAAGTTTTGAAGGGGCCTTGAACCCCTTTACAAAGATGACAACTTGCAAGAGAAACTAAGCAACTAAAACCAACAGCCCAAAAAACCAAAATGCTGACAAAAGATAAAACATAAGAAACCTGTTAGCAAACCAACAACAAAAAACATCAACAACCCGATTGATCTAGCAAAAAGGAAAGCATCAGCTACAAAATTTTATCCAAGACATTCAT